>LUCM01004727.1:61623-154307 GCA_008360955.1 Fasciolopsis buskii | reverse complement strand
CTGTATAGATGTTCGACTCGATCCGTAGCAGACGGCAGACCTACGCGAAGGGCGTGTTGAAGTCTGAGCAAAAGTTCACCTCGTCTGTCAAGTCGTGCGAAATTCTCAACAATCTAAAGTTTTGTAAGTGTTCTGCGATGTAACTGAAGCCATAACATAGCGGGTGTATGGCTATGCATACCTATATATATAAATATGAATTATACTACCTATCATATATATGTATATATATGAACATTGTCAAAATTTCTGCTATTGAAATCCTTTGCAAGGCCTTCACACCTTGTTAGGCAAAAATGAGTTCAGCATCAAGAATATCACCTTGAAATTATTCACATGTTTCCTTTATTATGTTTGTTCGATAATAATTGGTTAAGCAAGGAGTCAGTGTTACAATGGGACCTTTGAGTGGTTAGTAGATGCCGTCTGCAAATGAAAAGTCAGCCCTTACTAGCTGCACGAAAAAATTCCATAGACGTTTTTGGATGGGCCTTAGGATTTATGCTAATTTAAATTCATAAGTGATAACAAACTCGCTTACCCAACAAAAAACGCATAAGTTTACCAAATATTCAAGTTATGATTGTAATTGTACTTTTATTATGAGATTTTTTTTTGTTAATTGGGGCCTTTGCGTTAACTGGGGTCTAATACTCATCGTGGATAAAAACAGAAAAAATTTTCGTTTAGGAAAATCCTTGATTCAACAAGTTGACCATGCGTCAAGGTCTTCAACGCGCGCTTTAATCACTTACGTCGCTCTCGTACAGTGATTCGGTGAGCGATGGGAAAAGTAAATCGTTTTGCACCACACACTAACCTATGCCAGGAGCCATGTTTTTCATGAACAAATCGACCCTATCAATATGCCACGTTTAACTTTAGATTCAAATTAAACTTTTGACGATCGAACGTTTCTATCTGGTGCAAATTGTTGCCCGTGGTTTCTGAATTACCTTCCGCGCGGATGAAACAACATTCCAATGCGCCAGTTTACCACTATGCCAGACTGAATTTCGGGATGAGGCTGAAGCCTGCATTGGTAATTTTCCTGTCCAATAGATAGAACATGCCTAGAGCGGTGCATCTACAGGCCCCGTTTTGTTGTTGATGAAGTTAATGTGAATCGTGGACTCGAAAAACAATTACACAATTATGACTTTCCGGAAAGAACACTCTCCGCTTTCTTGTTTCCGACCAAAGTTGCTCATCTCACACGACGAAAAGTAGAAATTTACTTGCAACCAGTAAAAGGAATGCACCCCGGTAGTGAGGAAATTTCGTAGTTGGATAACGGAAGGGGTGTGGGAGAGTGTTTGGTGGTCGGCCCATTCCGTCAATCCAAGAAAGTTATCAATATAACATAGATGACCGGTGAACTGTGCAAAGAAGCTCCGTGTTTTCACGACACCAGGATTTCGCAATTCTTTTTTTTTTGGGGAAAATAGTAGGTGGCACTTTCCACTCCGTATTCTCGATTTTCGGGAATAAAATACACTTGGTGTGGAAGAATTTTGTTAATGATAACATCCTTGCCCACGCGCGGAATTTCGATTCTGCCTAAAAATGTTTCACATCGACTGGGGAGTGCGCTAATTGGACGGACCTAATTTAGAAATTAAGAATTCTAGGAATATTAGAATAAAAGCAAGTTCGTTTTGGAGATAATGGGGGTACACGAACTGTCAAAAACTGTCGAACGATGTGCGGGTCATCGATGACCACGTCATCGAAGCTGGATTCCTAACAATTCATCGTGCCAGAGTGTGTGAAAATAAATCTCACTTGGGTCTTTTCCTGACAAGGTCGACAATGGGGGCTTAGTCGACTAAGGACGACTGCTGTGAAGTTGACCGTGCCACAGTCAGAACCGTCGATGGTACTGACGAAGCGAAGGCCATCAATCAACAATAGTAGACAATGAATTTCACACAAGCCACTCCAGCCTTACTTGATCGAGAAGAGCAAATTAGACAGTACTAATTACTGTTTGAGCTATCCAATGACGAGAAACCTGATTCTCGCGATCTCGTTACTTCCATTAATGAATTAAACGCACGGTCTGCAAAGGTCCAGTAGTCTGTCTTGTATAACTTAATTCGCTTGATCTTTACCGGTCACGTTGTCGCCACTTTAGAGCTATCGCTTGTCTGCGCATTTGATACAAATAGTTTCGCTCGGACATTTATTCAAAATGCCTTCGCTTCCAAATCTGATATCGCTACACGAATGATACTATAAAGCGAAATTAGCTTGTTTCTCTTCTCCACAGTTCACGGATTATCGAAACATGCATCTCGTAATTGAGTTCCGAAAAACGCGGGACCTGATGCTGACGTTGTCGCGAGCATGATATCTCCAAAAGTACACTTAAACTCTGTCGTGACCAACAACAGATCCTAAGCAAATAGTCGTTAATATATACTAATTATATTGTTTGGTCTGGTACGATAAAACAATACTGAACAATTATTTTAAAAGGACCACGAGAACGGTTTGGACACAAGCACATACTCGACTGGTCTATGTAATGAACAATCGTATTTCCATAGCCTTGTGTTTGTGATGTAATCGTCCACATTACGATAAAACACTTTCCTTTTTGTGTAGCTCGCCGTGCAGGTCTCAAAGAAAGTGGACAGACAAGAACCAGACAATTGGATTCGCTGACGATGTTTGCCATCCTCACAGTAATTACCGATTTAAAACGATTCTCTAAAAGCGATTGGCCCGATGATCAGTAGTAGTCAAATGTATGAAGAAAATGAACCAGGCTGTCTAACAACGAGGCTATGCAACGACACAATCAGTGATTGCGTTTGATGCGTTGCCGCGTTTTGTGGAGCTATTAGATGCCAACTAATGACGAGTGATACTGGACCCTGTTTCGTACCCACGCATAAATAATCACGGTTTATTAGAACAGTAAGACCACCGTCCCAAATGCGGTAATATTTGTTTTACGAAAAATTACTGTCAAATGAACAACGGACATGGTTTGAGCGCATCGAAATAAAATAGCTCATATGATGTCGTGATGTCTTGAAGACACTTCCGGCTATTGGCAATCAAACTGCATAGCACCAAGCGTGCGTCGTACTCATTTCAAATAAACAGCGGTTGGTTTTCACGGAACGAACAGGCGATGCAGGACATATAGGACCGATGTGTTGACAATGAAGAATTGTACCAAGTGCATTTAAATCACTTCTATCCATTCACAGAGTGGCTAATGTAAAACAAAATCGTGACAACTTTTAATCAAATACAAGACGCTGCTGTGAGAAAATTCTCTTGTCGGTAATATTAAGAAGCAAGATACGAAGGTTCCAAAATATGGGTAACTCTAATGCGCCGAGGCCGATAGCGGTTCTTATATTTTTAGATTTACTGCTGCACGGGCTCCCAATCCACAGCGATATAAGTCCAAGAATCAACAACGGGGGTCGTATGCAAGAATTAAAACCTATTTAGCATTAGCACTTGGCACAGTGTTCCGCACAAAATCCCGTATCCATTTTTCGATAGAATCAACATCTGAGCAGATGCGCACGAGTGCATCCAAAGCCTAGTCATCAAAAAACCGCCAGGCTTGCAGCACTCTTGCAGTTCGTCTTTCAAGCTGATCCAATAAGCCAGGCAAAGAGACCTTGCAGTCATTCACTCGGAAGGTTTGAATTTTTGGAGATCTTTTCTTCATGTAGTATATCCACTATTGTAACTATGCTCAATAAGCGTGCCGCACAGTAACTGCGCAATAATGGTTAGAATGTGAAATCTAAATAGCATCTAAGCTTTTTAGTCCACTCCATTCTTCGCGGGTTGTTACAAAAGGTCCTGAGAGCGAGCTAGGCGACACCTCAGGGTTTCGTTGTTAGTCACCATTTCCGAATATTTACGCAACAGCCTATACTTTAAAAGATTAACAAGATTGCTTTCCCAAACATTCATGAGGTTTTGACCATGTCGATAAACAGCATATGTAACTGCTCCTGAGATGTTGATCTGGAAAACTTATGTTAGCGGTCCGCAAGATTAAAGAGGATCCTAATTTTATCCGTAAAACTTTCTTAAATAGCCCATTTCTCCCGTGAGATATTTGCAAGTGTGTCACCTTTTGAATGGCAGAGAATTGCTTACGGCTTTCTCCACCCAGAACCTCCATGGAATTTACCGTCTGTTTTCGTTGCTCATCAATCGATCCCTTGAAGTTCGCCTCCGCAAATCTCCTTGAGTATGCATTTTGCTCTGTTTATGACGCCATCTAATTAGTTTCTTTTCCAAGAGCAAAAACAAAACTGTGAAATCATTAACGTGTGGTACTTCGGCATGACTGTTCTGTATACGATATGCCCAACTGAGTCAATTTTGACGCCTTAACAGGCACGTCTTTGAAGAATACTTCATTGTTCGAAATTCATTTGCATTGATGGAACTTTTAGATTCACGGAACAACTAACTGATTCACCAGCTAACTATTTATCACCGAAGTTAGTTGAGAAACCTCATCTAAAGTTTGTATAAAACAGAGAATGAGAATTGAAAAGCAAGTGACACACTTCCAATTTATCATGAAAATGTCGGTACTTAGCGACTTAGGGGAGACTCATGCCGCCATCCTTTTCAGCGTAAGATTCTATTGTCAAGTTTGAACTAGAAATTATGGTCTATAGGGAACAACAATAGTCTTGTGTCTTCAACAAACAATGCTTATTCCAGTTGTCCGGCAGTTCTCGATACAATCACAACAGTGACCCACTGTCAGTGGCCTAGACCCGTAGCAGAGGAGTACGATATTAACGTCTCTCACTTCTTTCAGGCAATCGATAGTCCCTTGTTTTGAGAATGTCTTGCATATCTGGTCTTAACGCAGTTTCAGCCATCTTGCCAGCTATATTACACACATGATCGGCAAATTGCACTCTTGTATAGGTTAGAAGAGAGTCCAACTTATGCTGTTTATTAAATTCACGTTGTCTATGAGACAGTGTACACTGTTCGTACGACAGCGCTTGTTGAATGCTTTAGTGAACCATCAACCTCTGCACGCTTCAGCATTGCACCACTAATTTCACCAACACGCGCATTGGTTTAAACATCTAGCCAAACAACACATCGTGACTAGAGTGTAAGCAGCTTTCAGTGGTGTGTAGATGTCGAAACCGTCAACTCTAGATCGACATGTCGCGTCTTGAACACAACAGCTCTGCATCATCGACTTCTACATCATCCAGTTGGGTATAAATAGGAAGTTGCATCGCTCTTTAACTATATTATCCAATGAAATCAGACGGACAACGTACTACCACACGTACATCAATTTTGGGATTATTTACGTAAGAGTACATGAATTTCTTTTCCATCTACGTTTTCCATTTATTAGTCCACCCTTGAGATTTCTTCTAATACTTCTGATGTTACCAGAGTGCATGAATCACTCGAATGAGCCTGCTTGTCAAACCGTTTTTTCCTTGTGCTCAGGCGCACTTTGGGAATCACATAGGGCAAACGTAGGCCGTGCATAAAGCCAAATAGTTCGGTGTTTCTCCCTTAACATTGTCTGTCCGTTCGAACTTTCACATGTGGACACATTGCGCATTTCACACGTATAACTTATTATACTATAATGTGTAATAATATTATACGCATGCGTCCATTCGTAGAACATTTCAACGGATAGACGATGTTCGAGAGCGTGATATGTTTGCTTTATTCACGGCTATTACCTTATGGAGACCTAAACCAAATTTGGATAGAGACGAGCACGGCTGAAGTGAAGGCTCATGTGCTTACCCTGAATACCGTTAATAGTTGAACTTGATGTCACGGCTTGCAATCGTCGTTCTAGGTTGTCCGCAGACAGATTTTCAAATAAGGCCTGAAAGAAGGGCTCATGCCGTAAATCATTATTAGTATTACTATTGTCATTTTTATGGCGGTAGTAGTATGTAGTAGTAGTAAGGTTAAGTAGTGAAGCTTTCGTGTTAGTCCTAGGTCATTCTAGAGCTATAATGGAAGATAACTTAGCAGTGTCTCGCATTTATTATCTGTATCCTGTCTAGAGACTGTATATATTTGTAGCTGGTGTCATACTCATTAGTCCGGCCATTTAATGGTATCTCCGCGGTCGATTTTTAGACATCTACCTAACACGAGCGCGTAAGATTAGCTACATGTATCGAAAAATCGATTGCCGCCATTGTTATTGGTCTTTTATTGTGCTATATTTATATCAATAACACAGCGTTGTTTGTGTAGTGTCAATCTGCGCCAACGTTTCGCACTACCGTGGTCGTCTTTCTCAAGCAAGTTTTACAATCAAATGCTTTTGATTGTAAAACTTGCCTAGTGAAGACTACCCACGTAGTCCGAACACGTGCGCGCATAATTACCAACAACGCTGTTGTTATCTAATTATATCATTACAATACCGACGTTTTACTGATGAAAATTAATTGGTTATCTCGACCGCAAAGTTGTATTCAAAGTCGAGGAAAGGATAGACAGAAATCCGGTACGTACCACAGTACCCGAAAATCCGAAATTTTGGAACTGCGAAACGTAAGTGGTTGCTAAGTGCTCGATTAATTGCACAGCAAATTAATTTGGCCTCCCTAAACAACGGCCACGTTGTTAAGATCGTGTTCAAACACCATTGGCGTCGCTTGTGACTAATGGACTATGCTGTTGTGTTAGCAAATTTCAACCGAATAAAACGACAAATAAAAATAAAGCAACGAATTGGGGTGTTGCGTAGACGCCCGTATTCTCATATTCATTGACGATGGCACGCCTACTAGTCATTGTTGTCCGACGAAGTATTTTGTCCTAAACAGTAATCCAACACCAATGTTCAGCAACCGTTAACCAAACACGTTTATCGTAACTCGTCTGTCACACTCAAGCTGGCAGAAGGCAAATTCGTTTTCTGCACATGCCTCGTTTGCACACATTCGATTCGTTAAGTTTGTGTTTGGACCATAAATAGAACAGATGAACTCACAAAATCATAAATATATGCTGTTACACCCGGATCCTGTTACGGACCAGATAATTCACGCGACTAGTTAAACAAATTTCAAACTTCTGACCTAAAGGCAGTTGGAGAAATTCTCTTAATAGTCGCACATTATGAAAATGTGTCATGTTTCGTCTTCTCGAAACGAGAGGAAAACATTCAGAAAAGATATGATCACGATAGTATATGCTAACACTCACCTTGTATCACAGGTACACCAATATATGTCATTCTATTCCTATCATGGTGCACAACCACACTAGTTTTTCGCCGTTTCCAATTTCAACGTATAGGTTGGATCCCGCAGTTAGGAGCATTTCGGATACACGCCAGAATGATAAGTGAGGGACCACAACTTATCGATCCCTTTATTTCTAACAAAGTCGAACACTCGGTTTGTGGCACAAATGTTCGATGGACAAAAACGTGTGAGATTGTCAACCAGGCAGTCCAACTTGCAACCCGTTAGGCTTACGCCTGGACATGGGTCAAACATCGACTATCCAAGAGGAGAGGAGATAAAACGCCAACTCTCAGTCATCGTCGGCATATTCCTCTTATTTCGTGTGGAAATTTATAAGACATAGACCCAGGTAACAGAGAATACCCAAATTCAGCAATCATTGGAACAAAATGATAACGGAGACCCCAACTGTACTCCGGATGAGACACGACGGCGGCTGGAGCATAGAAGAACCGACAGCGGTCTAACCATGAAGATGAAGGCGACATACAGAACATTTCTCAATGGAGAAAAACCTAGCCGCCGAGAGCGGCCAAATTGGTTACAGTTATGCGGGAACCTAAGCCCAGTGCTATATTCGACAAGGACATTATCACCGAAGGCGACCCACGAAAAGGAAAATAGAAAAAGCAGGGGAAATGAATAAGCGCTCGAATCCTCAGTTGGTTGATGTGGGCACACAACAAGCACCCATAGCATTGTATCTTCGACGCACAGCGACCAGCTTAATTCATTGCTTCCGCCTGTTCAGAATCTGTATGTTCAATGTCCGTAGCAATTCAATGTCAAAAACCGTCAAGCGGCACGTGCTTCAGCTCACTTCAACCGATACCGGACGGAACATTGGGCCGACCCAGTAATAGTATGTAAATGACAAAGGACAATTCTGAGCATAGCGAATAATGACAGCAGCGTAACCACATCTTCCTATGAATTCCTGATGTACGGGCATGCGAAGAAGATAACAGAGTAAGGATACAATGCAACAGGAAACGGACTGCTGCAACAGTTCATTCGAGTTAACTTTGTGCCCATTAAATTGCTTGTACACCCCGCAATACTTTACATTATTATCTTGCCTTAACCTTTAAATTACACTATAAATATATCTACTCCGTAACGTATCTCTCTCTTTATATATATATATATACGTCATCTTAACAAGACCCGGATGCAGAAAAGAGAGACAAACAGACGGACAGTGCACAAAACCGAACGGAACTAGCGATCCCATTCAATCACTCATTCACGTTTGACAACGAGTCCTAGTGTGGATTGAAACGTCACGATAAACGTATTCACTCAGTTTACGCATATATGACACATTCAAAAATTTCTGCTATTAATATCCTTGAAGGCCTATCACTTGTTAGGAGAAAATGAAGCATCAAGAAATACCTTGAATTTATTCACGTTTGTTCGTAAATTGTGAAGAAGAGTCCAGTTAAAATGGGCGACCTTGACTGTTTAGGTAGATGCGTCTGAACATGAAAAATCAAGCCCTACTAGGGCACGAAAATTCCATACTCATCGTTGAGTAAAAACAGAAGAATTTTCGTTTAGGAAAGATCTTGATTCAAACCAAAGTTGACCATGCGTCAAGGTCATTCAAACGCGCCGCGTTAATCACTTACGTCGCTCTCGTAACAGTGATTCGGTGAGCGAGGAAAAGTAAAATCTTTTGGCACCACAAATAACCTATGCCAGGAGCATGTTTTTCATGAAACAAATCGACCCTATCAAATAGTGACCACGAATTTATTCATATTCAAATTAAAATTTGACGACAGACGTTTCTAATCCTGGTGCAAATTGTTGCCCGTGTTTCATGAATTACCATTCCCGCGGGACTTGAACAAAATTCCAATGCGCCGAGTTTCACCACATATGCAGCAGGAATTATGCGCATATCAAAGCCGTGCATTTAATTATCCTGTCCAATAGTAGAACATGCCGAGAACCTCAATCTACAGCCCCGTTTGTTTTGTTGATGAATAAATGGCACGTGGTGACTTGAAAAACAATTACAAAATGAACATTTTCCGAAAGAAACTCTCCGCTTTCTTATTCCCAACCAAATTGCTCAATCTCACACGAAGAAAAGAAGAAAATTCTCAGCAACACAGTAAAAGAGAATGCACCCCGGATAGGGGAAATTTCGTAGTTGGAGTAACGGAGCCATTCCGTTCAATCCAAGAAAGTATCCAATATAAAAAGATGACGGTGACTTCGAAAGAAGCTCCGTGTTTCACTACACCAGAATTTCGCAAACATTTTTTTTTTGGGGGGGTAGGGTGGTTTCCATTCGATTCGACGTTTTCGGGAATAAAAGTACACTTGGTTGGAGAATTTGCTTCATATAAAATCCTGCCCCGGCGCGGAATTTCGATTCTGCCCTCAAAATGTTACACATCGTGGAGTGCTAATTGCAGGTACCTAATTTAGAAATTCTAAGAATTCTAGGAATATGAAATAAAAGCAAGTTCGTTTTGGAGATAATGGGTGGTACACGGAAATGATCAAAAACTGTCGAACGATAGTAGCGGGTCCATCGATGACCACGGTTCATCGAAGCTGGATTCCTAACAATTCACGTGCCAGAGTGTTGTGAATTAATCTCACTTGGTTTTTCCTAACAAGGTCGATCAATGGGGTTAGCGACTAAGGACGACTGTGTAATTGACGTCACAGTCAGACCAGTGATGGTACTTGGACGGAAGCCTAGCATCAATCAACCAAATAGTAGGCAAACAATTGAATTTCACAACAATCCACTCCCGCGCTACTTTGATCGGAGGGAAAGAGCAAATTAAGACAAGTACTAATTACTTTTGAGCATCCCAATAGACGAGAAACCTGTCTCGCATCTCGTACTCCATAAGGAATAAACGCCCACGGTCTGCGAAAGTCCAGTTCAGTTTTTCCATAGACTTAATTCGTTGATTTTTACCGGTCACTTCGCCACTTATATCATCGCTTGTCTGCGCATTTGTACAACATAGTTTCGCTTCGGACAACTTTATCAAATGCCATTCGCGTTCCTAAATCTGTACTCGTCTATTCACGGACATGATAAATAAAGCGAAAAATTAGCTTGTTTCTCTTCTCAAAGTCACCGATTATCGAACACACTGAATCCTCGTAATTGAGTCCGAAAACGCGGACCTGATGTGGACGTTGTGCGAGATGAATATCTCCAAAACGTACACTAACTCTGTCGTGAACCAACAACAGCTCCTAAGCAAATAGTCCGTAGATAAGAATTTCACCTTAAAAATCGAACTACGTTTGGTCTGGTACGATAAAACAAATACTGAACATTTTTAAAAGGACCACGAGACGAGTTTGGGACACAAGCACAATACCTCGAGGTGACGGACATAATGAACAATCGTTCACTAGCCTTGTTTGGTTAGGTAATCGTCCACGATTACGATAAACACTTCCTTTGTTGTGTGCTCTGCCGTAGCAGGTTCAAGAAAGTGACAGACAAGAAAAACCCAGACAATTTGGATTCGGCTGACGATGTTTTCACATCCTCACAGTAAATTACCGCATTTAAACGATTTGCTAAAAGCCATATTGGCCCGATGAAGTAGTAGTCAAATGTATGAAAGAAAAGGAACCAGGCTAGTCCTAACAACAGAGCTATGCAACAGCACATCAGTGATTGCGTTTGAGTGCGTGTGCGCGTTTGTGGAGCTATTAGATGCACAATAACTGACGAGTGATACTGGACACTGTTTCGTGACACACACGCATTAACTAATCACGGTTGAAAACCAGTAAGACCACCGTTCCAAATGGCGGAATATTTGTTTACGAAAATTACTGTCAAATGGAAACAACGGACATGGTGATGAGCCATTCGAAATAGAATAGCTCATATGAGTCGTGAGTCTGAGACACTTCCGGCTATTGGCAATCTAAACTGCAGCACAAGGTGCGTCGTACATCATCAAATAGAACAGCTGGCTGGTTTTCCACGGAACGAACAGGTTCGATGAGTGACATATAGGCGATGATGTTGACAATGAAACGAATTGTACCAAGTGGAATTTAAATCACTTCTATCCATTCACAAGAGTGGATAATGGTAGAACAACTCGTGACAACTTTTAATCAATACAAGGACGCTGCTGATGAGAAAATTCTGTGGTAATATTAAGAAGCAAGAATATCGAAGAGTTCAAAATATGGGTAACTCTAATGCGCGGGCCGATAGCGGTTCTTAATATTTTTAGATTACTGCTGCACGGGACTCCCAATCCACAGCGTATAAGGTCAGAATCAACAACGGGGGGATTCGTATGCCAAGAGAATTTAAAAACCTATTTAGCATTAGCACTTGGCACAAGTGTTCCGGCACAAATCCCGTGATCCATTTCGATAGATCAACCATCTGAGAAGATGCGCGAAGTAATCCAAGCCCTAGGTCATCAAAAACCGCCAGGCTGCAGCAACCTCTCTGCAGTTCGTCTTTCAAGCTGATCCAATAAAGCCAGGCAAAGAGACCTTGCAGTCATTCACTCGAAGGTTTGAATTTTTGAAGAGATCTTTTCTTCATGGTAGGAAATCCACTATTGTCCACATGCTCAAGAAGCGGCCGCACAGTAACTGCGGCAATAAAGGGGGTAAGAAATGTGAAATCTAAATAGCATCGAAGCTTTTTAGTCCATCATTCTTCGGGGGTTGTACAAAAGGTCTGAAGAGCGAGCTAGGCAGAAACAATCAGGGTTTCGTTATTATTCACCATCTTCCGAAATATGTTACGACAACAGCCTATACTTTAAAGATCAACCAGGATTGTATTCCAAACATTCATGAGGTTTTCGACCATGTCGATAGGACAGCACTATGTAAGTGCTCCTAGAAGAATGGTGAATCTGAAAATTATGTAGCGGTCCGCAAAGATTTAAAGAGGATCCCCAATTTAGTTCCGTAAAATTTCTTAAACTAGCCATTTCTCCCCGTGAGATATTTGCAAGTGTATCACTTTTGAATGGCAGAGAAATGCGTACCGGCTTTCTCCCACCATAACCCTCCATGGAATTTACCCGTCTGTTTTCGTTGCCTCATCAATCGATCGCCTTGAAGTTCAGCCTCCGCAGTATCCTCCGTGAGTATGCATTTTGCTCGGTTTATGACGCATCTAATTAGGTTCCTTTTCACAAGAGGCAAAAAACAAAACTGTGAAAATTAACGTGTTGTACATTCGCATGACTGTTCTGTATACGGAATGCCCAACTGAGTCATCTTGACGGCTTAACAGCACGTCTTGGAAGAATACTTCATTATTCGAACTCATTTGCATTGTGAATTTTAGATTTGCACGGACCAAACTGAACTGATTCACCAGCTAACTATTTACCACCGAAGGATTAGTTGAATAAAACCTCATCCAAAAGGTTTGTATAAACAGAGAATGAGAACTGAAAAATTCAAGTGAACCACTTCCCAAATTTATCATGAAAATGTCGGTTAATAGCGAACTTAGTGGAGACTCAATGCTACGCCATCCTTTTCAGCGTAGATTCTATTGTCAAGTTTGAACTAGAAATTATGTGTATAGGAGAACAACAATAGTTTGTGGTCTTCAACAACAATGCTTATCAGTTGTCCGGTGTTCTCGATACAATCACAAAAGTACCCCACGGTCAGTGTGCCTAGGACGTAGCAGAGGAGGTGACGTATAACGTCTACTTCTTTCAGGCAATCGATAAGTCCACTTGAGTTTCTGAGAATGTCTTGCAATCATCTGTTTAACGAGTTTCAGCAATCTTGCCAGCTATTTTACCACAGCATGATACGGCAAATTGCACGTACTAGGTATAGGTTAGAAAGGGAGTCCACTTTTGTGTTTATTAATTCACGTGTTCCTATGAGACAGTATACACTGGTCGTACGACCAGGCGCTTGGTTGAATGCATTTGTGAACATCACTCTGCACGCTTCAGCATTGGAAACACTAATTCAACCAACAACGCGCATTGGTTTAAAATCTAGCCCAAAACAAACCACATCGTGAGTGTAAGCAAGCTTTCGTGGTGTGTAGATGGTCCGAAACCGTCAATCTAGATCGACAATGTCGCGTCTTGAACACAACAGATCCTGCCATCAATCGACTTCACATCACTCCAGTTGGCGTATAAATAGGAAGTTGCAGTCGCTCTTTAACTATATTGATCCAATGGAAAAATCAGGACGGAAAACAGTTGATACCACACGTACATCAATTTTGGGATTACGTAAAGAGTACCATGAATTTCTTTTCCATCTACAGTTTTTCCATTTGATTAGTCCAACCCTTGAGATTTTTCTAATACATTCTGATGTACCGAGATGTGCATGAATCACTCGAAATGAGCCTGCTTGTCAAACCGTTTTTTCATTGTGCTCAGGGGCACTTTGGGAATACACATAGGTGAAAATAGGCCGTGCATAAAGCAAACATATCGTTGTTTCTCCCTTAACATGTCTGTCCGTTCGAACTTTCACATGATGGACACATTGCGCATCATACACACGTATACATTATATATATAATGTGTAAATATATATTATACGCAATGCGTCCATCGTAGAAAATTTCAAACGGATAGACAGATGTTCAGGAGGAAGCAATGATATGTTTGCTTTATTCACGGCCTATTTTTACCTGTATGGAGACCTGAAACCAATTTGGATAGAGACGAGCCCAACGGCTGAAGCGAAGGCTCATGTGCTACCCAGTGAATGCGTAATAGTGGTAACTTTTGATGTCAACAGTTGAATCGTTCGTTCTAGGTTGTCCAGCAGACAGATTTTTCAAATAAGGAAACCGGAAGAAGGGCTCATGCACGTAAATCATTATTAGTATTACTATTGTCATTATTTATGGCGGTAGTAGTAATAGTAGTAGTAGTGGTAGTAGTAGTAGTAGTAGTAGTAGTGCACGCAATGGTGCAATAGCGATAAAATTTTAAAGTACCGGCGTTATTATCCGGACCAAACGACGTAAGAAGTGTATCGAAAAATCGATGCGCCATGTATTGGTTTTTATTGTGAATGATATAATATTAATAACACAGCGTTGTTGGTAGATGTAATGCGCCAACGTTTCGACTACCGTGGGTAGTCTTTCTCAAGGCAAGTTTTACAATCAAATGCTTTTGATTGTAAAACTTGCCTTGAGAAAGACTACCCACGGTAGTCGAAACGTTGGCGCATTACATCTACCAACAACGCTGTGTTATTAATATTATATCATTCACAATACCGGCGTTATTACTGATGAAAAACTAGATTGGTTATCTCGACCGCAAAAGTTGTATTCAAAAGTCGAGGAAAGATAGGGGACAGAAAATCACGGTACGTTACCACAGTAACCCGAAAATCACGAAATCTGAACTGCGAAAACGTAAGTGGTTGCTAAAAGGTGCTAGATTAATTGCAACAGCAAAAAGTTAATTATTTGCCTCCCTAAACAACCGGCCGTTGTTAAGATCGTGTTCAAACACCATTGGGCGTCAGCTTGTGCTAACTGGACTATTTGTGTGTGAAGCAAAAATTTCAAGTCCGAATAAAAAAACAAAATAAAAATAAAGGCAACGAATTAGAGGGTGTTCCGTAGACGCCGCCGTATTCTGACAATATTCATTTGACGATGGGCACGCTACATAGTCCATTGTTTGTCCGACGAAAGTATTTTGGTCCTAATACATGTAATCCAACCACAATGATCGCAACCGTGTAAACACAAACACGTTGATCGTAACTCGTCTGTCACAACTACAGCTGGCAGAAGGCAAATCGTTGTCATCATGCACATCGCCTCTCGTTTGACACATTCGATTCGTTAGTTTGGTGTTTGGACTATAAATAGAACAGATGAACTCACAAAATATATCATATGCTGTTTACACCCCGGATCCTGATTACGGACCAGAAATTTCAACGCGACTAGTAAACAAATTCCAAACTTCTTGGAACCTTAAAAAGCAGTTGGAGAAATTCCTTAATAGTCGCACATTATGAAAATCGTGTCACTGTTCTCAGTCTTATCGAAAACGAGAAAACAATCTCAGAAAGATATGATCACGATAGATATATGCTAAACAATCACCATTGTATCCACAGGTACACCAATAATGGTCATTCGTATCCTATGCATGGTGACAAAACCACACTAGTTGTTTCGACGTTTCCAAATGTTCTACGTATAGGTTGGATCCCGGAAGGTTAGGGGACGCATTTCGGATACACCGACAAGAATGATATAGTGAGACCCCAAACTATCGAATCCCTTTATTTCTAAACAAAGTCGAACACTGCGTTTGTGGCACAAATGTTCGAAATGGACAAACGGGTGAGATTGTCCAACCAGTGCCGTCCAACTTGCAACCCGTTAGGCTTACGCCTGGACAATGGGTCAACATGACTATCACAAGAGGGGAGAGGAAGATAAAACGCCAACTCAAGTAAATCGTGCGGCTATTCCTCTTATTTCGATGGTGGAAATCTTATAAGACATAGGACCCGAGGTAAACAGAAAATACCAAATTCAGCAGTATGGACAAAAAGGAATACAAACGAGACCCAACGTACCTCCGGGATGAGAACGAGAACGGCGCTGGAGAATAAAGATCCGACAGCGGTCGTAACCATGAATGACATGAAGGCCGCATAGCAGGAACATTTCCTCAATGGAGAAAACACTAGTCCGCCGAGAGCGGCCAAATTGGTTACAGTTACTGCGAGGAAACCGTAGCCAAGTGCTATATTCCAGACAAGGACAGTTAATCACGAAGGAGACCCACGAAAAAGGGAAAAATAGAAAGCAGGAGGGAGAAAATGAAATAGCGCTCGAATCCCTCAGTTGGATGATGTTGGGCACACCAAAAAGCACCATAAGCAATTTATACGACGCACAGCGACCAGCTTATTCTATTGCTTCACGCTGATCAAATTGTATGTCAATGTTCCGTAGAAATTCATGTCCCAAAAGTCAAGCGAGTGTCAGCTTTCACCGGATGGGAACGGAAAATTGGGGCGCCGAGTACTAGCTATGAAATGACAAAAGGAACGAATTACTGGGATAGCGAAATAATGGCAGTCAGGTAACCATTGTCATTCTATGACATTCACTGAGTGTACGGGCATTTCGAAGAAAGATACACAGAGTAAAGGAATACAATGCCAAAAAGGAAACGGACTGCAGCAAAGTTAATTCGAGTAACCTTGTGCACCATTAAATTGCGTTGTAACACACCCGGCAAATAACCTTAATTATCTTGCATAACCCTTTAAAATTACACTGATAAAATATATATCGACTCCGTAAACAGTTGAAACTTGTTGCCAGTAGATAGTAGTCGAATTGCAGTCTGGGTTTTCCGTGGGAGAATATCGGTCACAGGGAAGATTATAGACTATCGAATACATAATAGCATAAAATATGTCCATAGATAGACCTTTGCAATCCGTGAGCAACATGCTGGGTCGGAAAATGATTAGAATGCATTTGATAATAATGGAGATAAGAAGACAAAGCCATGGATCAATAGGATTCGGTGTGTAGAATGCGACAAGTCTCTCCATCGAAGGATACGATAGACTTAGTCAGCGTTTGCACAATGTCGTCCAAGGCTGGTGACGCTTACAATAGCATTCCTCCTCTTGCAATGCACTTACATCAACTAAGCACTACCATACATCTTGTCTGATAGCTACTCCCCATAAGCAACAACTGAAACGGTCATACGCAAAATCTGTGGCGCTGCCAGACACACCCAGACCGGAATTGGAGAATCGGTTAAACAGCAACAACCTGAATGACGGTTGTTGGATTTACAGGTAAAAAGACTTTACCTCTCCTTCACCTGTCTTTCCAATGCAGTTTGTTTCAGCTAAAACAACTATTCACTTCACGCTGATGCGTGCCAGTACTGTCCCCTCAAGAAAAAAATAGATGGAAGGATATTGGTCAAGGAAAAGTAATCCGAAATCGCCGACGGTCATGCGGTTAAAATCAAACCGGATAAGAAGGCTGAGTTCGACTCATCCGGTTGCCGTTTACTTTCCCCATTCAGGAGACTCATAAAGGTTGCAGACGCAGTTCTATAGCGCTTTACATTTGCTGAATAATACACGAAAACAGGCAGGCTGTTATTTTACCGGACAAAGTAAACATAATAGAAGTGCAAAAATGGCATTGATTGCAACGCTCGTCATACACTCATTTATTTCAACCATTCCATGGAAAGGTCATATAGCACCAGATCCAGAGCCGTTCAACTAAAAAATTTACAACTAGACGCAGCATTATTCATAATTACCATCAACTGTCTTCGGGTAATACTACAAAAGCAGTGATATTCAAACATCAAACAGTCTTCGCATTCTATTTCATCAATTACATCCGTGTTTCTAATCCGCGCTGAAGAGTGCGGTCGAATGCAACTGGTCGAATGCGAGCGGGTTACTACAAAGACGATCACACTTTATTCAATGCACAACCAAATGATGAAACCAAACGGAACGAATGATAAATCGTACCTCGCCTAATGCTCCTGGTGTTGAAAAAAGGCAGTTTTTTGCGTAAACCTAAACCTAAGGGTAACAATCCGACAATTTCAGCGTACAAAACGTACGCCAAAAACAGATACACCAAAACTGTTCTGGTCATCCACAATTTGCAAATAGTGATGAAGTCACGAAACATTGACATCAGATGGAGAGTAAAGATCGAAGAACCAGCGTCATCTTTGAAACAAAAGGCTCGAATCCCGTCAACTTTATTTGTAGACAGTAAAGTGCCTTTGCTTGACTGCCAGACCTTTCAGGGTAGGCATTCAACCGTGTAGTATCATCATTTTTGTCCATACTCCTTCATTTCGTTATAGACTTCGCGTAACAAGGACTATATCCTTTTAGCAAGTTATATGCGCAGGTAAGAAAAAATGAACAGACGATGCAAAATTTGCTGAAGGAAAACATGAATTCCATTCTCGATGACAGAATACGAATACACGTACAGCTTAAAGGCATTTAACTTGGGCTACTCGACGTGTTTGGTCGCTGATAAGTTGACCACGTAAAATACAAGTGTTATAGCAGCTCCCTCAGTCTTAGTTAATGCTTGATCACATAAATTGGACTTAGGTCGATGCAACCAACCCGGTGTCCGGCAAACTTCCATTAGTTCACTGTTCTCCAGACAGAATAAGTTTATTGAAATCTCACGTGGGTTTCAGGGTTTTGGTTTCCGGTATCTTTTTTCAGTAAAGTAAGCCGTAGAGGCCACGGACCGTCCTGAATCCACTCATGAAGCACCGCACAAAAACGGACATCACGAACGAGTGTGAAGATTCATGGAAACCTTGTACACGAAAATTTCTCAGGGTCACTCGGTTTTTTCATGATTCATCAACGGCCATATTTCTGAGACGCAGGGCACAACCGATTTTATTATTGTTTTTTTAAACTCGGACGACGGAAAACAGGGTGTCGTGCCGACGAAATAAATTGGCAAATGCCAAACGGGTCTACCGTATGCGCGAAGACACTCCGTCCGACATACGAGATGTGACTGGCCTAGTAACTAAATCCACCAAACTCACCCAATTCCTACTCTGCAACAAGGTTCTGCCTCAAACCAATCCGTTTCTGCAACAGCATTTTATACTTCAAAGGTGCAAAACGCATCGCAAACATGCCCACACGATCCTTCACACGGTCGAGAAGTACCTGTAAATCACTTGGCTACTGCAACTTCCTTGGTACTCGGATCCTCAATTTGCAGCGCAACATTGTACGCATGTTCTAAGTCGGACAGCTTGCTGTTTGAGCAAATATCAATACCACTCTTTATTGCACGAAGATGGGACAATAACGACTTACATCTCAGTTGAAAAAAAAAAGATGAAAGTGAGCAACCCCGGCGAAGACCATTTGTCACGGCGAACTCTGGTAAAAGATCGTTGTAAGCACGAATTCAGCCGCGGCTGTTCGAATACAACGAATAGAAAAGTGAACTGAATTTCTTTGAAACACTCATGGATGAGACAGTGCCACGGGACTGCACGGTCGACTGAGTCAAACGCCACATTCAAATCTAAAAAGATAGGCTCAGGTATCATCACCGACTTTTAAAAGATCCACGGTGAGATGAAAAAAACATCGGAAGTTAGAAGCACCAAAAGCAATACAAACATAATCACATACACCGATGCAACACAGGTTGAGGATAGTGAAAGAAGATGTAAACCAGGGTGGATTAAATAAACGAACTTGGAAATCGCCCATTGGAGATCAAAATCCATAAACAGTAGCTTTCATCTTACTGTCGGTTTGTGAACTAGACCCGTGTCATACGAAAAACTAGGTGATTGTCGATTTATTTCAAGTACATAAGGTCGTGGTATAAGGAGTGTAGAATGCAGCTTCAAATCCAACTACTGCATGTCTTCTTCCCATTTGGCACTATTTAGGCGCCTCCCTCATGCCCGGTGAATTTTCGAAGGCAATTTGGAAACATTCCAGTCAAACGCTCAAACGCAAATGTGGAAAACATGAAAATAGGTAATAATATGTGCAATAAGTATAAGAGGATAGAGAAGAGGAAAATCAAAGGAATTTAGGAACTGAATGTAGTTTCATGGCACGCCCCATACACAAATGAAGTGGGACGAGCATTCACCATGGCTACTGGGACCCACTCTACCCGAGGGAAAGGGAACCTGAAATCGTAACCTTGAAATTTAGAGTAGCATAAAGCCATATAAGGTCCCATAACAGGTCACGTGAGTTGACGATTCGGACAATAGTGAATCGCCATCTATTAAATATTGTGTAATATGTCGATAAAGTAAAAGATGGCTGCAAATATTATTGTTATTATTAATAAAGGCTAGACAGAAAGGATCCCCAAGTCAATGAAGACGCTGTTGATCCTATCCAACAGGCAATAACTGATAGTGAGCCGAAAAATAAAGCGTTTTCAAGTAAATAAATGACTCGCAAACGTCTCAGCATAGTCGGAGATTAATGTTTCCAATATTCCAATGGGCTACTCACATTGAACGTCTCTTAAAACGTTTCTACGTGTCCCTGCCTCTAAAATAGTCCCTTCTGATGAAGTGTTACGGACTGCCCTCTCGTGGCTGAAAAGACTGAATCAAAGAAGGAGAACAAGGACAAATGCTCAGCGCTTCCCATTGGGGTGATTGACAACCCGTCCACGAAGGATGGCTAAAATCTGATCGCAAACCAACTGCGGGCAGCTTGCGAAGCATACAGTTCTGTGCTCACCTACATTTATAGAATAAGTTACCGGGCAAGTGCGATGTCTGGCCTCATTCGAAAGACGTACGAGCAACTAGCCATCATTCTCCAGTGGACTAGGAAATTTAAAAAGCCTTACTTCTATGTTAGACCCATAGGATAGAGTCCCTAAAGACAATCATCGGTTCGGACAACAGGGTACCACCAAGCCTACAGAGGAAACGTGGATTTCAATAGGTGGACGCAAAGACCGCAAGAATTAGCATGTGTGATGGATGCTGCGTAATGTTTTCTTTTTCTCTTTTCCCCTACACTGTTTTTTTCTTATCCTCGGTTCTGACAACACTTGGTCGATTGTAACAGTGAACCACATGACACTAGATTACCAATTATTGTCGCTATGGTTGAAGTTGACGAGGATCGAACATGGTAACCTGGATGCGACAAAGATGCAGATTCACCGAACGTAGTAGCGTCGTCCGTTAACTTACGCATTTACCACAGAAACAGTGAAATTGGAATTATTTGTGTCCAGACATCAAATGCTGTATGTGTGTATACCGGACGAAATTTTCTATTGAAATCGGAATTTGACAAGCGGAAGGTGGCCGATTCGATCTTGGTCAGCGGTTTCAATCCACGGAAACAAAACGGGTAGGTGGACTGTCTACTACCCACCTACTGATAATTCATCATTAACCGATATTTCAGAAGCTTCGCATTCTAGTTATTCACTAAAGAGTTTTAAAAACATAATCACATCTTGAATTTCGAGTTTCATTAACGGACAGAGGATTTTTTCGGTATATCTTGTCGTGAGAATATACATATGAATGAACAGGTTAAACGTCATTTATGCAACATCGAAACCCAATAGCCTGTGGTCCATTCACCTCCACGTGATGGGTACAAACCCGTGGAGCTAGTCAACGCAAGCACCGATAGCTTCCAAACGTTTCTACTAATGTCGCAATGCGTATATTTCCTAATGTGAAACATCCCATCATGTCTCGTTCTAGAACATCGGGTACGGGGGACACAATATAATTTCAGCCAACAAAATAAGTTGATGAATATCAGTGATGTATTAAATATTTCGTGGCTATCTACTAAAACATCTAAGTCACATTTGAGCTACGATGCAAAGAATACAGAATACCGAACACAATGGCGTGTGGCTTTTGGCAGAACTCATCCTCTTAAAAATAACCCGAAAACAACCGAAAAAATCACAAAATGTGTACGGTTAAAACACGAAAAAAGAAAACTGGTTCGTTACGGTCTCCTTCCTTTGTTTGCGCACCTTCTGTGAAGTTCCACTTGCATGTGGTGTTGCGTTGGCATCATGTTTGTTTTTAATCCGGTGCATCATTATGCATATACATATATATATATATATATCCTGGCGGTTGAAGTAATATTGTGACTTTTATTGTTCCAGTGATCAGCCTATTTGTTGAGGTATGCGCAATCCTCCAGCACGTTTTGGCTCGATTAAACGAATTTGTGAAAGTACTTCCTCTGTTTGTGTTGTATGTACCACGTGGAAAGATGGCTGGTCGAAACCCCTCCAAAATAAAATAGATTTTGCGGTTATTACCGTTCGCCCGATACGTAGTACCGGATATTCGTCCATCCAACCATCCCCATATTTGATCAACCATAGGCTGGACTATCACTAGAATATTGTCTGAATCATGAAAAGTAGGCGCAGATACAGAGCCCATATTAGAGTCTTTTATCTTTTTATCATTTACTTCCTTCATTAATGAAATAACAATGTGCACCATTTTTCAGAAAGGGGGCCGCGATCAACAAAGGGCTGCCAAGTGGGGAAGTTGACTGGCGGTTGGAGGATTCCAAACTCGCTACCTTCACTGGAAGATGATAGTGTCAAGTCAACTAAGGAATATTCAAACATAGGAATGATCGAACAGGAGTACTGGGTACGTAAAACTGATAGGTGGCAATAAACGCGAAATCGTTTGTGCTATTCTGGGGGAATTTCGATCCACCATAAAATATTACAAATGACAAGATCCAATAGTTCAGACCACGTATCGTCTTTCGAAAGGTTGACCTTGACTGGCCGGCAAAAGATTTCACGCAAATCCCAAGTGGACAAATTATCAACGCACATTCCCGGTGATTTAAATGAGATTTTGACGCACAGACTCAGTTTCGTTTAATGACTTCAGAGGAAAATGGTAAATTCATTTGGATGAGTTTTCTTCTTACAAATTTCAAGACTAACTAGTTGATTCGCCGAAGTTCACTATGCTAACAGAACGCGGCTAAAATGAAGGCAACCTGGTGAAACATTTCAACGATGACGGGGCATCATTTCGACCCCCTATGACTATGAGCATATCCCGAACGGAAATAGGAATGCATGTTGGCTCCCTTGTACCAAAAATGCAATCGAGATGCATCCGAATTCCGAAGAGCAATCGATCAATGGTGGCAGGAGACAGTAAAACCGCTACAAGCTGCGGCTAATGACGTAGATGCACACGAGAATTTTGTTGATCTACAGTTTCCAATGACAAATTTTGTATAACTATTCTTACGAACAAAATTGTATGCAGAACCAACGAATGATAGCATGAGGTGGAAGATTGAAAGAAACGAACCGAAATGAGCAAGAATTCCAACTGATAAAAATGAGATTGCAAGTAATCACATTCACACCACGGCCATGGCACCAATTACCACTCCGAGGTCATTTACTAAGGCTACATTACGTGACGGTAACGGAATTGCCGGATTAATAGGCGTACAAATACAACTACACATGTGCATTCATGCACAAATAGGCCAAAATACAATAGTAATCCTTCAGTTCAAAGCACACGTATTGTACGGTACATTACCCACACAAACTGGTAATCCACAAGCATTCCAGTTCGTATCGTGCGCAATGTGACTTTGCAATGTTACAGAAAATTAGATCAATTCAACCATAAGTCCGTCTTTGAACAAGGGCGATCCCAAATGCGACGCCTTGGTTGGAATTCAAAGTTTGTCCTGACCTGATGCATGTGCAAACGAGCACTCGAGCAAACTACCACTTGAATTTGTCATCAATCTGACCGATTCATTTTTAGACAGTATAAAACCGACCCGAAACCTAGGCTGAATTCACGAGCGTGCGTGCACGAGCGCGCACGCGCAGTCATACATATATCGGTGAACATGCATGCACACAAACATGTGTAAACGATATTTTGTTAGGGGTCACATGTTAATCCAAACCATCCACGATGTCAAGACATTGAAGAAGTTTACGCGCTGGCCCGTCAGAACTGACCTACGAATAGTAGTGGTTTTACACCACTGGAATTAAAGCCTTGAACTCGAAGACTCACTGCGCTAGTGAGGAGAGAGAGCCGGAATTGTCCCAGTAAGTCAGACGTGGTAAGGACCATAAAGAAAGTGGATTGACTAAACCCGTTCATAGCAAGACAGGCGTCAGAAGGACTCGGAACTTTTGCACTTGACGTGATAAACAACATGATCCTCCTGACGAATACTGGATATTTGGTCAGGAGTAGCAGCAACAGCGGCGGAATGTTGTTCATTGTTGAAGTGCACTAGCGACCGAAAAGAATCAAGTGGCAGGGTATGTGGGCTAGGATCACCTCAAAGAGAATGGGGTGTCTTCAAGCCTGCAACCAGCACGCAAATTCGGAAGGTGGCAGACTGTGATGCAATCAGATTACGGTCCGATGAACTTCTGGGTAACAGAGTTTGTATGGCATGGTGGGAGCATGAGTACAAGGGGAGGAACGTTCCTCATAGCCACTAGGGTCTATCACATGGAAATGGGGGTAACCGACAGTCCGGAGCCAGGAATACGCATCCGCACGTAACACTAATCTGAAACGACAGATCAGTGATAAACGCCAACTGCCCGAATTCAGCATTCGATCAATCATTAAGTCATACTTGATCAAACCAAACCAGTTCATTGACCAGTAGCAATGATCAACTGTACGCAAGTGATGTCAACTTGCACAATGTTTTGACTCATAAACATTTTGGAGATTTCATTAAACTGATGATAAGAGGCAAAGAACTACACAGCACCAATTTTTTACCAATAGCCGAGACCGGTCTACGAACTATCGTTTCTTTTGCACGATTAAGGGAACAGGATCCGAGTTGGACAAAAGACCGATTGAACGTGCCAGGAGTAGGGGCTGATTTTTGATTTTACAGCATCGTGCAGGTCAGAATCGAGAGAAAACCTTACCAAGTGACCACTGGTAGTTATTTGCTCATAACGTAACTTATCATCTTGTACAATTTCGCGATTGAATTATTGTTCCCCGCCGTGTGGTAAGTGGAATGCAAAGAAACAGACCGGAGGAATTATTCCGATACATTTAATAGCCCGATGAGACGAGAGCGTTTTGATGTCGTGTCAATCAAAGAGTAAAAACTTGGTATTGAGTAGTATTGTGTAGAAATTACCGGCAACATTCAACTGGCTTTTGTCCTCCATTGCTATCGGTTTCTCTCGTGATTCATCGCTGTGTAAGTTACGTTTCCGCCGGATACTCTGGTCGACTTCATTCGTTTACATTACAACTAGCTGGTGACTTAAGTGAACCACATAAACAATGGCAAAACTAGCCTGTTCAATATGGAAAAAGATGTAAAACCGTATGAATAATTCTTTTTTCAGTCTGAAATTACAGTGACTGATCGTCCAGTTAAAAATACACGGTACATCTATTCCGTTTGTTCTCCACCACACGTTTCGTACTTTCGGGCATCGGTCGCGCTGTGGTGACCAGATCAATCCCAGTTCGGATGCCTCAGATTTCTTCCGAATAAATCGCGCGAGTGGACTAACGTATGGGCGAGATTTATTCATCCGTGAAGAATTGCCTTCGATAATATTAATATTGCATCTTTTTTTATTGCATACTTCATGTGCGAGTGGAGTGAAATTGTCAGGCCTCATGGCCTATAGGACCTACTCTTCACCAGAGATAGGTGGACCGCGAAATATAACCATGAGACTTGCACTGGCGCAGAGAACTCTGGAATTTCAAAAGATCAGAAGAAATGTGCGGAACGACAGAGAATCAGCGCATAGTCTAAGTAATCAGCAGATGAGATTTGAGCCTTTAATCCTACTGCGTGATAGAAGCCTGGTACACTTGTTCACCCGCGGTCCGTTATTCTTAATTAATCGGTATAACCAGCTGAATGGTTCTTTTTCCTCTAGAATCGATCTGGCAAAGTACAGCAGAGAATGTACGCAAGATGTCGGCAATCGAACTGAAATACCGAATCAAATGCATTGATCATGCTAATTCGACCGAAGCCACTTATTTCTTCGAAATTATGTTTTGGACTTGAACTTACGAGTGAGATGTGCATAGATTTCCTGATTCATAGCCAGCTATCCAAGAACGGTCACACTGTTCCAAAGGCTCTCGATATTCCATCTATCTGTCAGTGCAACGATCTCTTTGAAAAGATGAATTCTTGCATTTTTGAATATGTATATATATATATATATATATATATCACCAGAATCGAATTTATAGCATCAGGCTAGTCAGAGTACAAGTACTGTGCCAAATAACGAAAATAATGCGAGCAAAAGAGAAGATAGAAACTTGCGCAAAACTCATCAGCCACATCAGCTATTCTAGATTCCATCTTCACATTTTCGACTTTCCACCCTCCTCTGAGATTTCTTCACGAGATATTGTGTTACATTGCAGCCCAGTCGGAATGCACCTCTTATTTTTGCTCAACTAAGAGACACACACAAGGCAGCGGCGTTGTTCCAGACGAGCCGGTTCACGCAACTCTTTTGGTAGATCTTTTCGCGCCCGTGGAGAAGGGGAGTAAGACCTTATTTAGTTGGCTAGCCACATTCGCCAGGCCACAATTGGTAGACGGGAACCAACTGTCACCCAGCTCGTTACCATACATGACTTAATGAGACCTCACCTGGTTCTGTACCGCTCCAATTGTTAGGGTCATGGTTGCCGTCCCCCACCCCTAGTGGAATGGGTCCTAGAAACCATGAGAGATTCCCCTTCCACTAGACTCATGCAAGAAACGTCATAAAAACCATCAGACTAATATAAAGTCGAGGACTTGCCAGGCGAAAAACCTACCACTGTTTGTCCATGGCGGTTTAGTGAGCCTGGGCCCACCATTTTACGGCCAACCACCGACATTAGTAACCGCTCCCTCATCCGCAACTCAGGGAAAAGCCAGGTGGCATACAGGCTTGTTTTGGGTTTTGAATGAAACTCAGGTCCCGTGAAGATCACTGCTTCCCCGTGGCGAATCCTAAGCCATAAAGTGCCGAATGTTCGGCTATGAGCAGCCATGAGACCAAGACAAATAGACAAACGACAAGCAGCATCGAAGAGCTAGTAAAAAGCAAATGACTAATCAGTAACCAACGGAGAGAACCATGCAAGGTATGCCAGCAAGGTTCGTGAATCTGTTGAGAGCATCGCACTTGCATGCCTGTGGTCGCGTGAGAGTACATGGTGAACTGTCAAGTTCATCCAAAACGACTAGTGGGATTCGAAAATGGAGTCCCATCTCTCCATTCTCGTTCAACTTTGTCGTGGACGGCGTAATCGAGCTTGTTTAGGGAGTATCCAGGTTGTGCCGGTCGAACTGGCAAATGGAGAGAAGTTGTATGACCCAGATTAAGCAAACGACGTTGTGCGCATGTTTGACCCTGCGCACCATACACAACGCGCACTGAATAGACTCCCGAGATCTGCAGCTTCTTTCGGGGTGTGCTTTGCACCTTCAAAGTGTAAAGTGCTGTTACAGGACTGGACGGCAGTAGCTGCGAAGTTTGTACGGAATGGAGAGGAACTAACGATTTTGGACCGTTTCACTTTCCTTGGTGGCTGCGCGTCGGATGAAGGTAAAAAAGCAGCGGAAGAAAGCACGCGCATATTCAAGGCCCGAGAGGCTGACACTAGACCGAAGCACTTCTAGCGTCGGCCTGATATTTCATTAAAGTGACTGCGCCGCAGTGCGTTCAGTTCTGTTGCATGGTTGCGAGACTTGGAGCATGCGTGTGGGAGATGTTCGTCGGTTGGAGGTTTTCGACAACCGATGTTTACGTAGTATGGCTAGGATTGGATGGAGTGACCGGGTGAGTAACACTGAGGTTAGGAATACAACATCAAATGCGGTAATGAGAACACCTTATCTGAGCGTATATAACTTAGTAGACTACGCTGGTTGGGTCACGTGTTGCGTATGACGAACACTCGTCTACCATATCGTGCCCCATTTTGTGTCCCTTCCACGGAGTGAAAGAAGCCATGTGGAGGTCAACAGATGACGTGGCAACGTGGGATGAGAAAATGTACAGCGAAGTTAGGTAAAGTAGGCGTCTCATGTCTTCGTGGTTGGGATCCGAAGGAACCGTCAACTAGCTGGCTGGAGACACTGAAGGATATGGCAGTGTTGTGTTGCCGAGTTTGGTTGATCTATGCACACACTGAAGCACAAGACGCAAGCACTAGCGTCGCACGATAGCACAGAAGCACAGTCTGTGGTCTAGTAGGACACGAACACATACTGAGGATTGGAGACAATAGTTCGGGCTCATGTCTTTAGGCCCCGTATTCGCACAATGGGACGGAACTGCTGCTCCCTTGAATAAGCAGCCACACAGAACAAAAAGCGGCGCGGAATACGAACAGCTAGCCCAGCCCGCTAGCGGAAGAGAGAAGACGAACACAGGGCACTACCGCGCGTGCATTGGTGACCCACCAATACAAGTCAAGTCAGAATTCAAGTGAACTCTATCGTTTATACAGTTTTGTTTGGTGGCCTTAGTCGATATGTGGAATAGCCAATCACAGAGTGAGTTTTGACAAGAACTTTCAACCGCGCAATATTTAAAATAACGTCAATTTTGAAATAATGAGAAAAGAGCAAATTCTTTTGGAAAATTAATAGCAGAAATGAAATCTGCGGCACCCACCATAACAGGCAGTGAATCGCGAACGGTGGCGATTGTTGTCATTTCCTATTGAATCAGAATGATGAAAGAATGCGTTTGTACAGTTAGACTGTTCCGTATGTTGGCTGCTGTGGCGTTCTTTTCTCTTCCCACCCGTGTAAAACCACTTCCTGTTCCTCTTGGATATTCACTATTTTTATAAACATAGGTAACTTTGGGGAAAAGGCAGCGGTTAGTGGGGCCAGCCTTGCTGTTTGGCACTGAACGACGATGATGATGATGATGACTTTTCGCTCGACTTTTTAAACCGCCAGTCAATTTTCCCAATTAACAGTTCCACGCTGGTCTCGACCTCATTTCTAAAAATGATGCACATTGCTGTTGCATCAATGATGGGGTGGAAGATAAAAGAACAAGCAATCAGTGTAACTTATGAGCCGATGACCTAAAAAATGCTCGCCTGATTTTTTATTTCATCTTCGCTCTTGTCACGCTATTCAGATGTGGGTATCAGCCGATCTAGAGGCCTCCTGCTGGCCAAGTATGACAGAACAGGCTAGACAGATGATAGCTAACAAGAGTACGGATAGAAACGCGACCACTAACTGGTCGGCCTTGGCAGATCGTGGTATTGGATACATTTTATCACAAGGACAGTTGACTTGGTAACATTGGACTACTACAGTGACTCCTTCGAAATCGATCGCCCAGAGACGGAAACGACCTCAGAAATCATTGGCAAACTGAGAGTCAACTTTATGCGATACGGGGTTCCGACCCAGGTGATTTACGATGGCGATCCCCAGTTTCGCAGCACAAAATGTCAGCAATTCTAAGCCATGGTGATCATCACAGCTAATCCAACGACAACAGAGGATGTGATTCAATGAGCGAAGAACATACTTAACAAATGCCAAGTCGAGGATGGTGATCCATTCATCGCTCTTCCGGAAATTCATAACACCATCAGTGGCTATGGAACTAAGGCCGAAGGGACACCTGTTTCGAAGACGAATGAGAATGACCCCGCTTATTTAGTAGATCACTAGATCAAGATGTTGTATCTCTTGTAGCAATTAAATCAAAACTGAAGAAACGTATGGAGGCACAAAAACCATTTTACGACCACTTAAGTCAGATGATACTATCGGGATGTAATCACTGGAAATAATGGGAAAATCTTGGGCGAAAGAAAAGGTTATATCACGTGCAACAGGAAAATGCATCTGGTACGGTCCGAAGATACTCTGTTGAAAAGAAATAGGGTTAAGAAGGTCAGATGATTTCGACTGTGACGAAAATAGAGAAAGTGAAAAGGCAATGAAAATGCAGGACAGTAGACCAAAGTTGATTTGTAAAAGTTTGAGGTATATGGCGAAGTACAACCACCTGCTGAAGAAAAGGACACCATCTCGGACTTAAGGGGCACAGATTATGCTCCCAAGACAGGAAGGACGTGTTTCAAGTGATTTTGTTTGACGGCATCAATGTCGTCCTGTGATTGGTTCATGAAAGACTTTTGTTATACTATCGGGTTGGTGCACTGGAAGTTACAAGCCATTGTTTACTTAACAATAATCGAAGTTCCCTTGTTGCAAGCCACAAAACCATACGGGTCGTACTTCGCAAAGTACCGACTTTTGACATGACCGAACTACTAGACGTCAGATCATATTCACAAACAATAACATACGAATATTGAGATTCGCCGATGACATTCCGATACAGCGATTGATGCCTCCAACTGTGTCAACAGGAGACACTTGTGAATTCGTGCTGATTCACTCCCACTTCCCTCCCTATCGCTTTCTGCTCTTTTTTGTTATCATTTTCAGAAAATCGACTTATTCGGTGAACAGATTTGAACCTAATCATTCAACAGTATGCCCAATTTCGAGATGCAGCAAAACCGTCAGGGTTGTACATTGTCTAATATATGAAGAATTCCCGCCTCGTTATCGAGAAATGCGTGTTTCAGTTATGTTCAATGGTACTTGTTAGACTATGACCTGTACCTTTGAAGGTATGCAAAAAAAAAAGCAAACAAAAAATCCCACTCAGTCAAGAAGCAGAAAATTTCACGTGACTTACGCTTTGGTAACACAGACGAAAGGCGGTATTACACAATGCATTACAGCTGAGGCAATTACCGGCTACGTATGAGGATCAATAGTACATAGATAGGCTCTGTAAATATGTGCCTAATCTGATATGATTAATTAGAGACTCCCATGGCGTTCAATTTTCGTATGATAAGGAGAAGTGATCAACGGACCGGAAATTACAACCCAAATCAGAATGTCGAGTGAGTTTACAATCAATTAGATAATGGTAGGTGACAATCATGTAAACGTCTATAGCAGAATTTTCATTCGAACGTCCACACGTCGTGGTGATCACAATTACATTGTACATCTGCATAATTTTCACTCTCATTTGAAAATATTTGTACTGATTATTCTGCAGCAGGCACACGCGAACAATTTTGCCCGCTTCCTGTGCAAGCCAATGAAGGTCGAACACTGAGAGTACGGGCACGTCGTGGACTACGACTTGGGGCGGCGGTGGAGTATGAAATGTAACATTATGTTTGAGTCTCTTTTATCCGCCGTTCTCGTTTTTCACCATAGTTTTCGTCTTACTAGATCCGTACACAAATTTATGCTAAATAGATGCTGGATACATAGATTTGCACACAAACACTTTAATTTCTTCATTAGTACTGCAGCACCGAGGTAACTTTTCTTATCCTTCATCATTTACTTCCACTGTCAATGATTTAATACTGTTTTCAAGAGGTTTTGATCACTGAACTTGACGATTAGGTAGTAAACGTCTCATCATCGGTCGTGGTGACATCGTTGGTGCATGGATATCATTTTCAGGTATGTTACTTTCGGGAGAAGAGCCGCGGGTAACACAGGGCTGCCAAATGGAGAAGCTGACCGGCAATGGGAGGAATCCACGTTACAACGTTGATCGGTAGTCTATTGGATAAATAAATCACCAGCTGTAGGAGGACTACAACAGACAACATTCGCATCAAAACGCTACGTTCTTGCCCGTTTGTTCATAGCAGATTCCCTATGATGCTGTATGGCCCGCCTATTTTTTCCCGAAATTTCTTTTCAAGTACTGTTGTATGGTGGTACCAAATCATCAGCCGCCCTAGTAATTTAGTTAAAATTGCCATGTTTTCGGCAAAGTAACGACATCTTTGTTTTCTCAAATACGATGCTCGTTCCAAGCTCCATAAAGAAGGAATGAATGTAAATCGGCCCCAAATTCAATAAAGATACCGTTACTGAGGGCAACAAACAAACGCCTTGTTCGTCGGTGCAATGTTTGCAACATCCAGGAAGGCGGTTTCATGCCGAAGCCACCGATCCATACAAAAAAAGGAATAACTTTGGTCTTTCCAGGAAAGAACGTAAGGTGACGTTAGCAAAGAACGCGATCGAAGCATAATTTTAATGCTTGAGTACGCTACTTCATACTAAATGCTTCACTGACAAGTACAGTGTAAAGACTGGGCACAGCCTACGACCAATAGGGGGTCGGGAAACCATTACCATAAAGGTAAATGACAAAGAACCGTACAAAGTCTAGTACGTTAGGTATGGTAGCGAGCTGGGCAACAGCAAATTGCCGTATACCATAAAAGTAATCGGTAGATTCGATGTGACAAGCGCGTGAAAACCGTTGGGTCAGAAATAGTCTGAGAGCTAATTTATAATACCATCTGTCGTACTAATCAAAATAAGACAAGTCTACGCTGCCCTGTTTTCTGTTTGCTTCACGACAGGGGAGCATATTTCCTAATTAACAAAGGAGAGACTCGAATTCTTTCTGGAATAATGAATTTAACTAGAAGACTGCCAATGACATCGCATCGCTGAGTAACAAAACAAGGATGATGTGTTACGCCTAGGATCGGCTTAGATGCAGAACAGACAGGCAGTGTGCATAAATTATCACAGTAAAATAATCTAAAGAATGACATCAATTTTAATACAAACACAGCAAACAGAGTTAAGCATATTAAGAGCTGAATTGTAATTGAAAATGGTATTAATAATGACCAGAGATGACAAATAACAAATTCTAAAATTAACGACTAGTGTCAATGTGGTGTCATCATAAAATGCAGTTACATGGAGGGAGGGCCGCGGTGCTTAATAGCTACCTTCTTTGGCTTCCCAGTCTTAATCCTTAAGGTAAGGATAGAAACAACAAGGTGACCACACTGCGATTCGAGGACAACAGTAACCACCGGTCTCAGTTAACACTTTAGGATCATCCCAGTTTAAGTACTGGCGAACAATGATTGCAGCTTCTCGCAACCGCTGAAAAAATTGGGAGAGAATTGAGATTCAATATAACTATTGCACTGTGCTTCCATGCTTCCCAAACCGTTGATTCCTCAATAGCCTAGTTAGTTGACTCAAGAAGGGAAGGAGTGATTAAACTTTGAAATGAAACTAGTATTTTTTTCGTGTCTTCTCGCTTTATAAATACAGGGCAAGAGCACAATGAAGGTACCGGATATGCTATTGAGACTGATTATGACGAAACTTTACACATACAAAAAATGTGGAACTGGTGTCTAACTCAGTACGTGGTTCATCCAAAAGCATACCCAACTTGAATTCAAAAAATTATCTTTCCAAAGACGAAAAGACACCGAATCGTCTCATTCAAACTTCATGCATTATGATAAACAGGTTATCCAACAGACAAACATGTTTCTTCCTCTTAATGCAACCATACCGATCTGTGGATAGTGAGTAACGGGAGTTAGAGAGAGCCAAAGACCAGAAGCTCAGGACTGATACGTACCTTGATTCAGCGTTGGTCCGGCAGCCAATTGTGGAGTAATTGTACTGTTTTGCATGAGGCGAGAGCTAAAAGCAAAATAAGCATGTAATACACAACGTACATGAACAAATAAACGGAAGAAGTGAGTATATGCGCCTTATGTACACTTGCATCTCGCAATCAAAACCATTTCTATGAGTAGAACAACTAAAGCGTCTCGTTGATTTAAAATCGATCTTCCCGATCCTGTGCTTGGAAGTGACAAGGATCGTCTTCCATGGATTTCCGACAGCAGACTTTGCATTTACACAGGACCACAAAAAAGAATACATTGAAACGATACAAAACTTTAGCTATTAATGAAGTTGGAAAGAAACGATATGCAGACCTATGGAACGAGTTAACTTTGTTGGTTTCTCCCATAATAAACCCATTAACAATCTTATTCCCTAAAAGTTTCTAGAAAGTTTGAGTAAAGCCTTCTGTAGTTAGATCTACGGGCTGTTGTAAGAACATAATCCGTTACGCCTTCAGCTCGGCGGACTATTGTAAAGATCAGAGGCTCACGGCACTTAACTAGACAAGGATCACATAAGCCATGTATGATCACATTACCCATTATCAGAGCAGAATGGAGGCGATCAGAAGCTGTCAAAAATATTTCGACAACTATTTTATTGTTCGAAAAATTTGCAGCACTGACAAAAGCGTTGCCATATAGAACTTAAAAATACAGAAAAAACGGGTGACACAAGTACACAAAACAGAGCAGATGAACTAGTGATATATATATATATATATATGTATATACCTGACAGAAAACTATTAGAATTAATGCTGTTTGGAGGTTGACAATTATCGCAACAAAATGACTCCGACATAGTATTTTCTTATTTGCATATGTGAAACTGGGTAAGAAATAAAACCGCCTCCATTAACGGCGGAATGTCGAAGGCAGAGATATTCGCTCAAAGGATTAGATTGAAAACCTGGAAATGTGGTTACATTTACCAAAAGGTGAGCTGCGCGTGTGTATCCGAGGCATATTTGAAGTAAGCTAGTTCCAACTCAGCTCATTATCTTTCCCTAACTCAAAAAGAAAAATCAGGAAGATAAATTGGGCTATAGTTAAAACCTATAATCAATTCCACAATCTCGTTCGAAATATCACGAACTTAAGAGGTTAGTGATTTCATCAGCACTTCTCCACCCAATTTGAAAAGAACTGGGGGAAGGTCGTCGGGACCGACAGCTTTTCCCTTCTTCAGAAGCCGAATATTCGACCCCACTTCCACTTCCGTCGGCGGATCAAGTGACACCTCCCAAGGATTCACAGCTCCAGGCGTCGGACTAGATACGATAGCGTATGGTCAGTTAAACTGATCCTTGAAATGTTCTGCCCAACGGTCCAGTCTTCCTTGTCTAACAAGGATGAGCTCTCCATTCATATCGCACACGACTCCACTAACCGAAGTTCGCCGCCCACCGCTGTCGCGTATAAGCTTAAACAGTCTTTGACTGTTACCTGAAGCGGACGCCACTTTCATCTCTTCGGCTAACATAACCCAACAGTTTTCGCGGTCATTCCTAAGGCTTATGGTCAACTGACGCTGCAACTGCCCATGCATCTTATTCATTTCTTTGCAGTTAGGCAGCACGCGTTTTTGCTGCATCAGAATCAGCGACGCTTGAGAGATCCAGTATTTTGATGAACGCTAAATCTAAGACCGCAGGCGAAATCTGCTGCCAAATGCATCGCCTGCTTAATTTGATCCCAACGCTCGTTTACGTTGCTACGGGTTGCAGGTCTTAGTTCCTCGGACAGTTTCTGTTCGTAGCTGTTGCGAACATCCGAATCAGACAAACGTTCGACAGCCAATCGGGTTTGTGGCCTGCGTCGATGCAGTTGAGCTGCAGTAAAAATCGCATTAAAACGAACGCATGGTCCGATTCGACGTACGTGGTCCAGTAAGATCTACAGTTGTGGACAGAAACGCGCCAACGGTAGCTAACTGCGATATGGTCAATCTAACTCAAAGTACCTGTTGAGCTAGAGCGCCATGTCGCAGTGCGATGCGAACTGTGTCGGAAATTCGTACTAGATAGGAATAAATGATTATCTGCACGGAATTGGAGAAGTCTTTCTCCGTTGTCTGTTCACTGTGCAGGCAAGGCGCATCGCCCGCCTAAACAGGACTCCGATGCACTCGGTTTTCAAACTTGTGCATTAAAGTCACCTGCTACCACTGCAATGTCAGAGCGTTTGCTCTCCCGAACAAGAGTGACGAGGTTATTGTAAAACTCGTCTCTCTCCATGTCAGTGGTGCAGTCCGTTGGGGTGTATCCCGAATTAACAAATAAGCTGCGCCTAACACTACTATCCTCCCGGACGCCGACTGATCCCCGCAGTCTCACGGTGCACAAGCGACAGTTGACTGGGATCCAGTCTGGAACGGCTGCTTCAGCCTTCTCACTCAAGACTATTCCTACACCACGTTGACCCACAGCTTGAGCTGCTTCGTCTCCTGAAGTGCGAAGAAAATATCTTCACGAGATGTTTGGCGCAGTTAGCTGAATTACTCTACTCTACTCGAATCCTGAATTCGTGTTTCACTCACGCAGCAGACATCAATCGAAAGTGAGTTAGTCCACTGTCAGAGCCGAACACGTCTGTTGACCAGCCTGCATTAAAGTGCGCACATTGAAGGAACCCAGATGCAGAGGCTGACGAGGCTTGAGAAAATGTGAGCTAACAGACTGAAAACCACCTACTACACTACTTGACAATAAACCGTTGCGAGTATCGGGCGTGTTATCAGTGGAGATACCATGGGTAGGCAGAAGGGGCAAACAGATTGGGTTGGAGAAAGAAGAGACAGGTTGAATAAAAGAGAGGAAACTGAGCAGTAGCATACTTATCACTAACCACCCCACTTGCGCTCGATGCAATAGGCAGCGCGGTCTTGATTATCCTGCGCGACGACCGACGCAGTATGGAATTATTTGTAGGCGTGTAACTCATGGGGAATAATGGACGGGTACTGCTAGAGTCCAGCTGCTAAACAGAAGAACGATTAGGGTTCTCAACCAAAGCCTTTGGTGCTGACAAGAACCTGACCGCAAGGCAGCGGTGAATAGCGGAGTGGGCGCCCATCTACTTGGATCAATTATTCTTCCACTCGTTTTTCCGACTGAGATGCTAACTCAGATCAACCCCAACTTGAAGGACCAGGACCTAGAGACTACTTCGTCAGGCCTGTACCCATTGGCCTTCCAGGCATGATTGGATCTTCGGCTTGAGATAAGCCATCCTGTATAGCTGGTTGGATCATGGAGGCAAGCAAGCCGTCACACCACGTCAAGGTGCAGTCTCGTCGTGACAAGCAGTGCTGAGCCGCGAAACTGAACCATGGATTATCACAGACTTGCTCTCGGTCCACGAATTATCACGGCTTTCCGTCATTTAAGCATGTACTCACCCACCACCACACCTGGAACTTATCAGGTCTTTCTCTCCATTCATAGCCGCTTTGTCCGTCTGGATAAGTTGCTTCAACCTCGGCACCGGTTGTGAGTTCTACCAGCAGCCTGATGTGCTTCTGAAGATAGCTTTCTAAGAAAATATCGTCATCCTCGCCGGGAACCGTAATGCGTGCGCCGGTCGACTGAGGCAGAGTGAACGCCAAGTTTGACCTCGATCGCTGTCGCTCAGGCAATGGGGACAAACTTCTGAGACTATGCTGACCATTAGCAAGCCCGAACGTTCGCCATTCTAAACAACCCACCGCTACCCCGTGTTGTACCCCCCCCCATCTACGAGGATAGTCTCAAACCGACCACTTAATGATTGCTTACCGATGGCACGGCAGCGTGCTAGATTGTCGCTCTTACTGACTGATCAACCTTGACCCTAAACACACGGAACGGATTGCATCCGTACTGCTCTTCGTAAAAAAGGAGTTATGTTGAGCTTGTTGATATTACCGTCCTCAAAATCCTAGACGGAAAGAAAAACCCCCCGCATCTTGGAGTGCATTGATGATCGTCGCTAATTTTAAACAAATTTACCACAGAATGTTTCAAACACTGAGGAAACAGTTTGATCTCAAATGCTTCGAAATTCTTAGAGTCCGTTGTCCACCGCAGACTTGCTCCTTTTCACGAACTCCAATTTTGTGGGGAACGTGCTGGGTTTCGCTCTGGTCGTGGCTGCGTAGATCAGATCTCAGTCCTCTGCTTAGTACCGTGACGTTTACCAAAGGCCAACCGTCGTCGTGTTCTTGGATATCAGAGGCCGTTTTCAATTCCATCGACAGGTCAACTCTGTGGATTTGTATGCTAAGCAGTGGAGTGCCCGGGAAGTACTTTTACATTATGAAAGCTTTACCAACAGAACTCGGGCGGGCCAAGGGTGTATAAACGACTTACCCCGTCCTTTGTTGTCCCCAGCGGTGTACCGCAAGGATGCCCTATCCCCCGTTTCCCTTTAGTTTCGCAAAGGACGATCTGCCCTACATGTCCTTCGATGGTGTTGCAAACTGCAAAGTGAAACTTTCACCGCACTGGTTGCTGACGACGTCGTCTCGTTGGGAGACGATCCACAAGCCTACACAGTTCGGGAAGACCTCCACCAGTTGACCGTGTTTGACCGCCGGTATCTAAAGTTACTCAAATGTATGATGGCAACGGAAAGTCAGCAATGGCAAAGTATGACGAAGACTAATTGGATCTGGCTGCGCATCACTAAAAGAAATTGCTTCTCTACGTCTACTGCGATGACCAGGTCACGTCTTATGAAAGCCCATAAAGCATCCGCCTCGTCAAGCTTTATTCACGCTAGCTGGACACAATTGGAAACGAGGGTATGGTGGACAACCGACCACTTGGAGAATGAGTCTGAAAAACGGTTACCTTTGGCTTGGCCGCAGTAGGACCTTTTCGTCTACCGGGTTGGGACAGGGATAATACCGAAAACCGGGCAGATAGGGCTCAAATCCGGAGTCAACCGCATCAACGCTGTTCGGAATGCCGCGGTAGCCCCTTATATAAAAACCCTTATAAGCACAAGAAACAAACAAAAGACAAAATATTGTGTGCAGCAAAACATGCGAAAAATTCCTAATTTTCTGAATTTCTATCCCTGGCCTCGCCCATGTGTTACTATTATTATTATCATCATCATTACTATTACCATTATCACTCCATGTTACTTGTGGCACGTTACCTGTAACGGCTTTGTACTAGATATACAAATACATATACATGCATATATATATATATATATAAAGTCAGGCGCCGCAGCCATAAGACTTATCAACTGTTTCAGTTGTTCCAAAAAGCGATTTTTCAAGTCCATCTTCATATCATTACCTCGAGTTGAAAATCTTTCACAAACAGAGCGCAACTACGTCTCATGACCAGATCCCAAAAATTCCGGAACTCCTTGCAACGAAGAACCAGATTGTGACACAGTTAAGCAAGCTAAATAGTTTTAAAGCAACCAACCTGGAAGGGATACACCTGGCAATTGTTCGCCCGTTGGCGGAACAACCTGCAGTTTCTTTGAAGCAGCTCTACATTGTCTCACTCAGGGAGGAGAAAAATGGAAAACTGCTATGGTGATGGGAATATACAAGGGAGGACCTAGACACAGGTCGGTGAGTCTTGTGGAATTTCCTGGGGAAGACCATTAGAAAGCATATATGCGAGCACCTAGTGAATCGCAGTGTTATATCAGCAGCACAGCACGGACTCCTGGTATAACAGCCTTGCCTTACAAATATCTTACTTTTTCTAAATCCAGCAACAAAACGCCTAGACGAGGGCTACAGGGTCGAAGTCTGCTACATGGACTTTGGCAAGGCATTTGACAATTAACCACGGTCATTTGAATCACAAAATGAAAGCAATGGGAATAACGGAGAGGGATAATGAATGACGTAAGTGAAATCTTCCATTGAAGCTGGCTACCTGTCAAATGCTAACCCTTGAGGGAGAACATACAGAGAATGAACTGAGTGATGCCATGGATGTTTCCCAAGCCAAGGACCTGGGTGCGACCATTAAGAGTAATTTCAAACGCTCCAAACAGTGAGTAAACGCGGCGAATAAAACTAGAGGAGGGAACTTTAGACTCAGGTCAACTATATCCTACAGGGAACCTGAAGTGTTTGAGTATCTGTAAGCGACTATCGGAAAATCGCACGTAGAGTATTGTGCTTAAGCATGGGCGCCGTACTCGCAGGACATAAATTGCCTAGAAAAGGCACAGAAACAGGACACCGGCCGACAGCACACGCATCTGGACGCTCGAGTGACTGACAGACAAAATTTCGCCTTCTGCGCGATTTTCCCAGTTTACCCTATTACCATGACTTCGAGTTGAGACTATTTCACAAGCAGAGCGCGACTACTTCTAATGGCCCTTTGACTTGCAACTGAAAGTAACTAATCTCGCCCACCCAACAGAGAGCTACACTTCTTTTTCTCCATCCAAATTCATTATCGAAACCATATGCTATAAATTTTCTTCCCTTTTGCAACCGCTTCAAATTTTTTTGTCGATAAACTCATTTTATTATTTCCATATTCTGACATTTCCCCCCACTGAATGCCTTGTGTAAGCAACTGCGTTAAGGAGTGATCGAAAAACACTTATTAGCCATTGCTGTTCATCGCTATACAAAGTCGCGGAGACAGGGTAATCGCACTACTATAATATAAACTAAAATTTGTATGGCTCATAATGCTGTGTTATTTGAAGTCACATCTGAATGTAATGAGTCGATAACTGAGCGATATCAGAGCCGAGCTTGCTCATCGTATCCTTCAGTGATCCTCTACTTGCTTCAAAAATTCTTTTCCAAAGAGACAATCGCACTCCGCCGGATAAGAAAGAGTACACTCGAGGGTGCAAAAAACAGAAGGGTACTACAGAAACATTCCGTGCATTACTAACAAAAGTAGATTTCTGCAGGTTTCAGGAGGCGGGGGCTCTGAATACTAATCCGTGAGGACGGTAAATACCAACGGGTCACGATGTGCTGCGAAATCCGCGGGGCGCGCAGGAACTCAAGGTCATCCCAGCGTTCATCGGTCCCAAGCGAGAAAACAGGGCGTGTCGACTCACGAAGGTTCCAAATTCAGAACTGTTTTTTTTTCTTTTAGGGTAGTGGAGCTGAAAAATTTGAAAATGGACCACGGTGGACTACAACCGACATGAAGCACGTGCCAATACAACGTTGATCATGTTCGGATTGACCGTAATGGGCAAAATAAATCTCAAAACAAGCATGTGCAAAACCATGGCAGCAAGGAGGCGGGCATATTAGCTGAGCAGAAGCGAAATTCAGTGCATGTGCAAGCGCAACATAAAGGTACTAGCAAAATAAAAAATCGTGAATTTTTCGTTTTCATTAGCATATATACACCAACCGCATCAGGATGAGAGTCGGTATCTATTTGTAGCTTAAGAGGATGAGCCCATTTTTAGTCCCATAAACGCGGTTATCAATAACCTGAGTGTATCGTTCCCTGGGCATAGAGTACATTTTCTGACAGGCCGACACATAAGAACTGTCTTCTGTGGGTGAAAGTAATTTTCGCTGGAACTGGTTCTAGGTCGAAGCCACAGCATATTTTCGAAGCTGTCCACAAGTACCTTATGCAGAATTGGATCTTTGGCCCAAGTGAAGCTAGGCTGGACTTTAAAAGGGAAAACGCTCCTAATTCGTTTTGCTTCTAGCTGGCAGATCTTCAGACGGGATTTTTCCTTATAATGCACTGCGGACCTATTTCGTGGCTTCTATTTGATGATTTTCTCGGACGCCCCGGTCCATAATCAGACCAGATTGTAAAATTTGTATGCGGTACTCAAGCAGGGGTCAAATAATTCCGATAAAACGATTGGAAGACTTTCCAGAAGAAAGCGGGTAAACTGCTTCATATTTTGTGCAATCGGTGGGCAAACTTGGTCACCGCCTGATGTTGATATGCAAAGAATAGGGGCCTTGAACGCCAGAAAGCCAAATCTCGTGCCACTGGCCCCTTTGCAGTGCTTTGTTTATACTCAACTTTAACAACAGAGCCGGATAGATTCCCAGTGACCCGCTTATGCATTCGTCGCTACTGATTGGCACGTTACAATCGATAGACCAAGGCTTCGAGCATTCCATTACAACCTGGAATTCTCTTGCCTGTGTCCTTCACGGTGTGACATCATCAGCTTCCACTTCCAAGTTTGCAAGAACTTATTCAGAGTGATCATTAATATAAATTTAAAATAAAATGGAGCTCAGGACAGAACCCAATTGAAACTTCGCCCTTAGGAAGATGGAAAGTTCGCTCTAATTCCTGGTTCAAAATCGTAATTACACATTTCTGCATTAACTGCTTGGGACACCATTATCACTACCCCCAAGTCTTTCCATCGCACGTTTTGGGATACCCTTAATTTGATCACATGAGTGCTTTTTGTAGGATCCGTGGGACGTGCTTCCTAAGATCCATGTGTGGAATCACCATGAGCAGGACTTGGTTTGGAGGAACGCAGCTGTGATCCACGATCAAAGTACCGCCCCGTTACAAGACTGCGTGGAGTGCAGGCATGTAACTAAATATTCCGAAGAATTCTAACTTATGTAGAACAGAATTGTGAGAAGCTAAAATTAAGGCTTTGTAAGTTGTTGAAAATGGCTTTCGTATCCATTTCGTCGTCACACTTATTGGCAGAACACTCCGTGATGAAGGGTATGCTTTTGGTGGTTTTAATTATGCATCCACCTTACCACTGGCTTTCTTTGATTTCACTGGCCTCTGTGTTTCTCCCACCAGAGGCGGTTCCACTTTAGATGGAGTTATTACCAACCACCCCGATTTATTTTCCATGGAACTACATGAACCTGTTTCAAGTAACGATCATGGTTTCCTTCCGTTAAGGTCAAAAATATATTCTAGGTCAGCTTCTTATTCCTTTGGGCGAACAAATCAAACCCGAGTTCCACTCCGCAACCTTTTGCACAACAACCTTATTCTTTTTCAGAAATCCCTTTCAATCGCGTCTATATGTTTCTCTTTTGAACCCCTGCCGAATGACTACATCAAACTCTTCGCGAAGGCGATCAACGCCATCTTTGGCATTAGCTGCTCCTCAAAAGCACTATTCCTCTCAAATGGCTTCACATCTACCCAGTAATTGAAATCTCTAAGAAGGCGCAAGGAGCACTTCTACAAAGCCCGTAATAACGCAACCGTGCGGTATATTGCCAACCTTATAACGATAGAAATTAAAATCATCGGCGTGGCGCACGCCAGCTAAATCCTGAGTGGTAACAATAATTGATTATTATGGTTAGGCATTCGGATGTTGTGTTGGGGGAAAAAACATGAGAAACTTTCTGAGATGCTGACATGACAGTTACAAATTCTTCTAGCGAAGAGGTGCTCGACCACCTCAGCACCAATAAAATTACCACATGGGATGGTCTTGGCAGTCTGTCATCAATTCTTTTAAAGCATGGTGTGAAGGCTCTGACGGATTAACTCATTATTCTCGTCTTCCGTCCCTGACTGCTGGAAAGCCGTCGCCATTATTTTCACCCCAAATTCTAACCGTTCTACAGATTTAGGAAAGCGCTTTGCCTCATCGACTAAACATATGCTCTTTAGATGACGGAGCGTTCCTTACTTAAGCGTTTGCGTCGTTTTATACATTCTACTGCCTATAAATCTTACAGGTCCAATTGGAACGCCATCGCCTCCCCTATTCACGACGTTTGTAAGTCATTAAGTGAATCAAAGAAATCTGTGCATTGCGCATTTCTAGATCAGTCGTCGGCATTTGACCCAGCCCAAGGTTTATTCTATTTGACGAACTGCAAACAAGTGGTGGTCGCAGTTCTTTATTAGCATGGCTGCCTGATTACTTAAATAACTGAACCCAGTGCACTCGAATGAACGGTAGAAGTTCAAAACCGTTGATTAATAACCCAGACGTCCTACAGGGTGCTGTTCTTTCACCGTTTCTCTTCTTCAGCTTCATCAGCAACTTATCAACTAGCTCAATGTGTCATCTGTTTACGTTTGCCGATGAGGTTGCCCTCTCTCAAGCCGTTTCGAACAACGATGATTTTCAAAGATTTTTCAGCAACTTGTTTTTTATTTATGATTGTTTTGCAGGAGCTGGCTTAAACCTCAACTCATCTAAATGTTTTCGATGCATGTTCTCTCCTTCGCGGTCAACCTACCCATCCGAAACCTCTCCCATTAACCGAAAAACTATTACCAGAATTGATTCTGTGAATTGCCTGTGATTTGCTTTTGATACATATCTGCAGTGGACTAATCACATTTCTATCTGTGCAAAGAGTCTCCGACAAGTGTCATTTCAAATCAGGAAGCTTTGACAGTAAAATTTGAAACAAAGCACCGTTTCTCAATTGTATACTAATGTTTTTAAAGTTCTTCTTGACTGTTCTCCCGTCATTTTTCCAGGTTTACTTAAAATGACTTTAAAATTCTTCGCCGGGCGCTATCACATTATCCGTTTGTCCTTCGTTCCACTAACTGAATTGACCCTAAATCTATATAAATAGCGCTTACAAACATGTAAACGAATTACTCACAAAATTCCTTCAGATCCCTACATCCTCTGCACAACGATCTTTCAAAACCTTGTCAACACAATCCACTTTCGATTCACAACCCTCTAGAGCCGATACCTATAGGAACTCCAGTGTCCCATATTTAGCACCCATTTTGGCAAACCGCCACTGTATTTCAGCAGAACTCCTGAGCAACTTGTTGTAATGCGTTATGATTATCCCTGGATGAGCTCTTTTATATTGTTTACGAGGGGGTGGTTATATGTTTTGGTTTCATTTATTAATTTATTTTCACGTTTACTTTGTTTTTTACCCTCACATTACTTGAAGGAAATGTGACATTATTTAGCGTACGCTTTTGGGTTCGTCTGGTTTAGAGCTTGTTGCTCTTGCTGTTTATTTCTGTGGTCAAGTGCCTTTTCTAAAGCTCTGGTTTGTCGATTTATTTCCAGGAACGACGGAAAATCTTTGGTAATGTAAATGTCCCGCTGGAGTTTAGGGAGCTTACTGATTACTTGTTGACAAAAAGTTCATTTGAGAGGCACGGGCAGCTAGTGGGATGGATTAAGGGCATCAAGGCACTTGTGCAGATTATAATATAACTGGCCAGTGGCCACTTGCACTTCTTGTTTTAGAAAAGAAGAGTCGCGATTTGAGTTTCGGAAGAGAATAGACAGATGATTCCAGTCAGCTCTGAAGTACAGCCCTGGGTCAGGTGGATGGCGTCTATTCAGAAGGGAAATTATATATGAACGGCCAGCATGTAGATGATCGCATCCAAGTGAACTAGCTTCAGTGGACGTTCGAACATATGTTGAGCCTATCGTAAATATCGGGTCTAGAATATTGTGGTTCCTTGTTGGGTCAGTCACGTGTTGGGTCCAACCATCTTGGTAAATAATTTCAAGCGAATAATTTGGGGCAGAAAACGTGAACCAATAAACGTCAGGTGCATTGAAGTCCCCAGCGAGCAGCTGTAGACCTGGTAAGTTAGAGTAAGTATCGGTTAGTTGTACTATCATCCAAAAAGCGTTTTGGCAAGAACCAGGGGTTGGTAGACCCACACAACAAGGAGGTTTCTATCGCCCATCTCAGCTCTAACCCAAGCGGTATCCCGGATGGCGTTTGGCATGTTATTCTGGCACAGCGTGGCTGGTATATATTATCTGGCACAGAAAAGCAGCCACGTCCACGCTGGGCTTCACGGCTTTTCCTGAAGGATTTATAGCCGGGGCTTATTATGGCGTTGTCCGAAATGTGACTTTTGAGCCGCGTCTTGGGGATATGTATGACCTCAAAGTTTGACAAGGGTGTGAGAAGACGGATACAATGCATTTTCTTTAGCGTGAAGCGTGCATTTAATAATAGTAACAAAAATTTTCCGGAGCAGCCTTTTACACTTACTGGTGTCATGGTGGATGAAGCTGGGCACCTTGTTTGTTCAGAGTCTTGGGGAGAACCATCATTCTTACTTCCAACCATTTTTTTATTTGGGGACACTTTTATTTGGGGGAGTGCTGCATCACTTGGGTGGGGAATCGTCGGCCCAGGGGAGCGTGACTGGATGTAGACGGCAGATATTTTTGAGCGAATTGCGCATGACAGCTGGTGGTTGGTTTACTTGTGGGCCGGGGTGATGTAGTCGATCTGCTAAGTAGAAATTATCACTAAAGAAATCAAGGAAACCACGTAGGACTACATGTTCACGGAGATAGTATAAGGTCCGAATTGTCCAAAATGAACAGATGGATATCGTTTTATTGATTCTCTTCCTGGCTACGGATGAGGAGCTCCTCAAATAATGCCTAATTGTATCCAGGCTTTTTGATCAGCTAACTTCCAAGGAACTCTTCCTCATCATTGTCACTTATACACCATATAAGGACACTAAGGTTTTGGCTGATATATCCCCTTCAGAGAGAAGTGTATCGCGTACCTAAACGCGCATCGCACCTACCGGACTGTAAGACCCATTATGTCCCAGTTTTGCCGCTCCTGATTGGCCGGCTAGGACCTCATCGAAACATACTCTTGGCCATTCTGGTTTGCACGTTTCGACAGTGGGCATATATGCGTCTATCTAGCCTTTTCCGTTTCATCCCATTAGCAAGCGCCTTCACATTATTCCATCTCTTGCAGCCTCTGGCTCTTCTGGGTATGTTAATGGTAGTCCGTTGGTGGCCACCAATGGGCCAAAGCCATCAGTGCACACCTCCTTGTTTCCCAGATCATCACAAATGCGTGGTCAGCGAAGGAGTACCCTCTTTGGTCCCAAATCCTCCGTTACCCTGCTGTCACGATTTAACATGGGGTCCACGTTCGCTTCCAAAAACAGCCCCAACCATTATGCTGCTAAACACAACTGCCCTTTCTTGCCGAAGTGTTTGCTGAAAGTCACCCGGAAACTTGGCGTATACGCACCAAAGAAGGGTATCGCGGGCGCCAACTTCAATTATAGGACGGTGTCGAATGTCAATAAACACCCGGAATAACCTAAATTAACGGGTTTATGTAAATGATTTGATGCTGAACAGCAACGGAGGAAGCCAAGAAGATCATGAATACGAAGCAAAAGTTTGCAATAATTGAACAGAATTACTGGACCGAAGGACACAGCAGAAAAATGTGCCCAATACTGAAATACGGATAATGAATCAGTTCGGCAGGGAAAATAATCAAAAGCCACTTAGAGATGGCAAACTCGAGAGAATAACAATGTGTCCTTAGGGCAAACTATTGCTATGGAACCTGGATGGAAAGAACGCCATTGGTAATGAACAAGAAAATGAAGTTTTGTACACTTTAAATGAAATATGGAGTGCAGAAAAGCCACCGTGTGGTTCTGCTTCCTGCTTTGGGAGTCCAAATTGATGGCAGTTACTGACACAAACGGCTGCGGGCGTCGAAAGAGAAATTGGTGGAGATGTCCGGAGGTTGGCAGCGGTGACGATTTCTGAATCAGAGATTGACTTTCAATTTAGTGGTCATGTTAGCCGCGATTGGCCAGTTCTAACGGCAAAACCACAGAGTTTGGGGGATAAGTTTGCTCACAGCACGTTGGCCTTCGTAATCGCATTCAACAGCCTTGTTTTCTACACAGGAATGCATCAGAAGTGTCGGTTTGCGTTGGTGAGTCATGCGGACTGACAGTGGTGTTCTCCTTCACCATGGCTTGTTTGACAGATCATATTTGCTCTTCCCGAGATAGCGCATCTGAGCCATGGATCAGATTGTTTTTAACGATATGCAGAAATGTGTGAGGAGGGATCAGAAACCTGATTCGTGAACTCTTGGTGAGACATGAGCACAAAAATGCAAATCTGGAGTGGTAAATGAAGAAACAAGGGTGGTACAGCCAAGGTTTATGGTTAGTGCAACGGTATGAATGAGAAGTGATACGTGATACGGAGAATCAGACGTCAAATGATGCCAGTTCATGCTCGTGGCATTGCTAACTGTCACGTGAAACTAAAAGAATGGGTTGGGTAAGGATATGGAAAGTATTTTAAAAGTAATGTCCAGACGTGAACGTACATGTCTATTTACTGCATCCACATTACACGGGAGCAAATGTGAGATGAAAACTGCGTTACCGTTGTTTGAATAATGCGAAATTGGGGCAAACTTTTTCGGTTATTCCGCGTGTGGCTAACTCGACATATTCATGCGTAAACTACTGAAAGTGCAAACAACTGCGCATTGTCTCATCGGAGGTAAGAATTCGAGGGTCATGCCATTAGCATGAAACTGGCTTTCGGTCGATGTAAAGCCCAACCCACAGGCTTCTTTATTGAAATCTAAGGAAGGTGCATGCCCAGTAGATTTTGTGCAGTCAGTGTTGCCTGAAATTCATCTATTAAGGCAGTGTCTGCAGCAGAAATCGTGCTTGTTTTGGGTAGCCTATTTCATAGATGTGAATATTTGATGTAAATGTTTTTTACAAGTGCATTCCTCGAACTGGAAGCTGACATGAAGTGCTGAGCGTATCGAAGGGCAAGGTAAAAGTTCTTTCTTACTTAGGGTGTCGGGATACACACATTTTCGCTGAGATTCGCTGGAAATCTGCGCAATCTGAGGGGATCATGGTGTATTGGCTCTGCCTTTTGGACTTCTGTATCATCCGTTTAAGAAACTGCTGAAAAGCACTAACTGTCCATCGTCCATTCAATTTAGCTGTTGGTCCCCGTGCGCTACCCAAAATGCCCTATTCTACTCTCGACAAAACGTGCCAACATCGCGTACATGGCCCTAATGTCCCCCCTGCTAATTTAGCTTGACTGGCCATTTCCCGCGCCTGTTTCCCTGACTGGGTCTCCACCCCGAGCCCGCAGTTGAATTCAACTACCCCATCAATTAATTGCCGTCTCCCACCGAACGCGGGGGTACCACCCCCCCCACAAACCTGCCCAAACTGCCATTTCAACATCCGCATCAGCTGCATTCGTTACCCTATTACCACAGGGTAATCGCAATCCCATGCATCCAATCTATACTGGGGCCTATGTCCTGGAGATCGGCTCCTCCTGATTATGGCTCAACGTCTTTTTCAGTTTTATTCTCGTCAGGAGGTTTGCTCAAAACCGCATCCTCAGTGCAGTTCGTGAGCCATTTTCTAGCCTCCAACTAAACACACTTCGTTCTCTAACCCCTGTTTCAGCGGCTACAAGCTCCCATCCCTAGACACCTTCTGGGTCACCCTGAGTGCGGAATAGGCCTAACTGCCCCAATAACATCTACTACATCCTAGTTGTGCACCTTAGTCATCGCTTTCCACAATGTTCCATCTCCGGTGCCTCTTGTAAACATCATTTGTCACCATCTAACCAGACCCATTATTCTGCTAGGGATTTACATTTTCACAGCTATTTCTCGTCTTCTTACACTATTAACCCGGCAAAGGTTTACCTCTCTTGTCAATTGTCTACTGACAACTCAGAAGCCACAATGCGCATCACTCAATAGGCGACCAAGTAGGGCTGGCCCAGTGACTAGGACCTCGTTAATGAATAAGCCGATCCACTCTAGAACATCTGAGATATCAAGATGCAGAAGGTTGATCTGAGGCCTCAGGTTACCGGTTATCACCCCCAAACCCTATGATAAGTGCCCAGCTTCCTATACATGGACAGCCATTTGGCTAAACTCTTAACAACCTGTCACCTTTCATGGGTACCGTTAGGCACCACTCCGTCGGGCTACATCTAGCCCGACCACCATCTCCATCAGCACCAACCAACATCCGATGAAAAGAAAGTTACTTCCAACCTTGCAACCTTATGTGCTATGGGCAAAACCCACTGGAATCCTGCGTCTACCGGCATCTTTCTTACACCCAACCAAATCTTCCACCTCACAACACTTCCATTTATATTAACCCTTTTTTTCTTGCCGACTTAACCCCTCCTGCCCTACCTCCATTGCATACGCCCCAATTTGCTCACTCTGTGTACTCCAAAGTGGGTTGAAAAAATGGCCATGAGGAAAACTTCCCATGAAGCAGAATGTTGCGAAAATGGAATACATTACCCTGCCACAAAACTGAACAATTGACCTAATGTCTTGCTCAGTTCGCCTGACGGATCATCTGCGGTCAACCCTAAATCGCTAAGTTCTGGAACGATGCTCCCTCACTCAAATGATGCAACACCTTCTAACTTCAGAGGGTCTATAAATGAGGAGCAGAAAAATCATAAAATATATTGTAAGTAACAATGATGGTTCCCCTCAATACTTGCAACCAATAAGGAACCGATATTTACAAACCATGAAATACATCACTGGCAAGGGCTCTCCCAGAAAATGTTCGCTGTCTATTAAATGCCCGTTCCATGCTAAAAAAATTCATTGTATCCATCTTCTCATACTCTCGTCACATGTTGATTTCATACTAATCACTGAGACGCGTTTAAATTATAACACCCCGAAAAACGCCAAAACCATTCCTGCTTATAAATCTTCCAGGAAAGGCCGCCAATCCCAACATGGAGGTGGCTGCCTTGTTTAACTCAGAGGATTCCTACCAACCACATTGTTTCATGATTGCAGGCTGAACGCCATCCAGGATACCGCTTGGGATGGAGTCGAGATTTGTGATGCAGACATACTGACTGAATTTGCCTTACATTTAGTAAGAAGGATTTTTTGATGATAACCGAGGAGGTGAATACTGCTTCGGGCCTACAAGGTCCAAAGCTGCTCGCTGGGGACTTCAATGCACCTGACGTTTATTGGTTCACGTTTTCTGCCCCAAATTATTCGCTTGAAATTATTTACCAAGATGGTTGGACCCAACACGTGACTGACCCAACAAGGAACCACAATATTCTAGACCCGATATTTACGATAGGCTCAACATATGTTCGAACGTCCACTGAAGCTAGTTCACTTGGATGCGATCATCTACATGCTGGCCGTTCATATATAATTTCCCTTCTGAATAGACGCCATCCACCTGACCCAGGGCTGTACTTCAGAGCTGACTGGAATCATCTGTCTATTCTCTTCCGAAACTCAAATCAAGACTCTTCTTTTCTAAAACAAGAAGTGCAAGTGGCCACTGGCCAGTTATATTATAATCTGCACAAGTGCCTTCATGACGCTATTCCATCCCACACTTTGCGCATGCCCCGTTTAAGAACTTATTTCGAACAAATAAACGTTAATTTTGCCATGCTTCAGCTGGACTTTGAGGGGGCCAGACACTTTTCGTTGTTTCTGCCAAAAAGTCGTCTAACCGAACCGATATTTTACCAGAGCAACAACAAGCAAGAGCCGCAAGTTCTAAACCGTTAGAACCCAAATGCAACACTGACAAAACTGCTCAAACGTAGAATTTCCCCCCCTTGAGCCCTCAGCAATTTAAGACCCATACATCATTCGCACTAACATTTATGTTAGCAACCCACAGAAGTTTGAAGATACGCTTGGTGATTTCTTTGCCTCTGCTCCGATAAATGAGAAATCCCGCTAATCTCTCCTTACCTCGCTTAACTACAGAGTCTTGCGCAACAATCGCACTTCTCCCAAAGGAAGTATCCCAGCTGCTGTTAAATGCCAAAATTGATTTCCACTCTGGGCCCGGCTCACTATCAACATCTGTCTTTTCGCTGGGTGCAGGTGACATCCCGATATTGGTGGCAAACATCTTCAATTTGTCTATTCAATGCCGCGCCTTTCCGTCTCAGTAGAAATCCTCCAGTTCACAAAACGGACACAGGCTTTGACACTGCCAATTGCCGCCTAATTAACCATATCCCTATCGTTTCCAGAATTTTGGAACGTTTATTAAAGAATAGTCGTATTTCCTGTCTTCTGAAACATGAACTTATTAACATGAAAATCATGGATTTCTCCGTTAAATATCATGTGCTATTTGTCTGACTGACTACTTGAGTCATACCACTAATGCCCTGAACACCATAGGGTCAGTTATAGTATTCTTTTTGGACATGACAGAGGCTTCTGACAGTGTCTCACCTTAGGTTGTTACATAAAATCGAATTTTATGTCATCGTCGACTCAATTCTGTAGTGGTTTTATGATGTCTCTCGTCTAGAAAGCAGGTAGTACAAGTAAATTGCTTCATACCCGAACCAAGATTAGTAACCAGTGATGTAGTCCAAGGTAGCTTACTGGGCTTCATAGTATTTCTGTTATGTCAAAAATGTCTTCGCCGTTATTCGAAATGGCATCTCTTTTGTGTTTGCCGATGACATCAAAATGGTCTATACTTTCTCCCCTAAAGCCTTAGAATCCACCATAATTGAAATGTCGCAAGATTTAGCGTCGCTCACTTTCTGGGCAACAGAATGGATGATGAAAATCTCGGCTGAAAAAGCAGTACCGTGGGATTCAAGTGCGTTATACCCCAAAGAGAACTAAAAATGGGTAACCTATTCATCCTTGTTAACCGCCAGGTTCAAGACCTAAGCCTAAAGTATTCGTGCACCTTAAACTTATCGGAATGTGCCCTCCCACAAGTTGCGAAGGCCACATCGATTAGTGCGGATTCTCCACAGAACTGTGAATTTGAGATAAAGCAAGCTGCACTTTTTTAGAAGTCATGCAAGATCCATTCTGGAATACTGCTCTCTACTCTGTTCTACCATGAGGCAATGCAACAGAGTGGCGATTGAAAACGTCCAGAGTCCCTTTACCAGACAACTGATTGGCTACTCTATAAAGCTAAATTTAATGGATCGCTGTAAGTCCCTTATCTTTGATCCCTTGTGGCTCCAACGCACAAGAATGGATCTTGTGTTCTTCAATAATATTATAACAGGGGAAAGCTGCAACTCGGCACCTGGTTTTAGAAGCCTACTCAAATAATCTCTTCATAATGCACAGTTTATCATTACATTTTCAGTAACTAAGACATTTGTCGTGGCAAATCTCTTTATTGCTAATTATTCCTCTTTTCGGAACAAACTCCCCCAATTGTTGCACATACCGTGAAATCTAAAAAATAACTTAGAGTAGTTGCTGTACCGTTTTCCATTCATCTATATCACTCATACTCACCTGAGGATCAAGTATATGAAACGGGATTAGGTTCCTGAAAACGTCGACGGTGCGAGCTTATTCATCGAGAAAGATGGAACTAGATCCACTTACCCAGATTGTCACATGGAAAGCCGATACTAAGTTGACGTATAAAGTTCCTCCTCACTTCTCGATGTCCACTCTGTCCATTCGGATACCCTGGAACTCCCCAGAAACCTACCTGCGAATTCACAAACCAAATTGCGGTTATGAAATACAGGGATACCTACGCAAACCAAAAAGGCGGGGTATTCTTAATCGACCGTGATACTTGAAATGCTCACTCTCACTGTCACCTTCGGTCCTTGCTCTTTAACAGCGCCTCTATCTATGCAAATAAATTTTACCCGTTTAAATTACCATGCCTCTGACAAATCCAAGCGAATCTCTTCAGCAGAAACAAGGTCGACACCATGAACTCTTTTTTCACTCCTTACCACTACCCCATTTTCACCTAAGACACTTCGGACATTCTTTCTCCTCGGTGAACAAAGAGTCCCAAGTGGTTTTTGTTCTTCCTTTTTACAGTCTACATTCATCGCGTTCCCTAGTCCTGACCAATTCTTGGGCTCAAACGGTTTGACCTCCTAGACTAAACAATGGTTCATGATTTGCACATCGTGAATTTAGTCTGTTCCTAGTGCTACCATACCACATATAGTCAGTTTTCTAATTCACATCTACCGCATTTGGTCCTGCTTGAGCCCCCTCCAAAAAAAGAATTCCAGATAGCTGTCCTCCATTTATGTTTGTAGACGATCCGCATGCTGGACCAGCTCGGGCACATATCGATACACTTAATAAACCGGACTGCGGACAGCATCAGTCATCATGCTTGGACTGAATTATACGCTTCAATACTTTTAATTTTGAGCCGCTTGCATGATTGGTTGGATCTCAATTTGCAGATGGCTGCAATGGTAGACCGCCGCTCATTCCTCTTCTTTTCGTTTCAGGCCGCCAAAATCTGCTGGATTATATACATCGGCCTTTCGCTCTGGTTACTGCGGCTTGTGCCCACCCTGAGTTATCCACTCTGAGAAAAAAATGGTTGAAGGCTCGTCCTTCCCACAATCTTATTCGCCCTCATTCATCCATCTCCCGAGAACACTAGCCTTATCACAGTAGGGCGGGGCGCGCTCAAATCTACCGCTTTGGCCGGCGCACATCGGGCGGGGAGCTTGGATGCAGCCATGTGTGGGTGCAACTGGACTGGCGCATTACAGCTCCTGGGTTCACCGCTCAACGGTGTTTTTCAGATTGGGTAAACAGCACTCGGTCATCCCCACCTACTAGCAATGTCTTGGCAACAGCCCTCAAATCTTAATGCTTCACGTGCATTCTTTTATTGGCTTCCTCTTACTCCCTCCCAAAGCTCTTATGACCCATACAAAAGTGCCAAATATAACTCACGGGGAAAATCTTTTATTGGCGTTTGATAAGCGTTGTCATGTTGCACGCATTGGAACACTCTTCATCAAAACGGCTGAGGAACATCATTTTCCACGAACCTTCATCCCGGCCTGCCGAACCTGGAACCAAACTGCGGCTTTCGAATTCTACATTTAACAAGAGACCATCAGACATCGCCCTATTTGAGCCACGTGCCCATTCCCTTCCAAAATCCACCTCCAACATTGGACCCAACTGGAAATCAAGAAATCAGAACCAGCCACAAACAAACCTCGTAAACTAGACATGCGACCACAAAATTCTTATCCCGTGCCACTTTCCCGAACTGCAAAATTTAACTGTGGTTCCAATATCCCAGACTATGCGTTCCGCCAGAAGTTGCCTCCTAATCTTCTGTTCTGCGTTATAGGGTGTTTCCCTTCTCCTCATACGCTTTCAACGTTACCATTCCCAGCTTTGTGTATATTTCCACCACTCTGGAATCTCACCACAATAAGAGACCTACCACTGGTGTTGTCGAGCCGCCTCGGCCTGATGCCTACGACATACACAACAAACACAACGTGGCATGATCCCGATATCTTTATTGGTCTCGAATTCTCCGCCTGGAAATCAGCTACGGATTATGCTCGCAATCTGTATATACCACCTAAGTTGCACATTATTCGCTATTGTATGTCTTCTAAATTTCTCTGTATGACTATCATTGAACGCTATGATCATGCGCACTGCATGCCTCGGCATTGTCCGGGAAATAAATATTATTATTATTATTATTGTCGGTCGATAGTAAACAAAAATTACTTCTGTCACAATAATGTTCTTCATTCTACCCCGAACATTTTTTCTCATTGAGACCTAGTCAACATACACAGTTCTTTTTCGCTTTCTATAATGCAGTCGGCTGCAGTAGCTTTACGAAAGTAGGCCTGTTTGAGACGCAGGGAGATTAGCACATGTTGGGAATGAATGCCCTGCCAGATACTTTAATCCTCCAACAATTTTATACAGAAGGCCATGCAGCCGACAAGGAAATCATTATTTTGGTCACACCTAATTTGCTTTCTATTGGGGTCATTCGTGCGCCACACCGCTCCTTGATGTGAGATGTCATTCTTATTTCACTGGGCAACTAAGGTATTATTATAGTCCTTTTAAGGCTAAGTTTACAATTTAAAAGTGTTTCCGAACGTCATAGTTTGACCAACTGACTACGCAACAATTTCTCTGGTATTTTGCCTGATTATGGTCTGCGGCATTCCTAGATTAGAATTAACCTTAACTTAAACGGTGTTACGCTGCGCACTATCAACTCTATCAATCAGTGTATCCATTTTTAAGATTAATCTACCCACTTGTATTTCCATTTTTCAGTTTTTGTGCATATCGCCACCATCCTTCTGCTCAAAAATAAGATTTTGTGTTTTTGCCTTTTCACTTTCGCAGTTTTCGACCAACATTTTAAGCCTCCATCGGTGTTGGCATGCTTTATTAAATTTTTTACCTATTTTTACAGACAAAACTCTTATTCTCTAAAAGAAATATTGAAATTTCCTCTCCACTGAATATCAGCCTTTGGTTGCATTCCCACTTAAGACTTTTGATGATATGTCGGTTAACCTTTGGGCGCCAGAATACCGTCATTGACATAATCTCAGTTTCGACGCCGCTCTGTTATATGGAGCAAAGCTCCTGGCCTATTTTCCTCACCCACACACATTGGTCTGTCTACTTGCCTCCATATTCATGCAGATATATATCATGTGACGAAGCCTTTCTTATAATTGATTCCGTTCTTCACGTCTAAACAGAGTAAAGATAATTAGGATATTTCATTTCTGGGACAGTGCCAAGTTTTGCGGTGCATATGATCCCCGTGTGCGATGGAAATGACGAAAAGAGAAAAAACGCTTACGCGCAGGGTATGGCGAACTTATAACATAACGAGAAAAATGTTTGGTCTTACATGGATGATAAGGGAACCAATTGTGACTAATATTCACGCAAATAATTTCAGTGGACGGGGATTTCTTATCTGCACTACTTTGCCAGGGAAATTGCGCATTTTTCGGCCGCCACATGCACTCATCAGACCTGGATGGTCCAACTACGGCTTTTCGTATGTCTCGTGTAGCAAGCTTCTTGGAAACAGAAGAATATTCCCCAAAAGAGCTGACGGAGAGCCGGAAATAACTGAAGGAATGTCAGGAGGACAACGCAGGTCATTCATTGCAAGTTTCTTTAAGAACTGATTGTAACTCTTAAACGTACCCGTTTACTTCCCGTAATACATCACAGTCCCCTCCAAGCGGCATAATTCCAGTGACCGTTCCTGTAAATCAAATTGTCTCTCCGTCCACAATTCTTCATATAATTCCGTCCTGTAAATAGTTTCATGCAGCCTTGAAGTTTTCCCGCTGTTTCATCTTAGCAACATTTTGATCCTGGAATGTTGTCAATTGCGATTCTCTTAAATGATGAAATATATGTAAAACAAGAGTACATAGCAAATGGTAGCATTATTTTCCATATGAGGTCGTTTTGTCAAGTTTAGAAGGCGCAAGGGAAAGCCAGCACAAGTGGCTGCATGCAAACATTGGGACTAAAGGGCCGTTAACCAAAACGGTACTAATGGGTGGCGCTGACCGTGTGCTGGCCATCAAACCCCAAAGCGTCTTTGAGAAGTGAAAGCTAGAGAATTAATCTGCCAATCTAGTTTCACCCGCTCACCGTTGCAGCCGAGTTGCCCGCCCAGTGTATCGCCGGCCAATGCTCCCGGCAGTACTGGAATAAAGTCGGTGTACACGAGAGGCGCAGAAGGGCATGCAAATATAGTGCATGTAGGAGAATTTAGATATCAGGTTTCCGAGATTGGATTGTTTTGGGGGATAGAAAACCACGGAAGCCAGATCACGGTGTAATTGTTAATGTCCAAGCAGAACTGAACGGCTTGAAAAAAGGGCATGAGTGGAAACCTGGCCTTGATTCGACCTGCGGGCTAGGAAGTATTCTACCTTGAGGCAGCTCAGAAGGAAGAGAAGTGCGAATGTTACAGATCAAAAACATTGTGGTGCAGGCCGGTGCTAACCCGGATACATGAGCGTCTATAGACAGTGGAACAAGCCGGTCTGGAGTATAAATCCTATGGGCACACGAGGGAGACGAAAATGAGGAGCGGGAGATAGACAACGACGAATGATGCACGTACAGGAAGTCGGGGGCAGAGGGATGCAATAGAGGTTGACTATAGCCGCCTTGAAGAAGTCAAGGTTTATATGTTCGAATGTAGGAGATCCGGCATTTGGGACCGCAGCAATGGTGGACGCAGAAGGCATGCTAAGTGACTTGCATAAGGAACGCTGGAAAGATTTGGTGAAACGCATAGCGTTTCTGGGCTGCAAAAGATAAAAGCATGAGAATCAATGAGGGCCTTTGGTAAGGTTTCAGAATAGAGTTGGTAGGAAAGAGGTGGAGATATAGGAATGTGCCCGTGCAAAGGAAACAGTTTAAGTTCATCAAATCAAAGATGAAGCTACTGAGCGAAGGCCATTTGCATAGGCAGGTGCGATGACGAAGAGCAAAGAAAAAATGAAAATGCAAGTGAATATTCGCAGAAGATGGACGAGTGGGCGTACCACACCGTTTTGACTGCTGTTGTGGAGCTGGGTGAGAAATCGGAGAGACGGAAGCATATGTAGCTACCGCTGTACTCATATTCAGGGCAATTAGCTTTGTGGGAGTGAATCTGGATTACTGGACAAAATAAATCATTTGTGAACACTGAAAAGAGGTGAGTCGCATCCAACATGGAACTGCATGTATACGGGCCCTGATGACTGACCACAGTCTCAAAGGAGAGCAGGGGAGGCGAGTGTGGTTTGCTATGTAAAGTTTGCGAGAAGACGGTAGATGCGGTGGCGAAACCTATGGGAACGCGCTTATGGCGCCATGGCGACGAATGTCGCAATAGGTCCATAGTGTCACAAGTTGGCGACCCCAAGACCAAAAGGAACCTGGTTCATAGCTGCTAGACGCACCGCGTCCACACCTTCACAGCCAATCTGCCCGCCGCCAACTTGCATTGTCAGTGTCAAGGGTGTATATGCAGACTAGTAGCAAAGTACGGAAACTAAAGCAAATGATTCGCGAGTTAATGAATAGAATCTCACCGATGAAAACATTGGTCGCAAGGCTGCGTTCCCTGAACTAGCTCATCTAAAATCTTGAACCCCCAGTGACAGAACATTTTGCCGGTGTCTTTCAGGCTATTCATTCGACTTGTTCTCAAGTTAGGCAACAAAACCAAAAGGTATCTAGTGCAACCGTTTTTATGCTCCCAGCTGCATTCCAATAAACGCGCTTACAAATGCTGTCCTCTGATCACAATATGATAGAACACCCTTGCCAGTGTTTTAGAATATGTAAACGAGAGTTTAGCAGATGCTGTCCTGTGATGCTTCAAGTCCTCAGTCCCGTTGTTGCGATGCGGTTTTTGAGGAACCATAACTTCACCAACTGTACATCCATGAAGATCACCTAAGCCGAAACCCTATCCAGAGACACGCCGTTTTAATACAAGCGGGCGCAAACCTAAAAACGGTTTCAGTGAAGGAAAATTCTCCAAATCCATCGGCTACGACTAGGAGCCCAGCATTCAGACCTGTCCGTGTGGCCTGACCCCTACCGCAATCAAGCGCAGACTTGGACAAATCACCAGCGTCCCCTTTAATACAATCCTTCCTTAAGGAAAACCTTTGCACATAGTCACCTCTTTCACCAGTCACTCGGTAAGTCGAAATGGGTATTCGTCTTGTGAATCTAAATGCCTAGGATTAAGCGAAATACCCCGTCACATACGGGCACCTAAAACATGACTCGCCAATGATGACTGTGTAATTGCACACATAATCAGCCATGCTTTTCCCAGACGGACCAAGGCCGGCGTCAGCGACCCAGCAAGTAAATAGCTCAAAGCAGTCCAATGTCTCTCGTGGTCAATCCTACCACTCTGCTGCTTGCACTGCCTGGGTCTAACAACAACGACTTCCCTGTACCTGAGCCTCATTCACAACGACGGAAAGACCTTCGTTGAGAGAACCTCCACACTCAAAAAAGAGAGTAGATCAGCATAGTAGATTAAAAAACCCGCTAATGCGTTACATGTTCCCTGTCACAGACCTGAGCTGTTGCGCCAGGTTAAACAGAACCCTGAACATGGCCTCCATCTGGCGTAGTTCCCACATAATACTTGTACTATCGCCAACCTCTATATACCAGCACTCCGGCCCAAATACAAAAACCCAATCCCAATTCATGCCGAACCAGGCGGAAACTTTCATCTTTCACCCATGCTCCTGAGCCACCACCTCATTATTTCAGACCCAATCCACTCCCAGTAGTCCACACTTCCACGTGTCCTTCCAGAACTTCGGGTTGCTCACATGCTAGGATAACGAAAAATGTCGCCTACTCTCTGCACACTTCACCTTCGCCCTTAACTGCGTTACCTTCTCCAACTTTCAGTGAAACCGCCTTATCACCACAAACTTTTTCACTTATTCCCATAAATAAGCCAGGGACGCCTCAATGCATCATCAGTCATCTTATAACCCGGCTCTCGTCTTACCTGAACCAAAAGATCGCAGGAGTTCTCTATCAACAACATCACCTTTATTCCCGGACCCAATAAACCGGTTAATGCAATAGACCTTGTGTAATCCTTACGAACTCAGTACCTCACGGCGTCCATCTTCAGTTTGATTATGACTACGTTGGGTTTTCCTCTTAAATCCGGCTAATGTAGCACTGTTGCCTGAGAGATATGCCTGGGTAGTTGATAAATCTGTTGGGTGATTAGCTTTTCTAACCGCAAGAGCGAGGTACTCACAATTAGATGTGTACAATCCAAAAATTCAAATTTGCTTTTCGGATCTCGTATCGCGCGTAGACTCAAAATTCTTGAATTGGTCTCAGCTGCTCGGCGTCTCAATTCCTCAGAGCACGTAGTTATCTGATCGGCTAGGATGGGTGAAAAGTAAGCCTGATTTTTCTCACAATGAAACAATCCAACAGTGATGTCAGCATTTATAAAACACACGTTCGGCCATTTCTTCAGTATGGCGCATTGATATGTTCCAGCACATCCAAGCGAGACAAGACTGCCTGCGAAATTGCTTAGGGGTGATTTACCAAACAAGTGCCAAATTGGTCAGTGGCTCTCAATTACAAAGAACGCAGCCCAGCCACTCTGGCTACGCTGCCTGAGAATTAACCCAGCGTTTTTACATAGCCTGGTGAATATGCGTTCCTTCTGCACGGGCCCAGCTGCATTCTCCCCCGATAGCTTCTACGCGCTTTGTCATGGGTCCCTGATCTCAATACTTTAAAGTTGCATTTCTTCCTTGTTATTTAGCCCAACATTTGGACCAAAATCCCCAGTAATGCTCTTTTTATATAGAACCAATCCAATTTGGGGCCGCCCTAATTGCCTTTCTGAGTGTTGCCCAACTCCTTTAACTGGCCAACAATCATATCTCGGAAAAGCGTGACTTGAGTTAGCCACCGATTTCCTAAAATCTACGCTGACTCTTTCCTCTGTCTCACAGTCCTTACGATCAGGCCTGTTCCAGGTACTAGTAAATACGGTAACGGAGTGCCATTGGACATAGATCAGAGAATGCCGTCTCACATAAGTCAGTGCCCTTTTTCCATTTACTTCCGCCCCATCGCCCTTTAGCTAGTCACACTTCCTTCTTTTAAGAAAGCTGTACAATTCTCTTGTTCCTCTAATTCAGTGTACCGTTAATTCCTTTCACCGAATACTCTCTCATGATAATTATCCCTCCCCGTTCACTTTTACACCTACTAGTCTTTCGGCCATATAACAAAAGTGAATCGCCTTTATCCTCAAAGATATTTTTCAACTAAATTACCTGAAACAAGCTCTAGGAGTCATGAAACACGATCAGGCTTCGTAGTGGCTTTGATCGAACCTTCGAATGCATGAATCACAACAAACTGGGTGCGTCCATCAGTGTGGCTGCTTATTCCTATTTTGCGTTTCCATAGCCATGTGCAGCAAAATCCCTGTTACAACAGAAACAAGACCCCGGCTTACCAAAGTAGGGAGGGCAGGTCACCCCAGCAGTTGCGAAAACGTTTCCCACATGCGTTATAACCGTCAGGCGGGAGCTGTGGAAGTTTCTTATTTGGGCTCAACCAGTCCTCTGTTAGGAAAAAACAATTACAAATAATTATAACCAGGTTGTGAGGAAAATGAGCCAACGCCAGCATCGGGTCAATCTCCCATCAGCGCACTAAGCTCTCCATTTGTATCTAAGTTCCCCTCCATCCAAGTTTCAGCCCCCAAATCCCCGATCTTTCATATGCACGCAGGCTACATGTGTTTGGGTTCTGTCCAACAGCCGTCATATAACTACATCTAGACAGCTTAACACTATCCGCCGCCTTTTTATTCTTCTTTCAAAGATGCGCAATCACCAACACACAACTAAAATGAAACATGCTAGTGTTCCTTCAATATGGGATATTCCAAAACTAGCTGTCGGCAAATACTCTGCTTTGTTCCCTGATCCATTTTGTAACCGTAAACTACACCAGCGGCAGCACCATCCAACATTTGCCGTACTGCATTACGAACCGCCCTCTCCACTTTCCCTCCTCTGGATATTCTCCAGCCGACGGATACATTTTTGTCTTCCTTAATTTCACCTAATGGCGTGCCCCCTTGGATTTAACTCAACACATTAGACATCGTATTCTCCAGGGCCCAAATGGCTTTCTAATCTCCTGACCCGTTGTACTAATAAGGTTATTCAAGGCTCGGGCTCCAGCTTACTCCATCTCTTTCTAATTAGCCTGTGCTTCACATAGCGCTTTATCTGAGGGCTCAAGAAAACCTAATATACCAGTGTAATATGGGCAATACCTAAGATTGCTCCTCTCGGACCACTGGGTAATCGGAATAGTCCGAGCCACTTTAACGGTGGATCCGCCCTCGGCACACCACAATTCCCAACACTGTCCAGCTCGCAGACATGCAAAATACTAGGGATATGTCTCCTCCGCTTGCGTTACAACGCACCTCGAAGTAAAGTGGCTTCCCCGTTTTTTAGTCAACAAGGGTGATTTTGAGGTAGTCACAACAGATTTAGAGCTTGTTCCTAGAAAGAAATATTTACCAAGCTTTCCCGGACCGAAACATTACGTAAATGTTTCGTACTTTTTGAAATAACTCGGTATAATGGGTTTTTCAATTTCCCGTTAGCAGCACTTTCCTGACCTCACTGTAACTGAAATTCTCAATGTGACTGTCAACAATCGGTTTACCATTGACGGAAGAAAATGGATCTAACCTCATTCACACTGACACTGGATATTTTATTTAGCGCATTGCATTCTGGTACTCATTTCCCTCCTCACATTTGTCAATGCCTTCTCCCGCTGCGGCTTCAAGAAATAGTTCACCATTAACCACATCACGGTTCTTCTTTACTCCACACTTCCTTTCGGCTTTCGCCTATTTCTTTGGTTTCAGAGGAAAACGTAAAATGCGCGAATTTAGTCACCACCCTCGTTTTTATGTTACGCCCTTATTGTCCAACCCCATCCTACCTCCAGTCGCTTTGGCCAGGTTTACAAATATTTCGTCCGTCACTCATCGACCTCCATTAGAGTTCTTTGTCGCCGATCGAATTCCGTGGAAATTGTAGAAACTTGCTATATTTTGAACACTTCGGCCACATCGTGGCATCTGCTGCTGTCGCACATGCAACGTTTGCGCTTGTGATACCAGCTTTCCGTGGATTTAAGCGCACAGCAACGCGTTAAACATTGCTCATTTTTCCTGATAAAAATCATGTGAACTAATAACTTGTCGGTCTATTTGCCTCCAATTTTGACCCATCCTTCTCGATCGGTTGTGATATACTTTTTTAAAGCCTGATCATTCAGCCAATCAATTCTCACAACGACATTGTCCATATCGTGCCTTAAACTTCTGACAAAGCTTACTACAGTCACCCGCACTCACGCGTTAATGCTTCTGAGCCATCTTTATGTTCACTATTAAACGCCCACTCGGTACTTAATAGGGTGCACGCGCTGCGCCTGTCAGTACTTACACGAAGATATTATCTTATCTCTAGGATATGGCTGACCAAAAATACCCCGAAAAAGACATTGCTATAATTGATCGCAATGCCTATAGGAAATACGAGATAAATAATTTCGGAGCTGGCTGTCTCATGTGCACAAGAGACAACCTTTCAGCTTCATGGTAAAGCCACTGTACCTTTAAAAATCTCAAAGATTCTTTCTGGCTGAATGTGGCTATCGGGCGCCAGAACTTGCCTATCAATTGCATCTATTGTCACTCCATTTCGCGTGAGTCAGAAATCTTATCATTAATTGATGCACTTTACGGGACCGTCGACTTTCCGGTTCCCAAGCTGGTAGTGGGCAACTTCAGCGCCCCTGGGATTTGTTGGTCTTCTTTCTCCTCCCCGTTTGTTTTCAGTGTCCGACTGGGTGGGTGGAAATAACCTGTTTCGTTACCCACAAGGGCCGGCAGTATTCTTGGTCTTACCTTCACGACTGGCCTAACCCAGGTGCGCATGTCAATAGACAACAAACCACTCGGATGGGGTCATTCCAAGATAGTGCGTACATTTTCAGTTTCGTCGTCCGTTAACTTCCCCTTAAATTCCATTAAACCATATCATAAACCATCATAAAGCCATCTTTCCTCCATAAATCTTGCCCAAAATTAGAACAGTATTAACCTGTCGGTGGATCTCCAACTGGCCGCCAACCAATTTTACGCAACTGTAGGTGAGCGGCTTGGTCTATTCACACCCAACCTAGTGTGGCACACTACGGAAAAGCTTGAACACTATGCACAGCCTTAAAAAGTATTCTTTAATCCAAACAACGTTAAAACGAACAAAGGAGTCTGCTCTGATACTGCAGACGAAAACACCTTCATTTTCTCCAATGGAAGGAGCTTCAAGCGTTACCCTCTACCAAAAAGGCTGCAGCGCTAGCGAAACTACTGAGAACCAACAACTACCTACCCGGTAAGCACACCACATCTGTCGTTTTCAGGAGCACATACGCAAATAACACTTCTGATTTCAAAGGTATTCAGTGATTATTTTACCTCCTGTATGACAGCAGATAACAACACCAATAGACTGAACATTTTTTCAGCCTTCTCTGCATCCTCTCCAAAAGTCTCACCAAACACAAGTGACATCAAACCACTGTTATCAAATATACGATCGTATTTCCACGTTGGACCGCACAATCTTCCTCGCAGCACCTTTCAAATTTTTGGGGTTCAGATATCCCTATGCTTTTGCCCAATCTAGTTAGTATTTCCTTAAGTAGTGGAACCTTCACGCAACAGTAATTAATAACGTCTGTCAGTATCCCAATTCAAAAATGGCACAGAGCAGGAACCATCCAGTTACAGGCCTATCAATCACACAAATTGTCCCATGTATTACGGAAAGCCTAATAGAAAGTAAGTTAAGAACTTGCCTATTAGACCATAACCACAGTAACACCGACCAACATGGTTTCTTTCAGAGTATATCAAGTTCTTCCCGCATGACTGATTTTTGATACATGGTGACGAAAGCTGCCAACGACGAAAAGTCGATGAATGGGATTTTCTTGGACATGACGGACGCAACTGACCGCGTGCCTCATCATAAGCTTCCCATAAATGTTAAGATCTGCGGTATGACAAAGCTCCTGCTGGCTCGGTTATCCTCCAATTTAATCTCAAGATTACAGGTAGTGAATATCAGCGGTACTTTATCCAGGCCTCTTCCGATTACTATTGAGGTTATTCAAGGAAGCGTACTAGGCAAATTACTGTTTCTTTTGTGCATCAACGACATCTTTCACACCATTAGGCATTGTATTCCATTTCGGTTTGCATGAGATATACAATCTGTGCATACGTTTCACCCTTGTGATTTCAAAATTATCTTAGATAATATAAAAATGGTCTACTGTTACTTCGTTCAGCTCGGGCACTAAAATTCTTGGCCCCAAAGGCAGCATAATTGCTCAAAAATTCCACATTGCTATTGAGATTTTTGAAATTAACCAGGATATTATTTTCTCCGCTCACTCTCTCAGAGACCTACGTTTACATTACTCCAGCAGGCTCAACTTCTCAAAACACATCTAGACTCAATTTGCAAAGACTAGGAGACTAATTGTGTTGGTGCGCAGAGTCTTTAAACCCCTGGAAAGTAAGTTAATGATATATATAAGACACATGAGACCTACTCTAGACTACTACTTCATGGTGTGTTCTAACATGCAACAGAATGACAGATAAGAATTTGGGAGTGCTCAGCGAGCGTTTCCAGAATCACTCCTAAGCGATTCGTTTTCCCTACAACACATGGCACGTTACACAAAACTAAACCTTAATCTTTTATTGCTGCGTTGAGTCCAAATTAATCTCTTCCTTTTTCATAAGATTATTGGTAAAAGCGTGCGTGTCCGCGCACCCCCAAGTAAAGAATGATTCTTCCTATGGCTTGGGACACGCTTAGTTCTTGGTTTCAGTTCCCATGCGGAGGATAGCACTTAGGAAATCTTCATCATCAAATATCCATCCCTATGGAATAAACTACCCCAGCATATAAAGATGATTCCTCCTACTTTCGCTACCCCTAAAATGAAATTAGGATGGTAATAACCTTACAAAATTCGTAAGGCTTGCACGATCATTGCACTCCAACAGAAAGAGCCTATGAGTGGGGCCTAGTATATCGACTGAATATAACGCTCTATGTCTTATCTCAACTCAGTCGACAGGGTCCAGCCATTTGCATTCCCAGTAGTCTCCACAAGTACATAACTTTTTAGGTATAGACATAATATCCATCAATGAAATGATGTCAACGGAATTTTCCACCTAGCAGTAAATCTCGTTCGGCACGTATGCGACAAGGCGTATAAATATACATAGGTATTCATATCAGATTCTCGCTCAATCTCAAACTAACATTTAATGTCCTCACCTAAACCCTTTCTTCTGGATACATGTGACGGTAAGCTCGCTGCAAGTGCCAAGATTAGTATCACTTTACATACCGTTTATCACTTCTCGTTTGCACTGTTGCACACCATAAACCTTGGAATGCTTACGTAACGCCATCGTTTTTTCTACTTCCGCTTCGTATGTGCGCATTTGCACTCAAGTATCTCCAAGAGTTCACCATCCATTTTCTCTCCCCATTCTCCCGAAGGTCAGGAATCTAGTATTAGGCGCCAATCCTGAGAACACCTTATTTCAGCGTATGAGACTTATTAGATCACGTTCGTTGGGTCACGTTTTGCGTAGGACGAACACTCTTCTACCATATCGTGCCCCAATTTTGGTTTCTGTCAAGGAACGGGAGAAGTCAGCAGATGACTTCGCAAAGTGGAATAAGAACATGCACCGCAAACTTGGGTGGATTATGAGTCACATGTCTTCTTATTTGGGATGCGAACACTTAAACTAGGTAATCGGGAACAGTGAAGGACTTGGCAGTGAACCGTCGGCATTGGCCATCTAGTTGTCATTGTCTATCAAATGCAAATGGCTGAAATTGTGCTTTTTTAAAGTTCCTCTGTGTTGCGTGTTTTGGCTAACGTAGCACCTTATATTTTCCAATCTGTCTTGTCCACTTCACGTTAACTTTGGATATCCACTCACTTTATGGAAAACCGTGGTTCTTGGGAGATGGCAGCGTTTATTGAGGTTTGTCTTGCTGTTTAACGCTAAAGGATTATGATGATGACGGCTCAACACGTTGTGGGGACAAACTGACCCAAGGCTCAGATAAACGAACTCGGGATGGACAAATGCGATTTGTTCCACCAGGGGCGACAAAGTGATTGTTGCTGTTAATCTGCATGACTCACCAAGGCAATCTGAGGACCCTGTTGTATATCTGTTTGGAGATAGAGGCCACATGATCTGATAGGCGGCGCTTACGATCCTTTAAGAAGACAAGTTCCTCGCATTAATTCCAACGTGCTCACCATGTTTACAGCAAAGCGCCACGATAGCACCCGCATGTAGACCCCTGTTTCGGACGCCGCTACCATGGTCTACCGCAAAAGTCACCTCAGATATTCCTTTCGGAGACTTCAGCTGAAATTTTGCCTATAACGGCCATCAAATAGACCCCCGGATGCAAAGAAAAGAGGAAATAGACCCGTTTTCGTTTCACGGTGGCTCACCAGCATCGGATGTGTTATTCAGCACATACCGCGATAATCTTTATTTTCCCTCACACTGCTAAGTATGTTTCTATTCTTCATACCTTCAAACAATGATCCGCCTCAAGTCTTCATTGCTGTTCTCCGTCTCTTTGCATTTCCGAAAGGCTTTTAATTATTTTGTTGGTTGCAGGGTCCACGGTAAAATGACCCAAGTTACTGTTCCCTCCAACCGTTTTGATCCATTTTGGCAATTATTTACTTCGTAATTTACTTCGGCCTCTGAACGCTTCCTTCGCTGCAGTTTAACTTTCATGCCTACTTTACAGACTCGTCAAATCGGACTAATGCGGATATTTATTGACTTCCGCAGCCAACCTCAAATTGACTTTCGCGCCTGCGGTACGCGCCATTGGTGCGTATGAATACATTGCTTTTCTTGGAATGCCATGTTTGCTATGTCTCCTCATTTTATCCCCACCTGAATACTTGTTTCTTCTTCTATGCAACTGGCAATATCCGTGTACCAATTGATCGTGCGACCAATCCGCAACTAAAAGAACCGTCACAATAATCTTAAGGGCATCCCGCACACACGACTGCAGGATTGTCTTCTTCAAGTCCCACGCTAGGCCGCATCGCGAACATTGCTCGATTATCTTCGCGCGTGTGCGCAAAGTTGATGGAGTCGCAATGGAGCATGTTCAGCGGGAGTTCACTAGAAATCTCCTAGAACACTCATCTAGTCTAACCTAAAGGGCCAGATGAGAGTTCCTTGGTCTTGAACAATTATGACTGCGCTGAGTCGAACTAAACCTTGCATTTCTCTTTAATCTTTGACATAATAACGTCCACTCTGCAGCAAACGTCCCCAGTATCTACTTCGTAGTAGACACTACTCGTTAAAGTACCCCTGATTCGACTGTAGATCAGGGCAAAATTATCAAGATTTGCTTACTCTAAACTGTGGCAAAAACGTGGCCACTACTGCCTTTGCAACTGCTCGCGGACCTCGTCGAATTTCCCGGCTGTACTGCCGACTGAGATCGGAAAGTGGCAAAAAATGACAACATAGAAGACATTCTCGGATAGCTTATTTAAGAACGGCTTTTACAAACCTATTTTTCTCCATAATATCACTCAATCCAGCTTGCCCTTAGGAGCATATGAATGCAATCAGAACTCTTGGGAGTTCCATATTCTCTGTGCAAAAGTATTCATAAAATTTCATCGTTCAAACGTTTTGGCATATTCTTGTCAGTATTGCTCCGCCTTCTTTAGCATCTTATTGGCCCTTTATTGTCGTTAAATGCAATTGTCTTTTCTAGTTTGCGTGACATCCCTGCTTGATTTTACCTATCTTCCATCCAACTATCATCTACTTATTGCTCTTCATTTCTTCGGCTTAATTTTTCACTTCATTACTTAGAACTGCTGATGTTTGACTACCCCGACCATATTTTAGCCTCCGCCATTGAACTCCGATCATGTTTTGCGCCAGAGATACGCAAATTCAGTGCACTTAAACATGAAATGTCTTGTAGTTTGCTACTCACGAACGGTTCCAGAAGGCCCTGCATAATCATTTAAAACGGAATTTTAGTTTGATTTTTGACTGGCACACTTTTGTCCTGCAGAATCATATTGTACTTACTAGTATAATTACCGAGTAATCCAAGTTTGCACTCATCCTCTTATCCCTATTAACTGCGTTTCGCGTTTCTTCTGCATCATTTATATAACTTTGATCTTTCGCTGCGAACGCCTCTCGCAAATCGAGAAATGTACATTATTACGATTGCCATTACTGAACAGCCCAATAGGCAAAGGGACTGCCGATCATTTTGGGTTTTCCTCTATTTGTGGCACTAGAGGACGTCACTGTAAGCTACGAATGAGTCACTTTAAATTGTAATTAGGGGCCCGGGTTTTTGCGAACACGTTTGCACCGTCCTGTAACAGATTACGCGAAATTGTTTTTTGCTGCACGACAGTGAAAGCATTCGAACTAGTCCTAAATCAGTGCTGGAATGTGGCATTCCCTGTTTTGGGAACACGATTGAGGTCGGAACATCTCGTAATCTTTTTTCTGACTTGCAAGTGTAGAAGGGGAATAGATGACGTTAACCAAAAACTCATTTGTTAATTGCGGTTGATAATCTCCAGCTTGAGCCAGATTTAGGACCCTCAGCGATAAACGACCAAACGGAGAAGAGGAGGTCCGCTCCATGAGCAGGCACTTACAATAAGGCCCCAGGTAAATGGCAGTTGAGTAGGTAAAAGTACCACAGCCAATCCAAGGGAGGTCAGAATGGAGACTCATCATGCTCAAATGGTCACCAATTTTAGCGTACCTCAGCATAGTTAGGCATTACTGAAACTCCGCGAGGTGATACAGGAGCTTATCAACTCAACAGATAGGATAGAATCCCATGCCCGACCATTTTGTTAAATTTTTGGAACAATGGACATCAGAATATTTTTTATCCGCAGCCGAAATAGTTCTTCAAGCCACCAACCAAGCGATTTGGATCCAGCTGGATGTCGAATTTCAACCAAAGCATCCCATCAAGGACTAAAAGCAGATTGGTAATTTTTGTTGGTGCATCCGGTCCCCAATACTTACCACGGTTATGTGGTCCTCCCAGGAGTCATCAAACAAGAAGCCCCCAAGGGTCCGTTTTTAGATAGCAGCGTGAAGACACACGAGCGAAAGCAGCAACAGGCCCACTTCACAGACAACAAGAAAAAATATTAAGCCGTACTCGAAAGTCGTATCCGAATGTGAGGGAGCAGAGACTCCTAAAATAAGTTTGAGGCTGTGAGCACGAAAAAAGAACGTTAACAATAGTCTACAGTGTGAGGAAAATGGGTGGAAATTGTGTGGAGTTGGACGACGCCGGTTGCATCGCACCGACAGGAAGGTGGAGTGATGGTAGTTTCCAGGGTCATTGGGTGCACATGGCCACCAGATTAAGGGAAGATGGCATGACGGGAGGTTGCATTATGCTGCTAATTAAGCACTACTATGGAAAACCCGGGGGATCTACTTCGAGTACTTGACAATATCACGCTTTCCGCCATCACTCTTCAGATAAATTTTGCTCTTGCGATGCGCAATCTCGGTATATGTAGACATGAAATGACGCGCAGTCCGCGACTGATATAAGTCCCAAAAATTCCTTGTAATCCCGGCAAATCTCCGCTTAGCTTTGATTTAAAAGCAGGAACCTCGTGTCCACTGTATCATATTGTGGATTCCGGTCGTGAGAACACACATTCAGGTTTTGTCTGGTTCTGTTTCCAAGCAAGTTACTGATGATTCCTAACAAGGATGAAACGGTTTCTTCACGGTGAGTTAAGCGATGAAATCACATGGTGAATTACTTCATGAAAACATTCCATTTATCTACCAAAGCCCAGCAGCACCGCGAAGTGAAAACGGTCAAATTTGTGACTGCCTGTGGGGCATTATCATGACAGGAGAAAGAATGCTGCTGTTGAGAGAACTTAATACTCCGAAGGTTCTCTGGGACAAAGGACGGGCTAGGAAGACGACCTTCGGGGACAAAATTTCCGCTTTTCTCTATGGGAAGGCTCCCCTGCAACACATCCACCGACCAGTCAGGTGGAGAAGTGATCACAAACGCACTTTGGATGTGACAAAAGCAAAGCTTCAGTCGGACGTAACTGATTTTAGGCAAACTGACACAGTTAGCCGGAGTGATCTAGTATGGAATGGAAATACCTGACCCCCGGACAAAAGAAGGTCTACAAGAACATCAACCTTAGGGCTTTGCCCTGCAGGATTGCTGCCTTAAAATGGCTGCAACGATGATGACTTGTTTTGGGAGCACATCGCCCACAAGCGGATGACTTCAACAGAAGAGTTTTACCTGCTCCAAAGGATGGATCTAAGGGGAGGCCGTCCTGGTAAAACAGAGTGGCACGAAAGTGACAGCGGCAGAAAAGCAGAAGTGGCAGACATACCGCACATGCCGAGGACACCGGAGATACATGCGATCCGTTAGAGTCTTGGAAGTTCCATTCACTGCTCAAAGGAAGTACCAGGGTAGACATTAGCTGCGCTTTGCACATAACGCAACACGGAGTCCAAAAACCTATGCTAACCAGGTCCAATGTAAAGGGAAAACTGAGGATTGCCTTAAGTAATGGTCGCAACACGATAGGGGTGAGCTCATACCAGCATAAAATAAGTAGACGATGTTCTATCTAATTTCAAATCCGTTTACGTACATGACTGCGGCACAAACCAAAGTGGTACCCTAAACCCCTTGAACCTAATTGATGGAAGAACTAATATTTACATCACAATAAACTGCGCCGATGCTACGTGGACTAGACATTCACAAGGCTGCAGAAGCGGAAAAAAACACACTTGGCCATTCTCAGGCTAACAGTGAATATAGTTGCTATCCGTACAACAGGTTTGTTCAGTCTGTCTCTAACTTTATGGGAAAGCCCAAAAAGCTAGGGGATGGTGGACATGGTATCTATAGGCAAGGGCGGGAGTGTGATAGATGCAACTATCGTCCAGTGTCTCCTCTCCCAGTTGTGCTGAATGTGACGGAACTTAGTATCCTAGCTGTAATCAGTAGGTACATAATCAGAAATGGGTTTATTAGCCAGAATCAGCACGGCTTTCAGTGTAAGATTGTGTCTGACCGAGTATTGGACGGCATGACCCAAATAATGGGCAGGGGGAACCGGTAGATATATGCCACCTAGATTTTCACAAGACCTTCGACTCGATTAATTGCAGACTGCTGCAGTCCTGTTTGTCTGTCTAAATGTAGCAACCTCAGTCACGAGATGGATTGCAGACTATTTTCATGGTCGCGGATCCGATGTGAGGGTAGATGCAGTGCAGCCTTCTCTGGCAAGTACTTCTAGCGGGCCCACTCAATGGATCTCTGCTGTCCCTAGCATTCTTCAGTAATTCAATGAAGGCAATCAAATCCCCTTGTCATTTATTTGCCAATGGCTCAAAAATATCAGGATATGCTAGGGTCGGTCAAGTACTGCCGGATCTTCCCACAATTTTCGCCTAGTCATCTTGGTGGGGGATGCCAAGGGAAACATTTGGCCACTGGAGGAGAAAGAAGTATAAAGTAAGGGTCGACTGGCCTGCGCTAGCGGCCCGTGGCCATGCAAATCATTGACAGGTAAGTGCAACATCATGTGCTGAAGTTAATCAAACCGTTGATAGCCTGCTTGGTAGCTAAATGGCTAAGGCGTTCGACCCAGACTCTTTCGTCCCAGGTTTGCGTTCCAGTTCAGGCGCGGTGGATATGCACCGCTGATGGATTAAACGGCTGTACAGTGCTTCAATGGTTTCTTAATGGTCACGTAAGCGATGATATCAAGTGATTGATTATTTCAAGAAAGCATTCTACCTCCCACTGCCAACAAATGCCAAATATAAGGGACCTCAACATTGTAGCTGAGCAGGCAATTCATGGGCTATAGAAACAAGGGACCTTGGGTGATCGTCCATAACATTTTCAGACCCCGAAACCAATGTGCAACATCGGTTGATAAGGCAAACCTGGTGTTGTGCCATCTTCGACAAAAATCACGTTCGAAGTATGTCAGAGGCTTCATACACTTACAAGAAGAAACACTAAGTCTCCTCTTGGAAACTGCAGTGTAAGCCTGGGCGCCCACCTTGGCTCGGGACAAGTTAATCCCAGAAAAAGTCCAGCGGCGCTCCAAAAGGATGACTCAAGGAATAAGAAGTCCCACATACCGGGAGAGATTGTATTTCTTTTGATTTGGATTCATTAGGCCACAGAATCCTCAGAGGTGACCTTATGGTTAACCACAATTTACCGAGAGGCCTGACAACGACAGAATTTCTACTGTTTGTCTTCAAAAGCCTTACTTTACGGGAGTTTTAGCATAAATGCAATGAATCCCAGAGCGCTAAAATATCGGTTTGCAATATCTTCCATATGGAATAGTTGAAGCATGAAACGGTCCCCGGAGGAACTCGCATCTCCCCCCAGTGTTGTAGTTTTTAGAGCCCGCTTGCACAAGGCATGGCTCACGTCGTTCCGCAACTTTACCTATGACCGCCTCTCTCAATCACACCTCTTGATGTTCTCCAAAGAACAAGATTCCGCCCTGCGTTTTCCTCGGCGTTGCACTTTTCTTTTGCGCCTGGCTCATTAGAAGTTTCGAACGGTAGGTCAGCTGCCGCCTCATCCCCTTCTTGTTGGTGTCCGTACTGTGTTTTGGTCTTCAACGTTCCAGTCTTTGATTCCCTGCTGTTCCTGAGGTACTGTCCAGAGTTGATATCAGGATCCGCAAACAGAAATTTCACAGACGAAGCGCAGTGGGATACTGAGGCTCACTTGTGTATTATTCTGGACAATCGATTTTGGCTCAAGCCGCAAGTCCTCTAATCTAACCTGACCTGAACAGACCTAATTACAATGCGTAAATGTGCTTACGTGTATGAGCATGATGCCTCTTAGATAAATCTGCTTTTCAGAAAAAAGGAGCTTCTTTGGTTGCTATTCATATGTACCCAGACCCCTTTCCGTTTTCACATTTTGGCTACCGAACCCGTTGTAAAGTTTGAAAAAATTTTACTGGAGGATTTGTTGGAAGCGATTAGGTAGTTGTCGTCGGCGAAGCCGGATGTTCCCCAGATTGTTGCAAATCTAGCACAGTTTTGGAAACCAGGAACCCCCCAAAGCACACCGATCTAGACGCCGTTCAACCGTTGCGGCAAATTTTATCCAGCACGAAATAGACTGAACTGTCCTGTGTGAACTGAACACTAGTGGAATTCGCTATGCCATGGCATGGGGACAGGTTCTTGGAATCAGCCTGTAGAATCAAGATGACCAATAGATTGGCGATTCGCATTGAGCCGGATGTCACTGGTATAAGCAAAACCCCGGCTCTTTTCAAAGGTTGGCTTAGCAGGATTCAATACTGCGCGGCTGAAAGTCCCCACACTGGGAATCCAAAAATTAGGTGAAGGAGGGAAACTGAATGCCATTCCGTGCAGCGGACCTGGAGGTGAACACAGTGGGCGGGCGCACCTTGGGTCAGTAAGTCTGGACCAGAAACCCGAGACTGCCACACGCCGGAAGGGCCAAAATAAGTAGGATGCGAGTTCGAGGTCATGGGTGGTGCTATCGAATATCATGCGAAAAAACGGGCAAGCGCCTCGGGAGTAAGTCCCGAGCATGCGACACACCGTCCGTGAGGCGGCCGAAGGCACGGCCAAGGGGAGTTATGTCGGTGGCCTACACAAATGCTGCAAATGTTGGTAATAAGTAGCCGCAGCTGCGATTCAGGACTCTGGATGTAGATGCGGGGGCTGACAATGATACCTGGTTGCAGCCGCGGTATGGTGAAAGTGATGTGGTGGCGCGGAATTATTCATTTTTTAGGATTGATAAAGCCTATGGGAGAATAGGGGGCGGTACCCTGATACTAGTGGCTGAAAAGCACGATGCGAGGAAGGGCCACAAAATACACACCCAAAACATAGGCTCTGAAGGTCATCACCATAAACTGTGGCCCCAGAATCTGAGCGCAGGATGGGGAACTGTTTCCTTTTCTCAGTTTGGTTGCAGGGTCTGTGGGCAAGCTTCTTATACTGGGAGATTTTAACGCCCCTGGGATTGATTGGATTTGTAAGACAGCCTTGGAGGGCACCTTTGAGTATCGCCTACCGCATTTCGTGCAAGAGAGTGGGATGGTTCAACACGCTACTCGATTGACTCGATAGAGATTCGGGCAAGCATATCCAACACTTCACTTGATGCTAACGGGAGCACCGAACGATATTAAGAGTCCTGAATTGAAAATTTCGATAGTTAGGAGTGACCTTATGCGACTGAGCCTGCAGGTACAAGTAGCCCCGATAAATATGGCGGGAACTTCTTAAAAATGGATAAAATTAGACTGCTGGACTTGGGTCACGAAACACAGTGGGAAGTAGACGGAGGTAGCGACTGCGTGGATCGTCATTGGGCGACAATTAAAAGCAACCTGTTAGCAATGAGAGCATTAGTTGCACCTTCCACAAAGCCAAGCGAAAGGGGCAACCACCATGGTGGAGGAGGAGTGGAATCACGAAGGCCCGGAAGTGGAAAAAGATAGTGCATATTGGGTTTATGAACACACAGGGCCACAGAGTATTCATGGGATACACAGCGGAGGAAAAGGGAACGTCCGGCACCCCACTATAGTTTCACACTTCCCACGAGGAGCGGATCGCTGGGGCCTCTAAAAGAGACCCCAAATCCAACTGAAAATGTGTTCAGTCTAAAGTTATATTGCTCAAGGCCTTAGGAGGACTGGAAAATCCCCAGGGACTTAGATCAACCGGCAGTCAGGGGAAAGCCGACTGTCTATTGGCATTTTTCAAATAGCGCACAGGCGGGATCAAGGTACACAGGAGAATCCACTAGGTCCCGTTACCACTTTGGTGGAGATGCCGGACGGAGCGATCATGGAGGTACGAAGGGTTGGACAGCATAAATAAACGGGCGCAAAAGGAGGCTGGGTCTGACGGGATCTACCCAGCGACAGTAAAGCCGCTGGTGGAGGTCCTGGTGAAACCTCGCACCCAGCACTTTAATGCATCGCTCGACGAAAGGCACCTTCCAACGGACCGGTTGACTTCGACGGTCATACCAGTGCGTAAAGGCGAGTTAGAGACAACTGTACTGGATATAGAACGGTGAGCCCGAAATCCATCATGCAGAGAACTCTTTTAGGGGCCCTTTGCCATAGGACAGTCAATCACCTAGAGGCCAACAAGTTAATTGTGAATAATCTTAGTTATGGTTTTTGGCACGAGCGTTCCTGTTTGACCACACTGTTAAGCCTCCTGAAAGGAATAATAAGTAGAACTGACAGGGGTGAAAGAGCAGAAAGCTGTTATCTGAACTTTTAGAAAGCCTTCCTGTCCGTGATCAACAGGACTCTTGGCAAAAAAGCAAAGGCTTTCGGAGTTGACGCTAAGGTGCATAACTGGATAGCACAATGTCTGAAGAGATTTTTCAGTTTGAGAGTCGGGGGCGGTCTATTGGACAGAGGATTGCAACACGAAGGTGTGCCTCGGGGTCTGTTTTAGGGCCACCGCTCTTACTTATATATGTCAACAAAACAGCTAGTGGGTTTGAAAGGCCACGTCTCATGATTGCTGAAATGAAAGTATTCGGGACAGCAAAAAGTTAAGCTATCCAGAGGGGCCTGGATAAAGCTTACCAGAGGTCGGCACTCTGGGATCTTCCGTTGAGCTTGAACAAATGTCAACGGCTCATGGAAGGTGAAGCCAATCCCCCAGCCACATGGGCCCACCTGAGCATCAAGTGGCGATGGAACAAATGCAGCAAGCAAGGGGCCTCGGGATAGCCGTATGTGAGGACTTCAAACCTAGTCTGCAATATCAGAAGGCGTGATTTGCCCTACGCCAACTTAGGAGGACCGTAGGACCTAGGGGGCCCAAATTTCTTCTGCCGCTGTTAAAGGCATTTCCAGACTGCACTTGGAATACCGTGTCCGGGCATGAAGACCTCATTTTGCAGGAGATAGCAAAATGCTACAGCAGTTTCAGCACGTTTTTTTAAAGTGGTTTGGACATTTGGTGTACGCGGGATCTGAGTAGCGGCTGTGGGCGCTTGGCTTGTATTCCCTAGAAAGACATAGGGAAAGCAGTGACCCAATACAGACCAAGATCAAGATCATAAAGGGTCTGGCTGAGATTTGAATTCACCGTGGGGCCCTATTTCAGATAGGGGGAACGATACACTAAGAGGGAACGCGAAACCAAGTGTGCGAAACCATGTAACCACCGTGTTGGGGAGCAAATGGTTCGCCATACGAGAGACAAATGGCTGGTACAAGCTACCGGAGGAAGTGGTCGAGATGGAATCAATGCGCAAATTTAAAGGGAGACTAGACAGTGTGCCTGGAGAGGCCAATTTGTGAATTGTGGGAATGAGGGGATGGCCAAGAATAAAGCATCTCACTAATTATTTCCCCCTCATAAAGAAATGAAGAGGGCTTCCAACCTCCTGTTGCCGAAGCATCGTCTGATCCAAGGAGCTGTCTGTGCAAGAACCCAGGTGATCAGGCATCTCGCCGTAATATCCTGTATTCTAACTTGAACTGGAACTGGAATTGAACCGAACGAAACTGAAGGTCGTTGTAGGTCACGCGGCTGGAGCTCGATCTGTTTTCGTTTTTCGTGGTTGTTATCTTTTTATTGTCGGCCTAATTGCACCGACAGAGCTTTCAGATTGGCGTGGATTTAAATTCATTCTCTATCGACTTGGAGATAGAGAGGATTTAAGGCGCCATTCTGTAAGCTGCGGATTCTATCCGTAAATTCTTTACTATGGGGGTGTGCAAATAGCGGGAAAATACTCGGAGGCCACTTGGGGCACTCTTTTTTCAGAAATAACCATGAAGGTTTTGGTGTTCACTGAAACGTCCCGACCCACCATCTCGGCGAAATCCATACCTTTTTATCGCAGAAATAGCAATGGTTATTGCATCGACATTCACGAACTTTTAACCTGAAACGTGCCTTAACTTTCTTTGGGCCGGTCTAGTTGTCAACTGACGTAATTTAAAAATTTTCAATTGTTTCCCTTATTTCTTTGGTAATCAAGCTGTTCACCACGGAAATTCGAATCAGACTTTGTTCACCACTTTCTTTTAACCCACTCATCTTGTAAGTCACCGCGAAAATGAGTCCACAGTTATTGCCGTTGCCTAAGACCTTCGCAAACTTGGTTTGAACTCATTACCCGGCGCTGGAAAACGTCTGTCGTGTGACGTCAGGGTTGCTCATGTCCTTGCTATCCCCAGGTATGGTGACCCCTCAAAACCCAGTAAGCATGGGCTCATTTCCCCCACCCCAGTGTCAACCAAATTTGTTTGGAACAACTCTCATAGCATCTGGCATGCCACACATTCACTAATGACCACCAAAGTAAATTTAGCTTCCTGTGATCCCCCGGCGTTTTTGGTAATACGTTACGTACAGCTAACCTTACGCCGTCAACAACCGCAGCGAGTTGCGTTTGTATCCTTGGATATTACCCTGACCTTTGGTAGCGTTTTGCACCAAGGGTTGTTATCATAACGGCTTGGTTCTCCTTCTTCTGTATTCACAGCACCACGCATGACAGTGAAAGGGATATGCCCCACAACCACTAGAGACCACTGTGCGAGAGTGAGGAGGGTTCGGTAACCATGTCTCCGAAACTTGGAGTGAGGTAGCACCAAGAGGTTTAAATAGGTTGGGTGTGATAACGATCGGGAGACAACGAATTGCCATCTACTGCCAAGGTAACCGGCGTACCCAGGGTTCAGACCTCTAGGCTTGTTGGCAGAAGACACTTAATCCACTTCACTTTGGTCCGAGTGAACGGCGCTCTTTGGAACGTACATTAAGTGACCCCTGGCCTGCATTAAGTTTCCGTAATCTCCCCCGCACTGTCCCCTCTCTTGGAAGATAACCTCACCACCGCCTTCGATTCTATCAACGCTTCTAGTATTTTTGTACACGCGTCCTCTCGTCAACATTTGATGTCTCCCGCAGTTTTTCTATCGTTCGTTTTTCGTTGAATATAAAGGCTCTAAATTGGTATACTTCTGTTAGCATTTTTCTGTGGTTCTGTTCCACTCTGAAATTCATATTCTTAGTTGTTGATTCCTCCTCCGGCATGTATTAAACGCTGGCGACTATGGAGTATGCCGCTCCCTCAAATCCATGTAAAAAGCCATCTCAAAAATGCTTCTCGGTCCCTTTACACGTGCGTTTCTTCTGAAAGCGACAGTAATGATGCTGCGCTTTTCTTCGATTCTTTGCTGTCATCGTCTCGTCGTTTCTCCTCTGTGTTCTGTGCATGTGTTCGCTCCATCTCCCACAGGATCCAGGGAAATCGGTTCCTTTTTCCTTGTCAAGGATTATTTTACATTCTCAAAGCCGCCTATTTTTAATGAGTTTCGAATGTCGGTTTATTTTTTACAAAACAACCGCCCTCGCGTCAACATTTTCTGGATTTGGTCGCCATCTCAGAAGAAAGAGAGCAGTGGCCAAAGCAGCGGGATATTCCACATTTATTTGTCAGATGGTCCCCAGAAGGGAAAGAAATCAACCTCAATGAAACCTGATTCGGGATTTTGAAATGATGGGAATAAAAAGTAGGGTCTCCAGTACACTAAAGTTTGGTCGTATTTAGTCATCGTAGATCCCACTAGAGTCTTTTTATTTTCGATGAAGGTTTTGTGTTTTTGACTAATTTTTATTGGAGGCACTATAAACGTTACCATAGAATTAGGTTTCATGGTTAGTCGGCAACCAGATATCAGAGCAAAGCAGAATACATAGCCCTTGATTAGACTTTATTCGTCTAATTGCGCCTACAGCTGAGTTCCCTCTTTTATTCAACCTGCCTCTTCTGTATCCAACCTGATCTCTTTGCCCCTTGTGGCCATCCATAGTGTCCCCACTGATAACACGCCCGATACTCGCAATGGTTCATTGTCAAATAGTGTAGTAGGTGGTTTCCAGTCTGTTAGCCAACATTTTCTCAAGCCTCGTTAGCCTCTGAATCTCGGTTCCTTCACTGACGCACTTTAATGCAGGCTGGCCAATAGGCGTGTTTTGCTCTGACAATAGACGCACTTTCGATTGTCTCCTGCGTGAGTGAAACACGAATTCAGGATTCGAGTAGAGTAGAGTAATTCAACAAACATCGCACTTTAGGAGACGGAGCAGCTCAAGTTGTGGTTCAACGTGGTGTAGGAATAGTCTTAAGTAAAAAGACTGAATCGGCCCCTTCCGACTGACTGGATCGCGATTAACAGTCGTTTGTGCACCGTGAGACTGGAGGGGTCAGTCGACCTCCGGAAGGATAGTTATGTTACAAGCAGTTTATTTATCATCTCAACATACGCCCCAACGGACTGCAGCATTCACATGCAAAAGGACGTTTTATGATGACCTCGTCACTCTTGTTCGGAAGTGCAAACGCTCTGACATTATAGTAGTAGCAGGTGATTTTGATGCACATGTTGGAAAACTGAGTGCATCAGAATCTTGTTTAGGTGGCCGCTGAGAATTGCGTGCTCAGCGAAGAAAAACCAGGGAAAGACTTCTCCAATTCTAGGAGGACGATAGCTTATTCCTACCTAGTACGAATTTTTGACACAGTTCGCGTCGCACGTCCACATGGCGCTCTAACTCGACACGTGGTCTGAGTCAGATCGACTATATTGCAGTAAGCTACCGTTGAAGCGGTTCTGTCCAGAACCGTAAATCCTACTGGACCACCTACGTCGAATCGGACCATGCAATGTTTGCTACAGCTCAACGGCCATCGACGCAGGCCACAAACCCGATTGGCCGTCTAACGTCTGTGTGATTCGCAACAACTGTGGGCACGAAGTATCCGAGAAACTAAGACCTCCGACGAGCAGCAGTGTAGATCACCAGTTGGATCAAATCAAGCGGGTGATGCATTTGGCAGCAGGTTTCGCCTGTGGTCCTAGATCTAGCTTTCATCAAATACACTGAATCTCACAAGGGTAGCTGGGGCCAATGGAGTAAAATAGCCACCTCCTTAACTGCAGGGAGGTGAATAGGATGCGTCGACAGCCGCAGCGTCAGTTGACGATAAGCCTTGAGAATGACCGTGAGAACTGGTGGGTTAAGATAGCCGAAGAGAGGAAGTGGCGTCGGCTTCATGTAACAGTGAAAGACTGTTTAATCTTTTAAGTGACACCGGCGGGGGGCGAACTTCGGTTGGTGAAGTCGTGCGCGACAGGAACGGAGAGCTCATCCGTGGTAGACAACAGATGCTCGACCGCTGGGCTGAGCACTTCAAGGATCAGTTTAGCTGGCCACACGCAAACGGATTTAGACCGACGTCTGTAGCTGCTAATCTTTGGGAGGTGCCTCTTGAGCTCCTAATGGAATTGGAACTGGAATTGAATATTCGGCTTCTGAAGAAGAGAAATGCAGCCGGTCCCGACGAACTCCCCCTAGTTCTTTTCAAAGTGGGTAGGAAAGCTCTGATGAAATCCCTTAGTTCCTTGCTTCGTGATATTTGGAACAAGGAGCCTATTCCGTTATCGTGGGTGAGTCGCTGATTGTATCCATCTTCAGGAAGGGCACACGGAATGATTGTAGCAATCATTGTGGGATTAATTTGATTGCGATAGTTACCAAGACCTTAGCTTGGATATTGCTGCGTCGTTTGACACCAATTTACGAGAGCAACATCCGCGAACAGCAGGCTGGATTTCGTCTAGGTCGAGCTTGCATCCGCCAGATATTCACTCTTTGCCAACTACTCCATGCGCGCCACACACACCGTCGCCCTACGATCGTAGTCTTTCTCGACTCAGTGAATCGGACAACACTGTTCAGTGCTGTCCATTGGAAGAGTATGCCCGAGGAGTTCGTGGACCTGTTGCGAAATTGTACTTGTATACCTATGGTCGCGTGACGGTGTACGGTGAACTACCAAGTTCATTCGAAACTACTAGTGGCGTTCGATAAGGGTGTTTCATTCCTCTATTCCTGTTCAACTTCGTCATGGACGATGTGATGGAAGGTGCTTTAGATCTCCGGGATGTAGGAGTGAAACTGGGAAGTAGAGGGTAGCTCTGTGACCTAGATTACGCAGACGACGTTGTGTGCCTGTTCATATATGAAGTCCATGCACAACATGCACACCGGACAAACTGTCGAGAACTGTTTCCATTTTGGGTGTGCTTTTCACGGTCAAAATGTAAAGTGGTGTTACCGAACTGGGTAATAGTAGTCTCAAACGAGACACTGAATGGGAAGGAACTAATGACTGTGGACCGTTTCGCTGTGGCTACTGCGTATCGATGAATGGTATCACGACAATAAAAGGTATACGCGCGTATATCCAAGTTTCGAGCGCCGTGTATTGAACTGAAACACCTGTGGTGTCGGCCTGAGTTGTCACCGACGTTGAATGGTCGCATGTAATGTGCTCGAGCGCGTTCAGTTTTGTTGTGTGGTTGCGAAACTTAGAGTATGCGTGTGAGATATGTTCGTCCCTTGAAAATTTTCGATCACCGATGTCTACGTAGTATGGTTAGGATTGGATGGAGTGACCGGGTGAGTAATGTGGAGGTGAAGAATCCTAGGTGCCGGCTCTCAGAATACCTTATTTCAGTATATAAAACTTAGTAGACTAAGTTGTTTGGGTCACGTGTTGTGTATGACGAACACTCGTCTACCATACCGTGCCCTATTTTGTTCCCCTTACGGAGTGGAAGAAGCCATGTGGAGGCCAACGTGGGATGAGAAAATGTACAGCGAAGTTAGGTAAAGTAGGTGTCTCACGCCTTCGTGGTTGGAGTCCGAAAGACTCGTCGACTTGCTGGCTGGAGACACTTAAGTATATGGCAGTGAACCGCGAACAGTGGCGATCGTGCTGTCATTTTCTATCGAATCAGAATGATTGAAAGGGTGCATTTGTACAGTTATAGTCTGTTCCGTGTGGGTAACAGCAGCGTGCTGTTTTCCCGTCTGTGTGTGTCCACTCCCTGTTCCTTCTGGACATTCACTCTTTTTATAGAAACATGTGACTTCGGGGAAAAAGCAGCGGTCGATGAGGTTTGCCTTGTTGTTTATCGGTGAACATTGATGATGAGTTCGAAATGATACTGTGTCAGACACCACGCACTACTCTGGGTCATGAGGGCATCGGAGATGTTGTCCATTTTTGGTGTCACTTGCTCTGTTTGATGCTCGCAGAACCATCATTCAGGATGCCACGTGTGCTCTGTTGCGTGAATCCCTGGGAAGTCGACTGACAAGCAGCTTACACTGTACCCGCTATCGGGGCCGGATAAGGAAACAGAAAAATGAAAAAAGCCGCAGCTATCAGAGTAGTCACAACCTTTACCGACTGATTAGATGTACTGGTTCACGCAAGTCAAGTGTGATCGAGGAATATGATGGCTCATTGATTCATTCGGGAGCGTCGGCTGCAGCGCTGACCAGAGCACTAGCCAGCGGTTGGTTGTCTGCGTCAGTGGACCTTCCACAGCCTGTAAGTGCAACAGTGAAGGTCTGTTTTTATTGCTCGCTCTGCATAGGAGAATAGTGGTAAGGGCACGCCTCGTAACCAACCATATCAGTCCATCAGAAATGGAGGTCATCAGGGAGATGGGTTTTCTAGAAAGGCATAAGGCAACTGGACCGGATGCGTTATCTCCACCCTTCTCCAGACGACGATAGCGAACTGTTGCTATCAAAGTTGACAACATTCCTGGGAACAATCCGGGCAAAGAAACAGATTCCCGAGGACTAGTGTGAATCGGTAGTTGCACCGATTTTCTAAGGAAGGTGGTAGGTCTTCATGCGAAAATCACAGAGGAATTAGTTTGGTAAGTATCACATCGAAACTGCCTATGGGTATTATTCTCCACGGACTATCTAGTATTCTCGAAAGGTTTATGCGTGAGAACCAAGCTGCTTTCACTCTGCGGCAAATCTTCGAACATGGGCGCGCGTTCCGCGGACTCACAATTCCTGTGTCAGAGGGCATGAAGTTTCCAGCAATTGTTCTTCCTAAAAATACCACAAAAGTTTGTTGGTTTCATTGTGGTATGGCGAATATGGTCCGATATTTAAGGGAATCCATTGCTGCTTATCCCGTTCAGCTAACTCGGCATGTTTTTCCATAGGGGGCGTATAAACTACTCAGCGGCCACTGACTCGTCTCAAACTAATCTGCTGTCTTGTAGATCGTGCTTGGTCGCTTAAAGACTGGAGGTGTATCCGCGAATATACAGGTCTACTATTGACTTGGCGGCCGGTAGCAAAGCAGTGGACAAAGGAACCATGGACGACGGCGGACCATAGCTGAGGTAAAGAAGTCTGAGGGCGCTGACATGTGTGATAAATTGTGCACACATGCGCCTTTCCTTTTTCTTGCATTGTTTTTTTTACTCCGTGGTTCCGATAGGACCAGATCTGTATGCAGACTAGTAGGAAATATATGAAATGCGTTTGGGCAGTTACATCCCGCCAGGTAGTCGTATATCGCCCGAGACATTGGCGTATACGACATGCTGGATTAGCACTCACCAACCGTGGCATCGGCGAGACGTCGGCTATCAAAGTATTAGACCCTAGGACTTTAAGACTGCTTAACATAAGTCGTTGGGGATACCTTTGTTCACCGATTACGTGATATCCTGCACCGGAAATCCTTTCGACGATTTTTCGATTGAACACTTTCTGGACTGATTTGCATCCAGACAACCAAGATCACTGCCGTTTGAGGACTAAAAGAGACGCGTGCAACAACGTATATTTTTTAAAACTTGTCGCTTTTCATTTTCCATTGCAATTCGATCTTGTGATCTGTGGTGTATTTGAAAAAATAGCAGTTTGTGATTCTGTGGCAACAATCGCCGTCATCAAGTCTTGTGAGCAGTATCACATTGCTGGTCACTTGTTTCGGATGTTGGACTGCACGACACCAACTCGTCAAAGTGCTGCTAGACGACGACGAGCAATGAAGCATCGTTAATTTAACGGCCTTTTAAAAGAAAATGTAAAGGTTGAACACAGGTACACCATTGTATTACTGATGGAACACTTTGGACAGGACATTCTCGGATAGTCAGAGGTTAGACGTGAGGTCCTAGGCTTTAGAATGCAAGCCCTAAAACAGTCCCTGAATGTGAATCGATTAAAGTGGTTGGGATAAATTTTACTCATGGCCACAAGACGATTTTTTATCGATGGCCAGAAACAATAGGTAATATGGTTCTGCTTCTGTGGTTCGTTAACCTGCTACTCTGCAAACAACGCACTATGTGTCATTCTCTTTTTCTTCGTTGAGTAAATAGCGCCGTGAGGTTGCCAAGAAAGCTAGAACACGTTGATAAAATGTTTCTGACCGTGAAAGCTGATGTGAACTAAGAGAAAACCGTAGTTTTTAAGGCCCACGGTACTGTGGCAGAACTGGCAATTATGGCCGCGTAATGTGTAATGACAGAACAAAATTAGGTCTTAATGAATCAGGTGTAGTCAAGGCGGTTAACACTGAATTAACGCCTACCGTATTGAGTGCATCGAAGCAAACTTTTCTTGATTGTAGTTATAGTATAAGAGCGTGGTTGTTAGAAACTCACGAGTGAAAGTTCTATGGGGCCCAGTTCGTTACGATGCTTAGCCTATAAAGATTGTGTGACCCTAAGTCACTCCGAGTTTTTGAGTCATTGTGGGCGGCTACTCACCATTCCATTAGGCATTTAGGGCATTGAGCATGCCCCTTTTATTACATTCATTTGAACGCTCCACAATTATACATTGGTTTCTTTCTATAGCCTGTTTGACACGAGTGTAGTGAAAGGAGTATGCCCCATAGCCGCTGGAGCTTATTACACAGGAGGCGAGGCGGCAACCATGACCCTGAAACTTACGTAAGGTCCTAATGGGTTAGGTGTAGTAACCAGCCGGGTGCCGCCACCGAATGACCATCTCTTAAAATAGTGAACTACGGCTTTGAAATCGGAATCTGTGACCTTTTAAAATGACAGATGTTTAATCTCCTTGGCTACCGCCGGTTTGGTAAGAGGATCTTACGTCCATAGTTTAAAAAGTGCAAGGTGCAAAAAATCTGATTTTGAAGCTCCTCAAAGGCGTCATTTATTACCAATTCTTCTTGAAAAAGTGCGTTTGTGCAGTTAAACTGTTTTCTGTGTGTCGACTACAGCAGTACCTTTTCCCACCTGTGTAGGTTCACTCCCTGTTCCCTCTGGATATTCACTCTTTTTATAGACATGTAACCTTGGGGAAAAGGCAGCAGTCAGTGAGACTTGCCTCGCTGCTTAAAGCTGAACGATGATGACGATGATGATGATGATGATAATTTTTTTTTCTTCCCTGCCCAATTTCTGCGGGAAAATCCTAAGGTTGTTACTGTTAACTGCATACCATTGTTGTCTCACCGTGCCGTTTACTGTTCTTATGCTATTATATACGGTTGGCCTTATTGTAACATGAAAATTTTCCCTTGTTTTATTTAGCCACATTTATTCGTTTTCGATGAATCATGAAGGTGAGCAATCCTTGTGGGGATGGACCACTGTCTACCGTACAGAATAACCGATTTGGTGCGAATTTCGTCTCCCCTTTGCAAAAGGCTACTAGTCGGGAACACGCTGCACAATCGTGTTCATGGTTGGAACAATGCTACGAAGTGATAGTATCGTCGCCCACTCTGGATGCAAGTTTATCCTTGCCAATAGATGGGGGTTCTGATGCAGGCATGTTTTGCGTCATTGGCAGTCAGTTAGACCGCTCGCGTTTAATACAGTGCAACACCTCAAACGGGATCTCGGGGGAGCGTAATCATGGTAGTCCTCGGCAAATTCAACCAGGTGATATTATTCTGGCTCTGAATGAATGTGAAATTTCCGGATACACCCGGCGTGACGCCGTAGAGCTGTGTGATGCTTTGACGCGTGTGCCAGTTGGTAGCAATTCCACCCATCCACAACTGCGTATTCGTCTCAGTCCCCCGCAGGCACTAGCAACCGGAAGTACTATGCTTTCCAGTTTTCTTGCCGCGGCATTCCCTTTAAACTCACCGGAATATTCACTTCAAGAGAAAATACGCGAAAATGTGTATCAGCGAGTCGTGCCTTGTAAGTCCCCGTCATTTTTCTCTTTATCAACTATCACAGACGGTGGGCGCTTCGAATTTCGCTATCGCTATCCGCGTCGGTGATGACTTATACCTCCGTATCCCTAGATTTTTGTTGTATGTCAATTATTTGAATACGAAGCGATTTTCGATCCGATAATGATCTCAGCTAGTCCATATTTGATCCTTTTGGCCGTGAAAATCCACTTTCTTCCTCTCAGCTGCAAATAATTTTCTTCGTAGGATCGAGACATTCCTCGTGAACCTAAACACTAGAGTGTGTTCTGCACCTCGATAGAGTAATGTGCTGCTGCGGAACTGTTTGGGTTGACACCAAACTGCTTTTTTGGAAGAGATGTCAAGTGGAATGGATGGTTTGTTATTTTGACATTTGCATCTCGGGAGGTGGTCGCATATTGAATGTATTATCACAGATTGACCTTTAAGGATTTGAGTCATCTGTGCTTGCCTGATATCCGATCACCTTCCTGAATTAGGTCGGTTCTCCTGCGCTACCCAGAAAGATGAAAGTTTTGTATAGATGCTCGAAAACTGTGTAGATAACGTTCTCATAAGATGTCCAAACATTTTGAAAACTAGCCAGCACCCTTATTTGTAATTTATTGAGCTCCGTAGCTTAGTAGCTGGTAAAATCGCTCAGTTGGAATAGTTTGAGATGCATGAAATGTCACACTTTCCTAGAGGTGGACTATTTTAGTGTACATCTTATACCCGGTGTGTGTTGGTTAGAAGAGGGATCGATATGGTTCATATATGTCACGGAAAAGTCTAGAGACCCGTAACCAGTGGTAAAACTATACTCGTATCATGTTGTTCAGTTCATTCTCCAATGAACGCTTCGAGGTTTCAGTCAAAACTGTAACGCGTAAGTGCATGTTTATTTGTTATCAGAAATAAACTAAATTAGCACCATTCAATCGTAATCTCACTAAACTCAGTCATATTCGTCCAGTTCAATTATTGCAACCAAACCCTGCACCAATGTGTTCTGGCTTTCTTTGCTACCTCGCAGCGCTGTCTACTCAAAAGAGTAAAAAATAAAATGACGAATGGTGGAAGGTCGATTGCAAAATAGTAAATTAAAAAACCACAGCACCAGAAAAAATTGAATGTAAGAACCCCTCTAACTTCGGTTTTGAAACATTATGTCTCCCGCCATCGACTGGGCCGTAAGCACATGAGCTAGATAATTGGTTAATGCTTTCATATCTTTTTTATATCATCGACTGGCTACCTCAACCTATATTTCAACCATTATCTGCCTCGAAGAGCAGTGTACAGCGAGCCAGTCGTCACGTGAACATGCGCAAAACACCTCGCAAACATGTGAACCTACTTTGATTCTGTATTTGTCCTAAAGGTTGAATCTTGGAGCTCAATACCTCACATCTGACCTCTGAGTTACTCACCACTCTACTGTATGAATGCTACGAAGACAATGTTCAATCGCTATGCGTTCGAGTTTCTGAGGCGTCTAGTAGGACCAGCCTTGCTACTGAAATGTCACCTGAATCTTTGGTCGATAACCAAGTGTCAGGCCGATGCCAGTTACCTCAAGTTGATGAACGCCACTATAACATTCCGTATTATTTGTACGTAAGGACACTTCGTGTGATAAATGAACGCCAGATTTGCACCTACCTGCCTCTGCGGTCTTGGTACCACCCGGTTGCCCAAGCCGAAATAGAGGGCTAACTTAGGGACCCCACCTCTGACCTTTGACCAATTGGTTTTAGCCCACCAGGTAGGAAGACGATCGGAAGGTCACGTAACCCACTGGGGGCCGGTGATCGATTGTTTAGTTGATGCACCCTTCGGATGGGGCCAGATATCCTGGGTTCCTAGTACACCCGTTCACCACGGACGCCGGCGAGCACACATGCATGTGCTTCGTACGCCGCCTGTGGTTCGCATAGAATCAGGGTTTAGTCAGCCTCCCTAGACTGATTAGCAATGATTATTGAACCCCGGTGGAGGGCACTGGGTGTTCGCCTTTGTCCTGACACGTTTGTGGAAATACCTCTGCCACAATAATATAATGCATAGGACCTTCTCATCAGAAGCTGTCCGAGATGCCGGTCACTTGGGAGCATATTGAGAGGCTTTCAGGACTAGGAACCAACTCAGAGCCGGAGACATCCACCCCCGACAGTGCTGAGGCATTTAGAGGTATAGATACCTGAGACGGTTGTTAACCCATTGGCCCTGAGGCACACTGCACTAGATGCAGATCGTGAACCGTTTAAGGTTTCACCAATCCAGGTCTGTTTACGGACCGAATGAGTGCTTATTACCGTATATCACCAAAGTGACCGGATGAAATGAAATTCGAACCAGTGATCGACAGATGCATCCATTTTTACTGAGCGTTTCAGGCAGTGTCACATTTGTTTTGTATCTTCCATGAATTGCCAGTCTACTAATTGTGTCTTGGTCATGGGCATTTCACCGTTTCTCGGGACAACATCATCACCTCGTACGTGAGGGTTCGTGTGATTTTAGATTTGGAAACCTCCTTTCTCCTGTGCGTTTTTCGACTCGTTTTCGGAGCACTGATGATGTCATTTCAAATGGTGATGAAATGTTTGCGACCCAAACGCCAAGCTTGTCAAGCAGAACCCCATGAAAACCAACAACCTGATCTACGGCCAACACAAATTTTCATACCCATTGTGGTGTTGTATGTTCGTCTGGAGGGATCTAATTGATGGTGTCTACGTAGTATCGCCAGGATTGGATGGAGTGACCGGGTGAATAATGTAGAGTTTAGGAATCTTCTATTAAGTGCCGGTCCTGAGAATACATTATCTCAGCGTAGACTGCGCCGGTTGAGTCACGTATTGCGTATGACAAATACGCGTCTACCACATCGTGGTCTATTTTGTGTTTCTCCCACGGTGTGGAAGAAGGTATGTGGAGGTCAACAGATGACGTGACAACGTGGAATAAGGAAATGCACAACTAACTTAGGCAAGGTAGTTATCGCGCTCCTTCTTGGTTGGGGTTCAACAAATCCATCCACTAGCTGGCTTTAGAAATTGACGGATATGACGGAGAACCGTGAACATTGGCCATCGTGTCGTCATTTTTTGTCCACTGAGAACGATTGAGGACATGTACGTCTATACAGTGAGACTTTATCCCGCGTGTTGGTCATCATGACATTCTTCTTCCCGCCTTTAGGCCCATTCCCTTTCCCCTGTTCATATTCATCCTTTTTACAGCAACGAGCAACTCGGGGAGAAAGGCAACAGTTAGTGGGGCTTGCCCCGTTGTGTTTGGCTCAACGATGATGATGATGATGGTGATAAACGTATCACAAACATATTTACACCAGTTCCTGTGGTTGACAGATAATTGTAACGTGACTGCGTCTTCACTCAGAAGTGAAACATCTTCCGCAAATAGCTTACTGTCCGAGCTACTACGTGTGCTCTGTGAGCTGAATTACCAGGTCGTCCCAAAGGTGACACACGGGCTCCACCACAGCGAAATTTTTTTTTACTTAACTGTATTCTCCGAAGTTAGGCTGTGTTGTCTTTAATGGCTAACACGACGGCCAAAAACACCTGGTGGTAATTAACCCAACCCACGTTCAGATCGTTTGTTTCCCAAATACCCATCGTTGGACGAAAACACATGAGATTTGTGTACATGGTCGTAAAACTACCAACATTTAGGGGAAGAACAACTGTAGTTAAACAAAATGGCGCTTTTTATGGTTTACTTGCTCCCAGTACTAACAAAGGTGTGATGTAGTGATAAACAGGTACATGTGCGCTCAATCTGTGGTCTGCACTTTTGTCACATTCACCAAAGGAGGTTGTACTCTGTACACCGTTTTCGGTCCACTTCGCATCGGTAATGCACTACGGTGACATTTCACAAGTGCACACGCGCGCGCACACGCACACACACGCACACATGCAAGAGCATTTCACAACAGCCTGTGGTCAGCTAACAGGTCGATGATAATGACAATAAATTGTTGAAAGTGGCACCAGATAAGGTGAGCACTAGGAGAGACTGATTGCACATCGAATACAATAGAGAACGCAGGTAAACAGGACTTCTGGTCTAGTAGACAATTATCAGCCTAATAACTGCTTGAAAGCGTGCAGTGAAGACAACACTCCGAAGAGTTTTGACAGTATATTATTATTTTCATGATTATTAGTATTATTATGATCATCACTAAATAGCGAGAGATAGCAAAGTGTGATACATTACAAGTTGATTGGTATGCCTGAAACGGTACCAACTTTGATTGGACAGGGTACGAAATCGTAAATGAGCGCGAAATAATATTAATGTCCTTTCGACAGCCTGATAAATGCAGATAACAACTGGCGGTTCTCAATAAGGTGGAATGAATAAAGTCCTGACATTCGGACTTGAGGGTCACGGATTCGAATCCCACCGCCACGGCGCCGTTCCTGAAAATGATGTACACGGTTATGCCATTAATAAATAAAATAGAAGATGAAAGATATAGTGGATTTAGGATTGTTAATGGCGAGCCGATTATTGATAGTTTGTGATGAAAGATCCCATAAAACACTTCGACATCACACTAGGAGAACATTCGTTTATCTCGAGGGTTCCTTTTGTATGGAGGTCAGGTTATTAACAGTGAATGGTAACTGGTGGATCGTCTCCTCCCCATGTACAATATTGTTTTATAATTGAAGATGATATGGTTCAACGGCATGGTCGGTGGCATTTTCTGTATAGTCCTTCAAATTATTATTTTGCAGAGTTTTTCACTGCTCTTTTGCCTCTGAACAAACGGTCCCGTGAGTTAGCAACCAAAACTAAAGCACTGGCACCGAATTAGTGTTTATAAAGGCTGAGACCGATAATATCTAATGCTCATGGATTCTGTCCGTTCAGCCCTCGAAAATGCCCACCATCGATCGGCCTTAACAATTAGACCACACCAGATGCTTGTTTTCAGGTAAGAAGGCGCATACTGTTTCTTGTCTTGATTGGCTATTCTACTAATTCCCGTGATCTATTCACATGATTACTTTTTATTGTATGCCGTTGGCAACCGGTGGGATCCGTGATTTGGTATCAAGATTGATGCTGACTTTTGTTAACCGATCCTCCTGGATGCCCCGGGCGCTTTTCGTCGGTCGAGCAAAATTGATGACTAAGCCATTAACCCGGGTTTGTCACCTATGGACTTTTCTGATATAATTCCAAACCCTACCATTGTTTAGTAGACATACTCACAGGATCACTTTCCTCCAATGATCATGCTATAGTATTTGAAGATTAAGTTCAGAAAAAATAAAACCGAAATAAGAAATTTTAAAGTGAAAATGATAAGTCTTAGGTTTAGTTTGAAAACAAGCGGCCAGCGTAAATCTCGCCCGCGCTTGATGCTTCTCATTGGCTATCAGTCACTGGTCCATGATTGGTCGTCTGCCTTCACACACTTCTTGTAAAAAGAACTAAGACAAATCCCAGATTTGTACAAATCGCTGATCTACAGAGCACTACACCGCATTCCCATTCGTCCGCTAGCACGCCTAATGCAAGACTAAGATCTGTCCCGATTCTTTTCACCGGTTGTGCGAAAGAAAACAGGTGGCCAACCATGGCCTGGTGATTGATGTGTCTAATTGGATGGACAATGGCATGCACCGGGAGCAAGCGAGATTTGTCAATGTTACTGATTCTCAAATTAAACTTATATCTTCTGTTATGTTGCCGAGTTTGGTTGGTCTATGCATACACTGAAGCACAAGACACAAGTACTCGCAGCGCACGATATCACAGGAGCACAGCCTGTGGTCTAGTAGGACACGAACAC
>LUCM01004727.1:42205-55136 GCA_008360955.1 Fasciolopsis buskii | reverse complement strand
GCGATAGGAATGGTGAGCTCATCCATGGTAAACAACAGAGGCTGGATCGTTGGTTGTGTTCCATGTGTTGGCTACCGAAGTATCTTATCTTTTCCCGCCTGTGTAGGTGCACTCCCTGTTCCTCTTGGATATTCACTCCTTCTATAGACGTATTTAACTTTGGGGACAAGGCAGTGATCAACCAGGCTTGTTTTGCTGTTTAACGCTGAACGATGATGACGATGGTGATGATTGCCGTTTACGAGGAAAGCAATCGTGCTGCTTAAGGTACCGTGGCGATCCGTTGGATGAGAGCTTGTAGTGTTTGGAAACAGGTTTTATCCAACAGAATGTAGTTATTCTGAATGTTTGGATGATAAAACGCACAACATATTTGTTAATCTTCCTCGGAATTGGCTTTCATTTGACCGTAGGTCTGCTCTGAAAAATGTTGTTCATGGTAACCAAAACGTTGGCTTATTGTAAACTTTCGGTCGCATCGTTTTCATGTTTCGAACATTTCAAATAGTACCACAAGCCATATCGTTTTTCGGTACAAACTGATACACGTTCGATTCTCATGGATTGGGGTAAGAACAAGTAATTGGAGCGATGCAACTGATCGAAGCAAACGGAGAAGATAAAGCCAGTGGGTGATGCTTCACTTACCACTTGTCAGGTTTTCTAGTTACGAGCGCGCTTAGTCAGGTTCTCTTTGGAATTGCTTTCAGCTCCAAAGTCAAGCTCGCACTTTTAGACGGGATCTCTTGCAACGATTGTTCATGCGAAGTTCTATTGGACGATTTTATGCTGTCAGTAACAGTCGATAAAACCGCGGATTTTTTGTTCGTCCCCTCTGCTTGTAACGTTAGATACGGATTGCAATCCATGAAGAACTAATGGATATCAACCACAACGTCCTCGGACGACAAAAACATGTTTCAGCAAATGTAACGGTATATTGTACCGGAAAAAACCAAAAATCGCTATCGATCAATCACAGTCAGTACGAACGACTGTTCGGAAGGGGGAACACTCAGGGATTGGTTTTGTTGGTCGACTTTTTTCTCCGGTATTCCATGGGTTGGTGCCAGTCTGGAATAAAAAGCGAGAGGGGCTTCTGCCTTCTGATCAAACATCCTCTCGGGTACGATTTCAATCACTTTGCATGGACAAATAGGAGTTCTACAGGGAACTTATCTCGATTACTTCCAACTGGGGCCGCCTGAAAAGCGCATCGAGGGACCATTTACTTTTCCAACCGATCGAACCAAAAACCTTATCGAATTTCGTCCTGACCATAGACCAGTTTTGGAACAGCAACTTTCATAATTGCAGGCGAAATCGGCTCACCTGGCACCGTCGTTCGCCTTCGCAGTCTTGGACTCAAATCATGCCATGGTTTGAGTTCACTTTTGTTTACGTCTTGTTCGTAGTTGCACCAACACCTTTCCTTCATAGTGGTTTCCGGATCACATTCGCCGACTTCAGTTGTAATTTGCGCTTGCTACGAGGTTAGCGTCACATGCCAATACGCAAAGTCCGAATGAGCATTGGGAGCAGAGACCATGTGGACATCAGAAGCGGTGGATATCCGCAACTTCATTGGTCATTTTGGAAGTTCCGTAGATCCGTCGCTGCGGACGCCACCTACAGTGGGACTCGTAAATCCATGAGAGATCAGTTCACCAGTAACCTGCTAAATGATCACCGTCAACGGTAGACAGGAAATGTAAAATACCGAAAAAGGCTGCGGCTGTCGGTACTATTATTAACCTTTGTCGCCTGGTTAGGAATAACTCGTGCACGAAAGCCAGGTGTAAGTGAGGTTCTTTAAGGAATCGGATGGCTCATTGATTCATCCTTGGAAGCGTTGTCTAGATCGTTAAACAAAGCATTGTAGACAGCACTTCAGCTGGTCCATCACCACGGTGAACTTTCCACTTATGCTTATGAGTGAAACAATGCAAACAGTTACCAACCATTCATCAGAAATGCATATTATTCGGTAGATAGCTTTTCTCAAAAGACGCGAGGTGGTTGTTCTCATTTCCAAATTGACCGCATGAGTCTCGTTAACTTCGATGTTAAAACTTTGTCACTGGTTGAAGAAAAACGGAATTAGCGCACGTGCCAAACAAAACACGGTGCAACGGGTAGAGGTTGGGATAGAAGAAGTAAAGGTAAACAAATTTTGAAAGAAAGCAGGACAAGCAAACGAACAGCAGTCTTTTGTTTCGTGGTTTTATTGTGTGCACATTTTGGTGAGATCACCAGGAAGACCAAATCCCGAGTCGATGTTGCAGACTGTCGGAACTTAAAGTGTTGGCCCAAATAGAGAACGAAATGAAACATAGGTTGGGCGCCGTCCAAAAATCTTCTCTAGATAAATACTAGGCTCTTTTCAGATCAGCCGTAAACTCCCTTTGTCTGATCAACTGCGGTATAACTTCCAAGCCAGCGCATCACTGGATATGGGCGAACTCCCTTCGGCTTACGGACGCAAGGCAGCATAAAATACACGACCTTTCAGCTTCAGTTAAGTCTCCGGCCGACGCCACAAGTGCTTCCGTTCACCGTATGCCACTCGAGCCTTCAATATACGCTTGCTTACCATTACTGCCGTGCTACCATCCCTCGTCACACAGATGTCAAGGTAATTAAGTCGATCCACAATCGTTAGTTCCCCTTAATCTTGTACAAAGTTCGAACCGCCATTGTTCCGTATTGGAACAGCACTTTACAAATTACACTCCAAAACGAGCTGCAGACCTCGACAGTATCTAATACACTTTGTGCACGGTCCGCGGATTCGAACAGGCACACGACGTCGTCTGCGTAATCTAGGTCGCATAGCTTCCCTCCACCTCCCAGTTCCACTCCTACATCCCGGAGATCTCCTAAAGCATCTTCTATCACCTCGTCCATGACGAAGTTGAACAAGAATGGAGAGATGGGACACCCTTGTCGAACGCCACTGGTTGTTTCGAATGAACGTGACAGTTCACCGTATACTCTCACGCGGCCATAGGTATGCGAGTACAATGCTCGTAACAGGTTCACAAACTTAGTTGGCATACCCTTCCGGTGGAGAGCACTGAATAGTGCTGTATGATCCACTGAGTCGAGCTCACCTTTCAAGTCGAGGAAGACTACAATCGCTCTTGCCGAAATTCGTGCAACAGGCGTTACGTGAAAACTTTCCGCTTCATTAGGCAGCAACATAAAGAAGCAACTGTAAATTTGCATTCCTATTGTTTGGCAAGAACTAGCGAATCTTTTCGATAATAAGCCAGGAGCTTTGGACTTATCTGTCGGAAAAATAGGCTAGAAATTCAATCGATATCCTATTTTAGCTACCATACTTATCTGCCAACCATGATTTCTTTCGATCTCACTAGGAAGAACAAAGTGAAATTAATTAACAACAATTTGAATAATGGAAATCTAGCACCAGTAAAGTGTAGCATTCTACAGGACCGCAACTACCTTTATCAGCGTCTTGATCATTTTGATGTGGGGCCTAGTAACTCTAATGTGTATAAATGTCTTTACCTCCTACTCCAAAAGTCAGTATCCGCTGGTCAAGTGGTTCATTGAACTATCACGTCAGAACATGAAACATTTTGGATATGATCCAGACTCAGGCCATCATATGATTTTATATGAAGCACACCGTTTACCCAAATGTGTTTTCATCCGGTTTTGTCAAATTGGAAATCCAGTCTACCGAGGACAACGTGTTTACTGAATTCTGGCAAATTGATTGACCAGGGGTAGTCAGATGAACTAAGCGTCGTCACTGAAAGGTTTAGAAGTTCGAATTCCAGATCTTCCGGTCACTTTGGCGACAGACGGCAATTGAATGTCGTCGAGCTCGTTACTGCATCTGACTAAATGAGACAATATGTGGCTCTATGATACTCCAAGTTTCAAGATCAAAGTTGCCGAGCTCTCCACCCTAGTGTAGCTGGTCTTAGTGGTTATGGAGTATGTTCCTTCCACTACACTTGCTCCAAGCATGTCATAAAGACACCAGTTTCCGTCGGAGACACTGTCGTTTCCTTAACTTTCCTTGTCTATTTCTTGATAGTTAAAGGAATATTTCCATCACTGCAACGACAAAATTTCCCTTATCCGTAGTCAAATCTCTTTTGATCCATGATTGAGTCTTTTTTAATTTCATTCGTGCAAGGGTAAACAATCCGGCCGGCGGCAGCCAAGCGGATGCGGTGGTGGCGTTTAGACTTGAAAGTCGCGGGTTCGAATCCTCTCACCGCCGGTCAACTTCCCCACCTAGCAGCCCCCTTCCTAGAAATGATGCACATCGTCATTTCATCAATAGGGGCAATAAAAGATAAAAAGATGTTTGGTAGTGCTTCTTTATACATCAGGGACGCTTATATCTTGAGAGTACTAATGACATTTTTGAATGCATCACGATTTCCGGCTCCTGTATATGTTTACTGCTACAAATATTTCTTTTTCTCTACTAAGTTTCCGTTGGGGCTTTCAAAAATAGAAGCCAGAAATTCGCTTCTGCAACAGGCACCCCACGTGTGAACCGTTTTTCTCTCTTTTTACCGATCAAAGAAATTCTCAGTCTATACGCGGGAAACCTGAAGAACATATGTGAAGGCTTCCAAGGACGTTGATTTGCATAAGCTCTTGCAGGAATGCAAAAATTTTGTCTGCATCTCACATGTAAAGCACGAATCGTGTGTATATGGAAAAAGTATGGGAACAGCTTTACTGGATATGAAAATCTGTGACCAAAAGCAGATGTTAGAACACGAATAAACCATCTGGCAAATGGTCTGTTAAAACAAACTGTTAGCATCTTGGCGCAGTCGAGCCTAAGTGTCAGTTGCCCGTTAGTTCAAGGAAAAAAAACTAACCATACTTATGCGATCGGCTTATTGCGTGGTAAGAAAGGCAAGATCTTCTCCAATGGAGAATTTGGTTTCCGGATACGGATCGCCATTTTGTACGCTAATTCGAGGGGTGAGCTGCATCGCATCCATTATACTCCACGTGGCAATTGACGTATACGCGTGATATTTGGAAGATTACTACCAAGAGTTTGTTTACATACTTAGGATAGTCTGGGTCCTCCTCTTTTACTATTCCCGTTCCAATACACAGCTGCGTTTGTGAGCTTTCTAACCAAATTTCGGTTTTCGTGCACCCGTCCTTCGGTCAAAATTCATTGTGATGAAAAATTCCAGTCGCATTTCCTGTAACCAAGGGGAATAGAGAGTAAGGATGAAAGTTTCGATTCACAGTCAGTTGATCTGGTTTCGAACTGATTTTTTTACAAGGCAGGAAATCCATACAGTCCAACAGCGGTTTACTCATGTTTAACCCAGGGTCATTACTAGTGTTGTAGCATGGTGTGGTCAAATGGATTAATAATTTGTCACTCGAAAAAGGTCAGAAGTTCGAGCTCCAAATCTGCTGGTCATTCTTGTGACAGGTGGCAATTCGTTGCCACTGAGGTCCTAATTAGTCCTATCCTGTTCCATGTCCCAAGGTCGTAGTTCCCGTTTCCCCCCTTGTAGTAGGCCTATGAGGTATGGTTCTTAGTTTGTACTACAGTCATGCATCAAACGCATCATTCAAACAAAGTGAAAGCTTCTGTGAAGGACTATCTTGAGATCGATTATCGTAACAATTTTCGGTTGAGAATTGACAAAAATCTTGTTGTTACCCCAAGAAAAACAAAGGACTTGATTTTCTACTCAAACTTCTCGAATTTAGAAATCTTCTGAAGTAAAAACTACCGCTTTTGTGCACAACAAACTAAAAGTTTGGAAGGCGGATTGTGTTATTTTTAGTGGAAACGGACTCGGAATTTGAAAGTATAAATAATGCCAGCCCTAATCAACTAAGCCCTATATCTACGCCAGTTTAGTATCTGTTGACCGTATCATCCAAAAAGTCACTGAGAAGTGTGATAAACAGGCCTAAACAACACGTAGTGTACAGTTATCGAGTCGTATAAACCACTAAAGGTTCTCTATCTAGACAAACTAGGTTGCGTAACCATGAATCAGGATATTTCAAACCGTCGTATTGTACACCTTACTCTTCAGGCAAAAGCTTATATCATAATGAAACTGCAACTTAACGTTGTATGACGGCTTACGTGCCTCCACGGCCCAAAGCGATATACAGGCTAGCTTATCTCAAATCGGAGATTTAATCATCTCTGGCGTGTCAGTCAGCATGGGCCCGACAAAGTGGTCTTATGGTTCTGTAGGTCAGTGCTTGATCTGAATGGGTAACTCAATCCAGGAAATGAATGGAAGAGTAATTGGTCCAAATAGATAGTCTTTTACTCAGCCACTCTCCGCTGTCTTCTGTGAGGTTTCTGTTGAAATTATGTTTTATTTGAGAACCTTAACCGCTCTCCTTTTTGCCGGGTGGACTCCCCCGACGGTGCTTGTCCACCGTTTCCTATGAGTTAGGCGTGCAAAAATAATTGTACAATCCATCGGTCGTCTCAAGACAATCTGGACCACGCTTCTCATTGCTTTGAGTGGGATGGGTAGTGATAAGTATGCTACTGCTCAGAGTTCCCTCTTTCACACCATCTCTCCTTGCCCGCTCTCTACGCATAACGACCCCGTTGATTACATGCTCGATATACTCGTAACAATTCACTTCCAAATTGTGTCGTAAACGGTTTTCAACCGGGTAGCTCACATTTTCTCAAGCCGCATCAACGTCTTTCAGTGTGCTTACTCTAATGCAGATCGGTCAGCAGACATGTTTAGTGCTGTCAGCGAACCGATTACTGATTGATTTCTGCTGCGTAAATAGATCAAATTTAGTATTCGAGCTATGTAATTCGACCAGCTGCGCCTCGTTGTCCTCAAAATATTTTATGCCCAACTCAGGAGATTAAGCAGCTCGTTGGTTGGGTCACGCCCATGCTAAATACTCGTCTACCATACCGTGCCTTAATTTTCTTTCCTCCCAAGGAATGTAAGAAGCCACGTTGAGGTCAGCGAATGGTGTGGCAGCATGGAATGAGAAAATATACAGAGAACTTGACTAAAGTAGATGCCTCGCGTCTTCTTGGTCGGGATCCGAAGGATCCCTGGAAGAGTTGGCTGGAAACCTTGGAGGATGTGTCAGTAAGCTGTGTCGTGTTGTCATTTGTTGAATCAGAACAATTGGAATTCCGCCTTTGTACAGCTAAACTATATTCCATGTGTTTGCTACTACACCATTCTTTTCTTTTCATTTTGCCGTAGGTCCACTTCTCATCCACTTTTCTTATTCATCCTATCTATTGCAGTGTATAGCTCGATAAGAAAGACTGATCAGTGGAACTGGCCCTCCTGTTTACTCCTGAACGATGATGCCACAATCGTCAGAGACATGGTTAGAAGCACCTTTGAAACTAGTAAAAGTCATATGTGAAAAAATGTCAGCGAATCATAATGCACGTCTTAGAAAGAGACTAATTTTCCGGAGCCATCATGTCAATACTATCTGCTTTTTTAAGATTAAGAAAAACATTCAAATGCGAAACTGTGAGGTTAAACTGGGGAACTAGGTTTGGTTTTTTTGACGGACAGTTTCCGTATTCGGGACAAGCCTGTCCCAAGTCCACATCAGACGGCTAATTCGTCAGTATTTCTATCAAATACCATGTGATACTTGTCGCATGCCAGCTACACGGGTCGAAACGCCTTTTTCTGAAACTAAACATACTTCCCCAATCCCAATGTCATCTCTTCTAAACACTACTCTAAAGTAGTATAGACGTCCCGATATACCAATTCCCCTCGGTTGTACCGTCATTTTCCTTCATAGACAATATGCGTGCACATGTTTTATCTTGTCCTACACGTGCACCATATGCTCCACCAAACGGGACCGCGCCCATGACAATATCTACGAGCAAATGCTGTTCTGGTTTTAATGAGTGGCGATTTTTCGATTGGTCACCGCCTCCTACGCACAAAAGGCGTTCGGGTTCACAGTTTGAGAATATCCCAATTAATATCTAAGGATGGTTTGTGATGGACCGTATATGTACTCCATATATATATATATATATTATATACATATATATATATAGCATTTGTGGCGTCAGGAGTTTGCATAAAAACTTTTTGTCGAAAAGTCCCACAGAAGAACCAAAACTGTGATTCGTTGATAATTCTTCGACAGTTGGGCTGAGCCAACCTTGGGAACGAATGCCCCAGAATATACAAATGTACATTTATATATATATATATATATATATAATCAGCTATCGGGGATTTTCAGGGCAAGCTTTTACTGAATACTAGTGCATACATTGCGCGTGCCTCTAATCAGATGAAAGGAAAAATGCGAAGTCCGATCAACGAAAACACGTTCAATTACATTTTTTTGCTAATCGACCAGCAACATTGCGATCAACGCGCTCGGTTGATTTGTCTTATATAAGACAAATATTTTCCTGGTCTGTTTTTAGTAGTGTTGTACGGGGTTAGTTTAGCATTGAGCCAGCGTGCTCTGGTTTCGATTGCTACTTCACAGCTCCGTCTGGTCAGAGAAGAAAAAAGAATATGGAGCAGTGAAAGACCCACGACGCAGTGATGTGTTGAGGAACCGTGCAAAACAGGAAAGTTTTGAATGTTAGAATTCCACTGACCGCGACATTGATCCATGTTACTTGCTTGGAAGAATCTCGTGGACTCCAAGTCGGTATTTTAACTAAGCCGAAACGAGCCATTCCCCGGGCCAATCATGCCTTTTTGCCATATCATCAACTGATCACCCCGACCACTCTTCTCACCACTGCCTGCATCGAAGAACGTTGCACAGTGAGGCAATGTTTTTCTTCCAATTTACCAAGCTCTGTAAGCAGGCTGTTTGAGGTTAGCAACTGTCGTCGAATGTTGTGTTAGGCGTTTGAATGGAGACGTGTTTTGGACATTCCGATAAAATTACTGCCTTGTTTTGTACTGTTCTTTGAGTCAGTTAGTGGTTGGGGGGTGGTTTGAGATGGCCGATGAAGTGACAGGGGAAACGATGTAAAAACTTTAACCAGAAGACTAGTTAGTGGCGGTGGAGTTAGACTCCGGGGTTGCGGTTCACGAGATCCCCCCTTCCTCTAAGCGGTATTTGGATACAGTGGGTGATACGGCTCGGTGTCGCAATCAGTAGTGTTTGTGCATTCGAAATCTTCTTAATTCTATTCAGTAATTCAACTTATTAATTTGTAATCGATCTTCGACTATCCTTGGTCTTTTTTCCTCGTTGATTAGTTGGCTCTGTATGGTAGCAACCGAAGTCAGAGCATGTTGATGCAAGACTAATGATTGTGAAAAGCGAAACTCAGCTTACGTGTTTAAATGTATGTATGTTGTGGTCGTTAGTTAGTTATTCTGTCAAAGCTATCCTTTCCATCTTCCTGGTAGCATTTTTTTGATGAACCTACTTCCTGCGTTCTTTATTGCCGAGCATAAATACAGAAATTGGGTTTTACTATCTGGTTAATTTGAGACACCATCTCCTCGTCTTTTTGTGAACAGTGACTAGTGGTTGGTTGATGAAATTGGTGCTGAATTTAATGCCCCAGCTCGTTCTCTGGTATTCGGCCGTATTTGGGTTGAGGTGTTTCTCTTATTCTGGTACGAAGCACTGGTGACGGTTCATTCCTAAAATGATTCCTGGCATCGCGAGTAGGTCTCGGAAAACGGTATCGCAGAAGCTGTTACTTGACTGAAAATTGGAGTTTCGTTAAGCTGTTTGTCGTTCTTTTTCGATTCTTGTAATCTTTAGGTGTTGGTTATCATTGACTGGAATTTAATCCATAAATTTTCAGCTAATTGTAGAACAAAGAAATCGTTGTTACCTTTGCTATGGCTGAAATCTGGAACATACCATTTTGCTTAATGGTGATCTTAGTCAAGCAGACAAAAATAGTGCAGTACCCGGTCTGTTTCGGTGCGATGCATTTGTCAAATTTTGAAGCCCACACACTATTGTTCGCTTGGTAGGAATGTTTTTTTTATTTAGTATTTTTATGGGTAAATTCCATTCGTGTACGACTGCATGTCGATTGCCTATGATGATTTGTGTCCTTAAGGCGCAAGTGCCGCACAGTATGTACTTCTACTGGAATTGAGGTCCAGCTTGAAAAATTTGATTTACTGCTATAGGTGCCGGGCAAAGTTTTCACGGAATCTTTTCTACAACGCTTTGATGTTTCCCCCTCCTCGTCGCTTTTATATCAATAGAGGAATGGTGACTTGGAGTTTATGAAACATTGTTTGATTATCGGCTTTGAGCAATCCGTTGACCCAGTTATCGGTGACTTACACACGGCTTATTGCCTGACAATCAGTGATTTGTAATACAAGTGACATGTTCCTTAAAGTTTCCTAATCGCACGTCAATTTTCCTCGCGATCCCCCTCCACGCTTGGCACTTGACTACATCTGATACTGTTGGACGCTGGTCTGGAAATTCTTCTGCTTTTATTCTTGTTCATCATGATATGACTCAGACGATTTTATATGCATTCACCTTTTCCGGGTTATTTGGATTTTGTTGTTTTTCTTTACACGCATATGAAAAGGTTTGTTTCATAACCTCTAAAGCTCGTCGTGAACCAACCAGCATAATCCTGACACATGGGGTATAGTTGAGACACGTAAGGTCTCATTACTTCAAATGTTCTAATATGAACATCCATCAAGGTGGCGGGATTTTGTGCTCAATCCACTCAGCCACCATCAATCCCCGATATTTTGTTTCCCTCATTCACAAAGAAGATCCGTTGCACTTCGACTGCACAGCTTTTGCTTGTTGAAAACAACACTCGTCTCATTGATTACCATCAAGTTTAGATTACATTGTTGGATCGTTGTACTCATCTCTCTTGTATTCCAGCATGAATCCGATATTTCGATGCTGTCTTTTTTTGCCGCGGGTTTTTTTGTCACCTAAAATCGTCTCTGACGACGTCGGTTTTGACTCGGATTGTTGATTTCCGCCAGGTGCATCTGATTCCGGAGCTGGGTATCTACGTCGCAAATATTTTTTCACGACCGGTCGAACTGATATTGTCAGGGTGTAGACAAATACATCGGAATGTTGTTTTTGCATATGTACAACCAGAGTGTCGATCGGGTTTCGCGCGTTTTATTTACTGCGTCCGAAATGTACATGTTAACTTTTAGTTGACCGTGAAATAATTGTTCAAAATTCTAAACGTAAATTTTCACAACTCGATTTGAAATGTTCCAATCACGCCATGATTATTGTTCGAAGTAATGCTTTTCATCTGATTGACCAATCTTCACGCAGTTCATAATGGATCATGGATTCTCATATTTAAACCAGATAGTTTCCACCTAAAATGTCCCTCAGATATGTACGTGAATGAGAAACATGTTTGGTTCATGGTTATCATCATCGTTCGGCTGAAATAAAGCCATAACGGAGATGGGTGGGTTATTCGGAGTGGAAGCGATCAAGCAGTAGACTTTATATGGGCTGAACAGTGCTGTGTGACAACCCGCACGGCTAGAAAAGAACGGTTTAGACTCAAGTACCAAGACCATCGTCAGACTCCACCTTGAATTCTCCGTCCAGCCTTGGGCATCATTTCTTAAAAAGGATGCCACCTGACTGGAGAAAGTGCAACACTCAGTCACCCGTATGATGGAGGGTCAACAAAGAGGAGAGATTACATGGAATAGACATTTTCTCATTAGAAAAGAGAAGATTGCAAGGGGATTCAATTGAGACAGTCAAAATACTGAAAGGCTTGACGGGTGTAAGAGTAGAACTTTTCGCTGAACAGGCTAGTGCTCATAGGGCAAGAGGAAGTAATGCAAAATTATGGAAGCCACGATCGAGCTTTAATGTTAGAATGAACTACTTCAGTAGTAGGGTAGTGAGCTCTTGGAATAGGCTAGCGGATGGACAAGAGGGTCCCCATATCATCGAAACTTTTGAGAGGTTACTAGATACAAAGTGGTGAGAGGTGCTCCTAGAGGTTGAAGTTTAGTTAGCTTTATCTATGCCGTAAAAGTTCATGCACCGAGCTTCGCCATTTCCAATCACTACAAACTCGGCGGTTCTTATGAAACGTGCGCGTAGTAGTTGTCTTTCGCCTGGACCGTAAGAAGTCCGCCCGGTTCTTTTTCATCCTTACTGGAAAGTCGGACCGTACACTTCAGGATAAGGAGGAACTGACTCAATCGCAGTAGTGGATGCGGGCTTTCGTGCATACCACCGGGAGTATTCTGATGATTATCAAACCCTCGGCGTTATTACCCGAAGTTTCAAGGCGATCTAACTCAAGTGTAACTAACTGGATAGGTTCGTCCTCCACTTGCACGATACGATTGATGTACTGAACAGCTACATTGGTTTGGGAGGTTGACCACGTGTTGCCGTCCAGTGACTCTGCATTGTAGTTGTTTCCACACATTGCAGACCCTTGGTACGAGCATAAGATGCCCTACTGGAGACTGAATGAACAGTCACATGGATTCTGCTCTCGTGGGCGAACATGGTAAGTTCGGCCGCGTTTCGTACGTACTAATCACACATGTTGTGTCGTTCGACACTAACGATGCACTTGATGAGGACATGGTGTAACAAAGTCTCGCATACTCACTAATTTTGCATAGAAAAGGCTCCAACCAAATTATGGCACGTCCGATCGTGCGCTCCCGGGAAAATTTTGTTCACTCATCCAGATGCTACTTACGGCTTTCATATATACATATGTAGATTCTTGAGCTTTCCTCTCTCGTTCCTGAGGTTGGCTCAGCCCAACTGACAAAGAATTATCAACAAATCACAGTTGTGGTTCTTCTGTGGACTCTTCGACGAAGAGCTTCCATGCACACTCCTGACGCCACAAATCCGATTCTGGTGCAAGTACAAGGATGTTTGGACATATATATATATATATATATATATATAT
>LUCM01004727.1:13348-41626 GCA_008360955.1 Fasciolopsis buskii | reverse complement strand
ACGTGTGTACAGCGAAGTGTTGCGCGCACCTGCACAATAAACGATGGTTTTCACTATTCTGATCTGTTTCACGATGTTCCATCCTGATCCAGTTACGCTGCAAATAGGGCAAAGTGTCCATCACAGTTTCTTCGACAAAACCAAGTAAGCACGGTACACATTAAGTTTCTACTGATCTTTTTTGAAAAACACCTCGGATTCATACGGCCGTCTTTCTGTACAGCCAAGCATTTTAATGTTGTTTCGATGCATGTTTTCTTATCACATCGCTAAAGCTCTTTTTCTTCCCATACACAAATCAGGGAACCATTACGGGACGCCACGTCCTGATCCAAATGCGACGGCATTAGACACGCTGCTTGGGCATAGCCTGTCTATCTCTTCATCATCTAGTGCCCAACTAACCGACGATTCGTGCGCGATCCCTCCGCCATTACCACCGTTGGCTTCACTCTCCAATGTGATGGGAAGTTTGTCCACTCCAAGCGATTCCTCATCTTCATCCATCGGTGGCTCACAGCATACTCTCCCACCATCCAGTGTTGTGCCCCCTCCACCTCCTGTTAGGCACTCGTCGATCACGGCCCAGTCTACCACAGCTCGAGATCGCCAGCCAAACACGCAAGAAAAAATCGCAAATCAGCAAACTGAGGAGCTTGGTCCTAATCCGTTGACACCGCCGGTTCACTCGAACTCCGCAGAACACATTCGAAAAGGGTCGATTGACCTCAGTCCGCTTTCAGGTCGGTGTGATAAATTGACCAGTCAGTTGTCCAATAACAGCTATCTGATCGATTGTGATTTGAGTGGCAGTCAGTGGAAGGATTCCGGGGTGTACGTGGCTAATTTTTCCAGCCCGACCAACGCGACCAACGGGAATTTGTCAGTAAGTGAATGTGTTGACTGAGCAAGTAATTTTTATCAATTCGCATTTTAAAATATATATTAAACTCCTATTATGGATCTCCCAACCCGGTTAGCGTCAAACGTTCCGGTTAACTAGTTCTAACAAGTCACTCTTTGCGCCCGTGACTGGATCCGAAATACCGGATCTTTGGCTGGTTGGAAGTGGACGTTTTAGAGTGGTAAGAAAGAAATGTAGAAGTGAATCTTGTATATGACGGCAGAGACAGAGTGATATTTTACTGTTAGAACAATAACATCCAAACGTGTCGGTTGCTTTATTCAACTTTCCTGATCTCAGGCTAAAAAGCAATAATCGGCCACGGTGGTGGTCAAGTGGATTGAGCATCCTAAACCCCAAGAAGATCAAAAGTTCGAATCTCAGATCCATCGGTCACTTTGATGGCAAACAACTACTCGCTATCCTGCGGTTCACTACCACATTTGACCTAATGAAACCTTATGTGGCTGTACGCCAGTCCAAATTTCAGAGTCGCGGCTGCCGGCTCCGCCCTCCATCCGTGTAATGGGCTCTAGTGGCTATGGGGATGCCCTTTCCTCTACACCCACTCATCAAACATGTCATAAAGAAGTGCATACTTACTGTATAGTACAACCATAAGGTGACCCAGAGAAGTGTATAGTAAGGACATTCGTGATAGCACCTGGGCATCTCGAAACCGGCAACCGTGACTCTGAAACTTGAAGTGACGCAAAACGATGTAAGGTCCAAATTGGCCAGGTGTGGTAATCAGCCGGGGAACAGCGAAGCACCATTCACTACCAAAGTGACCGGCACATCTGAGATTCGTACCTCCGATTTCGGGGTGAAAGAGATGCTTAATCCATTTAATGACCGGGTCTAGCTCTTGGTTCACGGAACTAACCTCTAACTTCGGACACTGGCTGCCTTCAAGCTACATTATGGGATATTCTCAGCGGTTTTGAGAAATGCTACCCGGGAAACGATAACTCGATCGTCTCGCGTTTCCTTTTTGACGGGTTCTCTCTGAAAGACCGTAGACCCTCATGTTGCCTTTTAATATTTCCTGCGAACTCCTCGGAAAATATGATTACTTAACTGTGTATTGCAATAGTATCTCAGCTACTGAAGTTTCATTAAATGAATTATTAATCTCCGGTTCAGTTATCTCTATTCTTAAAGGTTAACACGTCACTGGTTTTATCTAATTGCAAGTAGTGCTGACCCCCCTCCCCTTACCCCAGCAGTCTACCCTTTGTTCCACACGTGAACGCCCATTTTGGTTTCCGGAACAAGAAACCACATTAGACATAGCCCGCGAGAGATCGGCAAATTTGTTTGTGAATAAAATTTGAAAGCCGGAAGTTGACAATTGGGCACAAATGCGAATGTACTTTATTCACTTCATACTGTTTGTTCATGGTAAACGGCCGGGACGATGTCAGATATTGTTCGGTTGTTGCTTTTGGAATTATTGCATCCACCGAATTTAGACAATTTGATTCCGCACAACCGAAATCTGATATAGGCATTGATATTTTTCCATACGTGTTGCTATCACAATTTGTTCAGCCGGTGATCGATTACTCAGCAGGCCTAGAAGATAGGTTGTTTTCATTATTTTTGTCAGTAATTTTAACGGATTGCTTACAAAAGTCAGGAAACCAGATGCAAGATAGCGGTGACATTCTAGCACTAGTGAATATGTGATTATGTGCAATAATGGAATTGAACGAACCACTCCTTGAGTGAATGGGTTGATTCTGAACAATCTGGATGCTTTTTGTCGCGAATCAAAATCAGGCAGCGGATGTAAGTGAAATCGCGCGTCCCGTTTATCATCCATCGGAAAGGGCTATTACAGACAATCTGATACCACGAAGTTCCTCATATTTGCTACTATTTGATAATATCATCAATAGTAATTGTAATACTAATAACGAACAGCGGACAATCTACCTCCATCCGTCGCAGCCGGTAATGGGCGGGGTTAATTTGGTAGTGTTCGATTTGCCTAACGAGTACTATAATGACGAACTGAGCATCGGTAGATACCGCATGCCTGTATAATTCCAGCGGATAGCCAGTTGTCTTCTATTACAGTTTTCTAGCACCGTTTGACGTGGCTTCTTAAGTTAACTGGAAAGACTCTCGCGGTACTAGGGTGCCAGTAACATCCACGCCTGGATTCAAATCCCTTTGGTAGTTAACAAATTTTCATACTGTTCAGAATTTCTATCTCTTATTCCTGAGGAGTGAAATTTCTTGTGCTGAAGAAATTACGACTATTAAATCTCAAAAACATCTTGGCCATCGGTGGCCAAGCGGATGAGGTCGTGGCGTTCGGACGTGAAAGTCGCGTGTTCGAATCCTTCCACTGCCAGTCAACTTACGCACTTGGCAGCCCTCTTTTGGCCGCTGTCCCCTCCTGAAAACCGATGTACATTGTTATTACAATAATAAAGGGAGTAAAAAGATAAAGGATTAGTGGCGGTCAAGCGAAGCGATTATCCTAAGGACATAGTGGGCACTGAAATGCACGAGGAGTGTTGTTCGTGGGCAGCCGCGAAGTATCGATCGCCTGAGTGCACCCAGAGTCCCTTCTACTGAGAATATTTCTAATTTCCATTCTTCCGATTTGGGGACTGCTCAGGACGCCACGGAGAACTATGGCTCGATAGATTTATCCGACGGCAGCGTTAGTGGGGAGGAAGAGATAGTCTGCACGCATTAGCTAGAACTCTTGGATCTTTTAAAATAAACATTGTGTCTCTATAATGCTCATGCTGTAACTCACTTATGTAATTACTCTTTGTAGCCTAGATACAACTTCATTCTCTTCCTTCACTATCCGCGTGTCCGGTAATCCGATTTTGAGCGCTGGTGGTTAGGTTAGTGCTGGGATCACTTTGAGCGATGTTATGCCACTGAGTGGACACCAAGTAAACTGCGAGGTTACCTCGATCGTTTTAACAGTAGTGTGAGTGTTTGGTATGCGTTTTGCACCTTCAAAATGTAAATGGTGTTGGAGGACTAAAAACCGAATCTTGTTCTTATGGGGGCCAAACTGAATGAGGTGAATAGATTCAGTTACTTAAGTATCGGATGATGTGTCTCGATTGCCACTGATAAATTTGCGGCATCTTTGGCCCCGACGTGATGTCCAGTTCTCGACCATAGGTTGAGTGTACGCAGGGGCAATGAAGTCGATGCTGCTATAAAGCTCTGAATCATGACCATTCAGAATAAAATGTGCTGAGAGTTTGTGTTTGAACGGCGTTGTGTCCATGGTATTGGTAGACTATGGTGGGAGAAATTTGTGACTAATTAATTCTGAGACTAGATGCAAGGTACTGGCTGAATTGTTTAGAAGAGGCACTGAATCAGAAAAGGGCAAGGTGTTTAAGACATGTTTGGACATTCCGACAAAATTACTTCCTTGTTTTGTGCTGTTCTTTGAGTCAGTTTATGGTTGGAAAATGGTTCGACGTGGCCGATGAAGTGACAGGAGAAACGGTTTGAAAACTTTAATCAGAGGACTGGTTAGTCCCGGTTTCTTTTCACCGTGCGCCGAACACTCACACGTGTTCTTTCAAACTTACCGCGGTCTTTGTTGGTTAGGTTGTCCCGAATAGTGGGTTAAACTGTAACCATCCGTTTGGACAATCTTACTGTCTACTTACAGTCTCGGTGTGCTGCCACTGTTTGTCGATAAGACCACGTTTACCTTTCACAAAAAACTTTCAGCATCCAGTATCGGTTCTTGGGGCCGTCACGTCTGATGTCATGGCACCTCGGAGTCATCCGTTGTTGTATCCGTTGCGATTGCATTTTGCTGTAATATATGTGTGCTGGCTGTTCCGTATTCCTTTTTCCCGTTACTCTATGTCTGACGCGATCTAGGAGGTAGTTGACCTTCTTCAGTTCGGAAAACAAAATAGTGCCAAGTCCAGAATGTGAAAACGGCTCCCTCTGAAGCTGTTTACTTATACGTGACTGTTTAGAGGCCTACTTATGTTCTTCAATATTGTGAATATTCAGAGATTTCCATGGGAAGCGGATGCGAAGCCGTGTTTCTAACATTATTTGGGAAGATCTAACCACTCCATCTCCCAATCCGAAGAAAAATCAGGCTACTGGCATCTCCATCTTTCCAAGTTTCCATTCCTAACTTGTGATCAGTCAACAGGAATATTCTAAGCTAACCTTGCGGTTAACTTCTTTTTTCCATTACAGTTTCTTCCTATCCTTTGGATAAGGTAACAGATGTTTCTGGCTCACCAAATGCCACTTCATCGAAATCTTTAAATTTTTCATAGTTGTTCAATTCCTGGGAGATGGTAGACGGATAGCGCCAAAAAATTCGACTGCCAAGCCGAAAAACGTGTAGGATTCCCAACCAAGCTCTTTGTTTCGAACAAGAGCCTATCTGCAAGGCGCCGGGGGTGCTGCAGTTGAAACCCACCGCTTGGATCAGTTGCCCTTCCGCTGATATTATAAGTTAAATGGCCAACTCAAATCGACCCCGAACCTTGGGAGACTTTCTTCAGGCCTCTATCCATTGACCGAGACGTCGTTGAATCTTTGGCCTGGAGTAGGCCATCCTGTATAGCTTCTTGGGTCACGGAGGCACGCACATCGTCACAAAAGGTCAGGACACGGTCTCATTATTGCCACTCTGGTTTAATCTGCCTGTCAAATGATTTGTCGGATTGTGGTAGTCGACGGATGTTTCAGTTTGTTGGAGCCACAATCGACATTTTGGAAGACTATTGGAACCATAATAGCACGACGATTCACAGGTGTATTGGGACTAAACCCAATTAAGTACATCAAGAAATAGTCCCACAATGATCCATCGATTCAAATCATTGACATGCCTACCTCTCAACATCTGAGACCAATAAACCTTCATGTGACTAGTTGCCCAGTTACCCTGTTAGGTTTTAAACAACTGGATTTTGCAAAGTTTTTCATGGGCATGCGTGTGCGAACTTCTAGGTGTTATTTCTTTCAGATACTCTGATTATCTCAAACCAGTGTGATTACTTTCAATGATACTGGTCGCTTGTTTCTTTCTCCCCTAATGTAACATAGTGGTGTTGGAGCAGTTGTTCCCGAAATCGTCTAGCAAGTTATGAGAACACTATGACCTGTTCGGACATTAGAAGTTCTCACCATGATCCCATTTCGGATGTGACTCGAAGAAACGAGTATTACGAAGATGATGGGAAATGAGTTTACGTCCAATGCGTCTCGTCAGACGATACTACTAAGCGAGGATCGTATTCATTTGCAATAGTTGTCCTAGTTGGAACCGAATCGCGCTGCTAGTCCAGTGCCGAATTCCAGTTTATTTGCCCTGTATTGTAGGGATAGTACCCGTGCAGTACACCTCATTCAGTCGTATCATTCTCGTTCGTTCCATGATCCACGATAGTTCAGCTAATCAGTGGATCTCGTTGATTGGAAGTTTGTTGGTTCGATTTCTGCCCAGGTCGCCCATTCTTCGGTAGAAAAGTTAGTGAATAGATTTTACCGCGGTCTGCAATGTTCACTTTCATTCTAGACAGAAATGTATACAAATACGAATAGACTTGTGTTTAGATTTATGGATTTGCTTTTTATCAAAGAATTTGATATCGAAATATACTTTATTGTCCCCTGGCGCATTTATTCTGATGGGCTCTGTTGGTATACATTGTCAACCAAATCTTATGCTGCCCATTTGATTCTTGTGCACTCGTCAATGATTTACTTCCAACTAAATTCTGTAAAAATCATTAAAACACATAGATGATGGACAGAGTGTTTCATTCGCACTTGCCCGTTACTCCTCTGACTTTGCACATCAATAATGCACTATCGGTCAAGCATTTGTTAGCGTGCACTGTCTTACAAAGTGTTTGTCCGATCGCGTAAGCAGAATGTGGGAGAAGTTTACGAAACGGTGGAATGCATTCGACTGGTTGTTTGTAGGTTTTCCTCCCTCCCTTGTTGAGGGGAGCGGGGATTGTCAACTCGGTGCACGCCACATTCAGAAAAGATAGCCACTGATCTGGTCGTTTTAACTGAAATACTCATCGTTCTTACAACAAATCTACTACACTTGGATGTGCCGCAAACTGTTTCCTAACATAAACTCTCAATCTTGCCGAATCTTCGGTTTACGCCATAAACGTGAATGACACTTACCTAGGTTTCACGACAAACCTCGCATCGGTCAAGTGTTGGACCACTGGAGTAATGAAGTTTATCATACTTTCGTAACCTCGACGATTTTCGTGCCTAATTATCCAGGGACCAATATAATTTTGATCTGGATTCTCAGGTGCTTGTTTTTTCTAAGTACCTTGGGTATGTGCCTATGCATGCGCGTTTGTGAGTTTTTATTCAACTGATACGCTGTACATTCCTCCATTTTGGTGATTTCATACACTGATACCTCCTCACTCATAATCAGTGCCAAATCTTGGCGGAATAAAAATCCTCTTGTGATTGAATTGTACGGAATTAAATTTTACCCCCGACACATTCTCGTTTTGATCGGTCAAACTTTTGATTATTTTTCCCCCTTATTTAGTTTGACCCTTGCTTCACCGAAACTTCGTTTCTCAGTTCCCCTATTCCGGTTGCAATTTCGTCCTCAATGAATCATTTCCTACAATCCGTACAATATTCTCCTTTCGCCCTTCCGTTTTTCGGGTTATGGCTTGATCATACCCAATGCGATACCCGCAAAAACCCTTGCATGAAATCCCGTTCACTCCTAACCATTTACCTCATCCAGGTGGTACTACCCATTCATTCATCGTCCATCCAGTTAGAGCACACAGTCTCGCGCGAACATCTCAGTCCAACCACCTGGCAGTGATAGTACCCGTGGCATATTTGCTTGTTTTGACCATGTTTGTTCCGTGTAATAAACAATTTTCCGGTGATTCTCCCTCATTCCCACGGGGCATGCCCACTCCCTCTTGCAGTTCACCTTTCTTCACTCCAAACGGATATATCGTAAATATGGTTGCGTTGTTCTCGAAGCCTTTTTAGTGCCTTTGTGTTTGGTTAATCAGCTCTTGAATGGAACATCACATTTCTTCCTGATTTGCTAGCCACATTCCCGGGTTGTAATCTCACGCCTTTTTGCTAATGGTAGAAAATAAATTACGTGTTCCAAATGGTCTTTTCGTTACCTCGATGCAATTTGGAGTAGGTTTTCCACATAGAAAAATAATTAACTTCCGCACGTCATCCTCTCATTCGAATGGTTCTTTTCGACTCATGTCGAGAATTTCTGCTTGGTATTTCTTAGTTTTCTGTTTCACGCGAATTCTGATGCGCTTGTGAGAGCCAAATTGCAATTGGTTGGTCATGAACGGCGTAATGCTTACAAACAATTTCGAATGGTCGAACTATTTGTTGATAGTTAAGGGAATGTGGGAACATCGGACGCGACGAATGGGTTCATTTGTGCCACGGAACAGGAACGATGCCTGAGGTTTGGCGATTTTCCTAGCCATTCTTACGCAGCTGTATGCTGATCTTGGCCAAAAGAGGTGACACATTTCATTAGTTGGATATATGATCAATTACTGGTTGGGTACAGCCCAGTTTCTCATTGGTTTATGCAATAAATAAGGTTTAATCTAACTATCATGCAACATGAATCCTAACAAGAATATATACATTTCCAGTTTCTGTCCCGAAATTGCTGTAACAACTCATTGATGGTTCTTCAAAATATACAGTCCGACGTTCCTCTGATCGACCGAAGATATCGAAAATGTTCCAGTCACTAAGGCGTTTGTTCTCTTTGAGTAGCTTTTCCTCGGCCCAGCTCTTCGAATTGCAATGTCAATTATTGACCGTTCCTTTCCTATGCGACTTTAATCGAGTCTACCTTGTGCTATAATAGGGGTTTCATGTGGTAAAAACATCCATGCTGAGTGTTTCAACTTCACCTCACCAAACCACAAGTTGGTGGCATCGACTGCTCACCCGGCGCATCCGGGTTATCTTTCGCCATAGAATTGGCACGTTCATGCCGGAACCTCCGTTGCTTCAAACAGACATGCAGTCAACTCTTTATCAGCTTTTTTCGACCAAATCAGCCATACCTGGATCAGTGTTCCCCGTTTTCTTGATGACTTCTTCGCAAACTACTTTCCTCAGTAGATAATTCATCGTACTTTTTCCGTCAAAGCGGTAAACGATGCCAAAATCGTTTCGATAAATGCCTAATGTTTTCCAATAATCAAGTGAAATCTTTTCCTAAAAGCAATTGCATTGAAAAGGTTTTTGATCGCGTTTTCGATTAAACATAACGTTGTAAGCAATCTTTCTTAACAATACCAAACGACTAGTTCAAAGGCAGAGTTCTATTTTGCCTCAGCTAATCCAGTGCGTTCTTCTTTCTCATAGACAGCGCTTGGCCATTCTCTAATGGGACTTTCAGGATATCGCATTCCGGACATCCTTGTCCGTTTTCAACAAGCGTTATCCAGCTATTAATCAGAGTCACATGGGGCACATTCACTGAGATGTCCTTGATCGAATGCATGATTGAACCGACGTTGGTCAATGGCTAGACTGGGTGTCCATCAATAACGACTGCGTACCGCGTAAAACATCACGGCGGGCGGGGGGCCGTTAACTGATCAGCAAATGCGCTGTCTTCCACGTGTTGGTTTGGATTTCACGATACGCAAGATATTCGAAGTGTGATTTCCGGTTCGTGTGATGTAGCTATAGGTTGGTTGTACATGTGAACGGTTACTTTTCTGAATGTATCTGAAACAAGACGACAACACCACACTCTTGTCCAGTGGCTTGTTGTGAAGTTCGAAGTGTAAAACAAAATTCAAATATTCATCTGTTCTAAGGATGCTTAAGTTGTTTGGACCTTTTATACCGTTTTTTCCAACTTGATTGTTAGTTCATCCGGAGCGATTAGTTCACATTTTTTCATCCCATCCTTTTTCCTTGTCAGCTGTTGTCATACAATTACCCCGATAAGTTTCATTGTTCAATTAGGCTTTCAAATCACAAGCACGCTCCTTCACTGGGCAAAATAATTTTCCTATCCGTGCAAAGGTAACAGTCGCTGAGTTCACCTGTGTCTGTAAAGTAGAGGGTTGATAAAAACGGTTTTAACCGAGTCTACCATCTTCAGAAGCTTTTGTCGCACTTTAGAGGTCGTCTGCGACTACCTAGTCACAACTGTCGGAACAGACGTTACAGGTAATTTGTCAAACATCGAGCTCAACCAACTGAACTCTGTAGTGGTGTGCTCACTAATTGTTGCGAACCCGCAACAAGCTGACAACAGGAACAACAACCAGCACATTATGAACACCTGTTGTGATAACCGCCCACCAAAAGAGAATGAGTGGTATTTACTCAAATATGTTTTGGCCACCCCGTGACTGTTTCCCTGTTGCATTTTCGCAGGTCACGTCCGATGCGGTTTGTACTAATGTGAATCGGACCTCAACGTGCCCGGATCGAGAACTGCCCTACGGTTGGGAAGTTGTGCAGGATCCGAAGTATGGCATCTTCTATATTGACCACATTAACAAACGCACTCAATATGAGCCCCCCACGGAGGATGACTTCGCATTGGCTGCGGCAGTCCGGTCTCAGCTTTGGTCGGTCGGCGGAATCATGCCCGAATCATCAGCCTCTCTCCCCAGATCTGTTAGCCCCGTGTTGCTAACCTCGGTCCCATCTGGTGATAGCACACTAGTCACATCCCGGTCTGATCAAAGCTCAAGGGCTGGTCGTGTCAGTCCGACGTCGTTCACTGCGGATCCGAAACAGATCAAGGGACCGTTATTGACAACCACACTGGTGAAGAGTCCACGTGGTTTTGGTTTCACCGTGGTCGGAGGTGTAGACTGCAATCGTCTTGGTTATTTGCAAGTAAGTGACAGCGAAATTCCAACTGAGAACTTAATCTGCTTGATGACAATTACGTCATGTTCAGCGTCGTTGTATGTTCGAAGCATCGGTAAATAACACGTTTATTATTACATTCGATTGAAATTAAATTTTTGTCGACGACACGGCGTGACTCCGTGACGTTAGATAAATTTAGCCACTCAAAAGCTATTCGGTTATTCCAAATTCCGAAAGTTACTACCTTTAACGGTGTCACGCTATTGGAGCTTTTGTTTTTTGTTGCATGCTTCATCGGTGAGCGTAATGGGGGTGGCATTCCTCGTGTTTCTAGGGCTCACTGGACTAAGGAAAGGGAATTTCCAACCATAGCTTCGAAACTTTTATTGGTTTATATGATCTTATCAAATCAGGTGTAGCTGGGTGACCGAGTCTTCCTTCTGTTGTGCAACAGTCATTGTTCAGCTTTTAGTTGTTGCTACTAATCTTCTAGTCACAGCGCCCCAGGGTTAAATAAATATAATTGCAAATTACAAGCGTCATACACAAAGCCACTTCATTTCTGATTTTCCGAACTTAGTTGCGAACCTCTGTAGCCTTATACGAGTCGCATAAGGGTATGCTAATCCAATGGAGAAATAATTTCATACGGCCTCGTGTAAAATTCAGTTTGCCATTGAAGAAACAGGTTGCTCATGTTGTGTCCGTATCTATCCAAAAATAAAATTATCGGCGGAGGACAAACTAAACGATCGGTTTCGGTGAATTGTTTTTGGGTCGATCACTTTCTCTCTATTTCTTTTGGTTTTCTTTTACCAATGCGTACGGAATTCATTATAAGATTTGTATTTTGCAAATTTTATCTTTACGTCTGGCTATCAGTCCCACTTGGCAAGGTCCCTGTGGCCGTCAAAAGTGATCAGAAATAAGTTTTCGTTCCTTTTTCATGCCCATCGAACAATCCCTCTGTGGTGATTGTCACTTTTGTTTTTGTTGCAAATCCGTGTTTCTATGTTCAGCTAAACCCAGTCGGATACATAAATCAAACATTTTGTCAAGTTTCATGTTAGACCTACAAGTTCTAATGTGAGACGCAATGCGGTTAGGCTGGAGAGGTGTTTATTTCACCCAATGTTTTTATCACCCATCAAACGATCGTCAGTGGGCAACCTTTTGGGACTTTGTGTGGTCCGCATCACTCCAAGTTAGACGGTCATGGTTACCCGTCCCCCCTCCCTCCGTCCTACGTGCTGATCCCAAGTGGCTTTTGAAAACGCCCCCTGCACTGCATTCTTGTACCAAGTATGAGATGAAAAGTGGATGACTTGGAAACTTGGAGTTCTGCATCATCTTCACAACAATCAAAAGCCAATTTTTCTGGTGTGCCGGTTATCTAAGGAGGGATAAAAAAAGGTGTCCGTTTAATGCGCGTCATTCACTCTGTATACAGTCGCTTCATCATCACGCGAAACAAAACTTACATGAACGAATGGTTGATTGGTTTTTAACTAGTGGCATGGTACACATCGATTCTAGCTGTGAAGCGTATATTTTTTACATCGTAACAATCGATTACAAATTTGCAGTTTGGAAAACCTTTTTCAAAGCCTCTTTTGATGTATTACGCGCCGATTCTTTTTTACCGCGGGTGTTCGTATAACAGATCAGACCTAGTGTGGCGATTGTCCGAGTTTGATGTCGATCGCCACAATGGTTCGCTCGATCCATCGCGACCACGCAAACGAAGCGTCTACATTTACAGATCCATTCTCGAAATTAACCAAGTATGGTTCCTTATGTGATCAAACACATCATCATTTGCGAAGCAGGTGTTCAAATAGGGCACTTGAATTTACCGATTGATGGTAATTTGACAAAGTAATGATTCAGTTCGATTGGATTGTGATGACATATTTGGAAATCACTGATTGAAACTAATAGCTCTATTCCGAATTCGGTCTGCAGACTGTTCTGGGGTGACAAGTGTACATCAGTCGTATTTGTCAGTAAGTTGATTATCCGCTGTTTTCGGGCTTCTGATTGTCTTGTTTTTTCACCTTCTTTCTACCCAACACTTCGTTGTCTCCTTGGGGATCTCGATGGGTGTGTGTGTATTTCATTCATGCGCTTATCTTTCGAATGAATCAATCAGACAAACAACAGATGCCCTCGGTGCTGTCTTGCACACAGACCAATTCTCGCCTTTTTTCCGTCTCTGCAAACGCTATCATAATGACGATGGTTTTAATTACTTTTGTTCTTTCTTTGTCTACTTGAGGACGGCTATGATTCCGGTTGAACGACGATTGTGTGCAACATTTTGTTGATTAGATTGATTTTCATCCCACTGTTCCAAACTCGATCCGATTCTCTCGTCCATTCGTCAGAAACGAAACGTGACGCGCTGTCATTTGTACCGTCTCATGTGCACTTTGATTTTGGTCTGTTAACTTCCTACAAACAGCTTTTTCCGGTTAATACTAACAAAATTTTGATCTAAACATCCACGGTACTCCCGCTCGATAAGGAGGATTTCAATATCAGTATCTCGAAATTTCGCACAAATAGATTCGCTACGTATGTGTCTCATCTCAATAGGTAAACGAGAATATTGGTTACCTTAGCCTAGTTCTCCTTAGTCTCCTACCCGCGTACCTGAGGTGTTTGTTTCCGTAGCAACCTCGCCTCAGTTTCTTATCTTTCTCTTTTCCCTTAAATGCTTGTGTTACTGGTGACACGCAAAACGTTAAATATTCCCGCGTAACAAACACCTCTGAACAAACTGAATGCACTGTTTACTGTATGTGAATTCGCATTTCCATGGATTTTTTTGGCGAGAAGTGCTATCGGCGATTATGCAGGCTCGATCATCGAAAACCGCGTACCGCTGGTTGAAGCCAACTTAATACTTCTGGTAAACGATTTACCGACTGTTTGGGACCTATGGGTTGTTGATAGTATTATTCCCGCACTCCATACTATACATGGCTTTTGCAACGATATCGGTCGTGAGACGGAAAAATTACCTCATCTTTTGTTTAACAAAGAGAATCTTTACCAAGCGCATTCGCTTTTAGTTGTCGCTCTGTTGGTGGTCAACTGTCTATTCGCTACTCAAAGATACATACACGATATCACACAGCTATGCTGTTCACCCAAGTTTATCCGAATCTACTCCCCATGTAATTTGCTTGATCAATGAACCTAATTAAACCTTGGCGTCCGTTCAGCGCGCATAATTGTCCTACGAATCATTGTTGGCGGTCCATTAGGTCTATTCGTGTCATTACGGCACACCTGACCTATGTCCCGGTTACTGGAACTGGCAGAAGCTTGCTTGTTGTTCTTGGCAGTCCAAACCATTCCTGTTTTTACGATGACAACCATCTGCTTGCTCCCAGATGCTGTTTCCCACGTGCTTACTACGTGTTACATACTTCTTGGTGGAACGTTTTTGTCGCAATTTGTTCACTGAGCATGCGGCGTGTGAAAAGTTATGGATGAAGTGCAAGAGAACTCATTTTCCCTTCGCCTTTGTGGTTTGGAGGCTATTGATTCTCGCAACTTCTCTTAACCAATAGCGTACTATCGATCCGCCCTGGTTTCGGTTTCTTTTGCTTCCACATCGTCTGCGCTAAACAAAAAATGCCCAGAAAAATAACGTACCAACTGTAAGTAAGTAAGGAGTAAAAGTAACGCAAATTAAGAAAGGTTTTACAGGAGTTGCGCCGTCAATTGAGTCGTTTAACCATATCGCTTAATATCTCAAGCTATCTCATCTATTCCGACAGTCTGGCTTTTCCAGTTCCAATGAGTTCGTCTTGCCACACCATGTACAATATTGTGAGGAAACCTACATACAACTAAAAATGATTGTCCCATGTTTTCAGGAGAAAATAAGAGTAATAAGACTCGACCAAAGTTGTGCTCTCATTGATGTTCAACCCACGCAATCCACGCAAGAGAACTGACTTTCTAGTCGACCTATGGTGGAAAATCGGATACGACGTCAATCCGACAGGTATGAAACTTTATCGAGTGCAGAATCCCTTTGGACGATATAATCACCCAATTAGTATCACAACCCGTCGAATACACCTGACTCTTCTGCTAAATCCTGTTTGGATCCGTACTGCATTAAGCTATCCTGTGTGCCGGTCCGCTGAAATGCCCAATCACTGATGATTAGCCTTCATATTATAGCCATTCTAGGCAAAAATAGCCTATTTTCTCGAAAATACGGCCCACTAAAGCGGATATAAAATGTCAAACTAAATGGAAACGACATAACTTCACCCCATTTCACGGTGTGCAAATTAGACGTCCCTAGTGAATTTTGTTGAAGGTATTTGAGCACCTAATTCCCTAAAAAGGACACGTCATATTCGTTAGTTGCGCGGAACCAATGCACTTCAGTTTTGCTACATACCGATGAAGTTGTTTTCGAAGCACTTGGCGCTCCAACGTTGGCAAGACCCTGCTCATGCACTCACCTTTTGTAGTTAGCTGGAGGTAGCTGGTAACTATACGCACCTCGAGAGCTTGGTTGCTACTGCATGTCGTGTTAGGAAAAAGACCACCTTACGAATTGCGAAAGTTGGAATTGATTCCACAAGTTTGTGATACATCCGGCTTTTCCGCAATGAGGGAGCAGTATATAATTTCGAGACCTGTATTGTTCCCGGTTGCAGGTTATCGCATCTTTACTTTGGGGTAGGAGGTCAGAGGATCTCTGTATCAGACCATTGGCGTCTTTGAAATGTTGCTCGAGTATGGTAGAACCATCGGGCAGGCATCGTTATGTTAGGTACCGACAGTCGTCCTCTGACCGCGGTGATAGCTCTGCACTATCCTCGTTGGCTTGTACATATTTTGCGTATTTTCGTGAATAATGTTACAGTGTCAAAATAAGATTGGTTAATTAAAATAATATGTGGAATGCGGTTTGGAAAATAGGAGTAGGCGGATTGTTGATTGTTCGCGGTTGGTAAAACTCCACTGAATAAAGTATAAAAGTCGGATTAGCTGCTCCTTGTCACGCATCCAAGGTCACAATTAAGGCTTTTCGGGGTATGACTGGTATTCCCGGATCGTGGCCAACATAGCTGGAGTGATTTGACAAAACGTTTCTGTGGCCATAGCGATGGGTTTAACAGTCTGGTTGCTGTTGGTCCTGCTGTTATCAAATGAAGCTGACGGTCAGCTTTTGACATATTGCCCGTTAGATTGTAGATTAGTTTGAAGACCCCATCATCCACCTGGTGTCACGATACCACTAGTTATGGATTTTCTTTTTTCCATCTTCGATCAGGCCGGCTTGTGCTTCTTGATTGTTTACGACAGCCGCCTTGTCGTTTTACCCACATAACTTATCGAAAATGAGGAAACAAATAAAATGGTCAATATGAATGAAGAAGAGACCGGCTGTTTGTCTTTCAGATTCGCACGTATGCGTAGTGTGGCAGCAGGAATAGTGCATGCAACTGCGTTTCTCGGGTGTTGAACTAATAGTTCACCCTTGCTCTCCCCTGAAAGGAAGTTCAATGTGTAACTCTTTCCTTTTAGCCGTTAATATCACCGTTTTCTTGGTTAGTCCGCGCATATTCTTAAGGACGAAACGTTCCAGATACCCAGTTTGGCGATTTCTGTTCTATTTTTTTCCTCTAATATTTCTTTGGAGCAAATATTTCGCACACGAGATACTAACGACCGGACTAGTTTTCGTTTACACTTGAGGGGATTGAAGCTAGCAAAGTGGATGGACTTGCCTGTCCATGTAAGCTTTCCGTCCGTTGTCCTCGTGAGTTTCACATACAGAAAATGAAAGAACTTTCCCACTTCCGATGTAGAACTAAGCACATTGTGAGCCTGATTAAACTTATCTCCTGTGCATATTATGGTACACCAATACGAAAATGTCGTCTGCATATCGCTAGTATGTGGGTAGTTCTGGAGTACACCATTTTCCAGTTTGGCGACGAACACATTAGCGAATAGTGGTCCCAAAGGCGATCCCATTACACTCCATCCGTCTGTTGGTAAAGCTTATTGTTGAAGGAAAACTGGACGTTGAGAGTACATCTTAACAGAAATTCTTTTATTTCAGCCATCGGGATACCAAGTTTCATTTCTTTTACCGTTATAATATTGAAACAAGTAGTCGATCTTTTGCGGGAGGGGACATTAGCAAACAAAGAAGTTACGTCCAGAAAGATCATCTTAAATCTCGTCATGTCTTTCTTTCATTAATTCTACCTACTGGAAAGTATCCTTCAAGCTGTAGTGAGCGATCTGTGCATAAATTGGTTCCAATATGTCAACTTCGCTGAGATCATGTTTGTTTTCAGGCCAATATAATATATATAGACCTCATCCTATATGATCACTGCTTACTCAATTGATTAATTTCGCTTTAATCAAGCTTGTAGTTGAAAGTTGGACCAGGGTGTTTGTTCATGATATTGGTGTGATTGAATTGAACTTCATCAGTCACATTTTTCCCCGTCAGTTCCGTGTACCGATGGTGACCTAATGGTAACCGGTGCGGTGCTCAATCCGCTCATCCTCCTTACTACATTTTCTATTTCCTTGTTGACCCTGTGTTTGCAAGCTTTCGTTCTTCTCATGTTTCTTCAGATCAAGCATCTAGTTCCTGGTGGGCCGGCTTCAGTAAACAGTTTTTTGGAGGTTGGTGATGTTCTGGTGGCTGTCAATTCTATCAACGTGCTCGCTTATACACACGCAGAAATCGTGTCCCTTTTTCAATCCATCCCCGTTGGATCCAGTATCACATTAACTGTATCGCAGGCTTATCGACTGCGTCGAGACACCAGTGATAATTCGGCAGTTTCTTCAGTCGCTCCCGCGGTGTCTTCCGTCACTGTTTCCGCTTCTGATAAAGTCCAGGTAGGTTTAGACATTACTTTGTGTGGTTGATTTTATACTTTCACATCTAGGTTGGTCATTATTTTGTTCATCTCCTGGGACTCAGTGTTGTTATTTTTCTATCCAGTGCCGTGATAAATGGATCGACTGATTATCTATTTGTCATCAAATCTATTCTCTTCCCCGGGACTAAAATCCGCAAAATCCGTTCACTGTACGGGCGGGTGACGCTAAGTGATACCAATAATTGTAATGATCAATGGCGCAACTGCATCCGATTTTTTTAACGATGCATACAACTCCTACTTGTCGTTTTCATTTGTCTCCTGTAACTTTTTCTGTTGATAGGAATACCATTGCGTTCCCGTGGGCCATTTTCCAATCTTAATTTTACTGGACGAGTCATTTGGTGGATTTGGTTGCTATGTCGAATAACACAATTAATCGGCCTTGTAGTTTTTACGTCCGTCCATTTGGTCAAACGTAATTGAAACGGATTTTCTTAGCTCGTCAAGATATCTTAGCTCGTCCCCCCGGGTACTGATATTTTTATGGTTTATAGCATTGGTAATGACCAAGTTCGTTGTTGCTTGGATTACCAGCAATCGTCAGGTCCTTCGAATTGCCGTTTCATTTCCCATCAATATTGATCAAGTTTTGTAAAAGGGGTATTCTGCTTTCGCTCGGGAAGTCATCGTTGCAAACCGGGTTAGTCGTAGACTGTCTGTCTAACTCGGTTGTTCGCACGAGTTATGACAATATTAATAAATGAGCTAAGAAGTCCAGTGAGTAGTAATGCAGATAAAATCAAACGGGCATTTCACTTGACAGTGGGTTTCGCCTATGGTTCTAGATCCGTCGTACATCAAAGACGCTGGGTTTTTCAGGAGTACCTAAATCTAATGGAGCAAAAATGCCATCTACCTAACTAGAAGGAGATGAACAAGACGGCATCTACAACATCTGGTGGGTTAGGATTATTGGAAGTGACCAGCGGTGTTCGATAGGAGTATCCCATCTCTCCAGTCTGGTTTAATTTCGTCGACGATAAAGTGGTAGTGCTTTAAGAGGTCTTTAGGATGTTAGTCTCGAACTAGCAAATGGTGAGCTGTGTGACCTAGATTATGTAGACGACTTTGTGTGCCTGTGTGAATGTGTGAACATGCACTAGACAGACTCTCGAGGGCTGCAGTTCTATTTGGGATGTGCTTGGGACCTTCAGAATGCAAATTACTGTTATAAATCTAGACGACAGTAGCTCCCAACTTGATGCTCGATGGGAATGAACTAACGTCTGTCGGCAGCTTTAGATGCTTAGCGGAGGATCGCAGTAGGGCAGTAGAACACTACACGCGTATGTCCAACGCTCATTCAGCTTAAGCTAGACTAAAGCACTTGTGGCGTCAGCCTGATATTTCACTGAAGTTAAAAGGTCGTGTGTACTGTGCCGCAGTGCGCTCAGTTCTGTTGTACGGTTGCGAGACATGAGGTATGCTTGTGGGCGATGTTCGTTTGTTAGAGGTTTTCGACCATCGATGTCTACGTAGTATGGCTAGGATTGGATGGAGTGACCGGGTGAGTAATGTGGAGGTCAGGAATCTAATACTTGGTGTTAGCTATCAGAATACCTTGCTTCAGCGTATAAAACTTATTAGACTACACTGGTTAGGTCACATGTTTCGTATGGCGAACAGTCGTCTACAATACCGTGCCCTATTTTGGGTTCCTCCCAATGAGTGGAAGAAGCCATGTGGAGGTCAACAGATGACGTGGCAACGTGAAATGAGAAAATGTACAGTGAAGTTAGGTAAAGTAGGTGTCTCACGCCTTCGTGGTTGGGGTCCGAAAGAATTGTCGACTTGCTGGCTGGAGACACTGAAGGATATGGCACTGAACCGTGAACTGTTGCATTCCTGTGGTCATTTTCTATCGCATCAGAATGATTGAAAACACGCGCGTTTGTACAGTTCGACTGTGTTCCGTGTGTTGGCTGCAGCGGCATCTTATCGTTTCCCGCCTGTGTAGATCCAGTCCCTGTTCCCCTTGAATATTCACTCTTTTTATGGAAACGTGTTAGTCTGGGGAAAGGCAGCGGTCAGTGAGGCTTGCCTTGCTGTTTAACGCCGAACGATGATGATGATGATGGAGTATACCGAGTGAGCAATAAGTCGGGATTCTAATAATCGGGAGGGACTCTCAGAACACTTTATCTCATTGTATGAAGCATAATAGGTTTTTTTGGTCACGTTTTGCGTATGGCAAACGCTCGTCTGCCATGCCATGCTCTATTTTTCGTTGCTTCCAAGGTGTGTGGAAGAACCCACATCGAGGTAAACAATGACGTGGCAACATGGTATGAAAAAGGCATAGCAACCTTATGTACAATATGTCACAGCTCTTCCTGTTCGGGGTCGAATAGTTCCCTCATATGGTTGTCTGGAAATGCTAAAGAATATAGCAGTGATCCAAGAACGATGACGATCGTTTTGCCACCTCGTTGGATCAGAATGATCATCAAAGCGTGTGTTTGCGTGGTTCGACTGTACCCCGTGTGTTGGCTACTACGGCATTCTTTTCTATTCCCACTAGTGCAAATCTACTCCTTGTCCTCCTCCATCCATCCTACAATAACGTGCAACGATATGTGAAGAGCAACCATTAGTGCAGCTCTTCCTGATGTTTAACAATGAACGCTGAGAATTCGCAATTTCTTTTTTCTGTGTAACTAAATAAATACACTAGTTATTCCCGTTGTTTTCTCGATACACCAAATCCTTGGTAATTTTCTACCGTGACTGATTTCGCTCATCCGTGCCGTGTCATCATGTAGTTTGCGAATTAATCTATTCGACGAATGAATTATACGAACCGATCGATTGCCCTGAATGATTCATTATTGCCGCCTAATCCCGATAGAGTTTGTTGGACTATTATTGTTGCATTGTTATTAGCGCTTTAACTTTTATCAATTCCATTTGATAGTCATCACGATAACGTTCACTTTAGATGATAACTCACCGCCTCTGTTCGAACTCTCGTTGCCAGCCCGAACGCATTTCGATGTCTGCTAACCCCGCCGCTCCCGTTGGCAGCTCGGCCGTTCGGTCGGACAGTCCACTGTATAGTCCGTCCTCGCATACCATTTCGCCTCATCTGTCCGTTTCACCACCCATCTCCGCTGCTGTTGGGACCAAACATCATGATCTATCCACTTCATCCTCCGAAATAGATTCCTCCTCCTCCTCCCAGGCAAATTCTCGTCCCAGGCCGTCTGGACAACGTCCAGAGTTTCTGAAAGTGAGTGTCACTTGACATTCCAGGATCATTTCGCTATGGTCCCGCTAACAATTGTGCTTAGTTCTTTTTCCGTAGGCAAACTCATTATAATGATTGTGCATGGTTGCTAAACACACCGGATACTGGACACGTTCATTTTCTGTAGTACTCCGGGGCACGAAAGTGTGCCAACACGTATCGCATTGTACGAGAAGAGCGCTCCTCACCGTAGCAGTCATCATAACAGTGAAAGTAAGAAACACGAGGCGGTGTGGATTGTGATTCACAATCAGGTTTACGAACCATCGTCATCCATTTTACACAAATGTTTACTTATAAATTTTCATTTCACAACTTGTGGTTGGTATTCTGATTGCCATCAGCGCTATAAGCATTTGTTTCTTTTAATCTGACCATTAAATGAAGGTATTCTTCCCATTCACTTTTAACACGGATGCCATTCATGGTCACTCTAGTTTTTTTCAAACTGAGTATTGAGGTTCAGAAATAATTCAACTGATTCCTAACCCAAACGTTCTAGTGATATAAGCTTTGGTTTTCGAGTTCAATGAATTGCACTTCTCTAACTAACTAGTTTTTTTTATCTTTTTTCCTCACACTTGTCTGTGGTTTCACGGTCAACAAATGTTTCCCACTGGTTTCGCATGTTCGGGACTAAATTATCACCCGTGAAGCTCTGATAATCATTGTCTCCCTGCTTGTTCCCTTCTTCTCAGTTGATCATTTAAGTTAAGCTAGATTTCTTTGTTGAACGCTTGGAGCATGAGTGTATTGAAATGAGCACGCCCCGTAGTCACTATGGGCCAGTACACATGATAGGGGAACCGGTAATCATGACTTCTAAACATAGGAGTAGGATACAAGCACACAAGGTCTCGTTAGTTTAGATATGGTAACGAGCCGGGCGATAGCCAGTTGTCGTCTACCACCGAAGTGACCGGCAGATCTCGATTTGGAACCATTTTATTTTATTTTTTTACTTAATTTATTGGTAACATAACAATGTACATCATTTTTCAAGAAGGAGGCCGCGGCCAACAAAGGGCCGCCAAGTGGGGAAGTTGCCCAGCGATGGGAAGATTCGAACCCGTGACCTTCACCTCCAAACGCCACGACCTTATTCGTTTGATTACCGCCGGCCGTCTTACCTTTTCGATGACAGATGCTTAATCCACTTGGCTCACCCCAGGCTTGCAAACAGGGGATGATGTTCGTGCATTTATAAGTGCCAGTTCCGCTGAGGCTAACATTTTTCCAATCTATATGTTTCAACGCCCCTTTTTTTCTCCACAGGTTTCCATCTTCAAACAACCCAACGGATTCGGATTTACACTCGCAGATCACCCGCAAGGTCAACATGTGAAGGCTATTTTGGATCCCGGTCGATGTGGCCGACTTCGAGTGGGCGATGTGGTCGTGGAAATCAACGACCAGCGGGTGAAAGAAATCTCTCATGCTGAAGTAGTACAAATTCTTAAGCAGTGTCCAGTTGGTCAAGAAGCACGTCTACTAGTTCAACGTGGTGGTAAGCGATGCACTTAGAGTTTCTTGCTGCTCGATAATCAGCGGGTTTTTTTTTCTTGATCTCGTCGTTTGATTGTAATGATAGTGGTCTTTGCATGGCACTATTAAGGAAAGATGAACGCGGGAACAGTTCGGTTGCAATTTCTGACAAGGTTTGTCGTTGTATTGTGTGCTTATTACCGCGCCGTTTGGATCGGCAGCGAGATTGACACATCGCAAAATCAATGTTACTCCTATTGCATACTCTGAAAACCTACTCAAGACCTGGGTAATCCATGTTCGCCTTAGTAGTGTTAACTCACGTTTTCAATTGAGCACTGAAACAACAACTCCAGTGTGAACAAGATGGTGGCTGTGGGCTTCTCTTCGTTAATTTTTTTTTGGGTCGACGGAGGACATGGCTAAGCCACTGTGGGCGAGAAAAGTCGTCTGATGCTCATGTGGCGCCGACGCACGGCGGCGTTTAAGACGCGATCAAACCACTTGATTTTCCCCCTATAGCAGAAGCACCGGTGGTCGGTACTTTCCAGTCGTTTTGTATCGTCTAATCTTAATGGCCAGGTTTTGCATGCGTTCGTATGGACCGAGCAAACGGCAGCTCCATGTGGAGGCTTATTTCACTGTCAGGTTACACTGTTCTAAACTCTCTCCTGGCGCGGTCTTCACAATGTTTGACCTCGTCTCTGGCCTGGCATTTTCGTTGGTTTATAGAACTCAAATTTTCGCCACCTATGTGGATCGCACGTGGTGGGTCTTGCGAAGCGAAGAATTTCCATTTTGGTATGTTCGTCTCCAGACCAACAGTCTTCGCTACGCATGCAATCCAATATAGAAGCGGTTGCACTATTGTAGGATCCTCTCCTAGAATAGCAATATCGTCCACGAATTCGGGGTCAGTGACCTCAACAACCCTAACCAAGTTTTGTCGTTTTTAAATTCATTCGGGAGCACAACCCATTGCCTAGTCTGCGGCATGGCTAGATAGGACCACTGACAGAGGGCAGTCCTGACGAACACAGGAGTAGGGTACGAACTCTAGAGGTTCGTCTCCGTAGGGGTGGATGCACGCCTATGTTGACGAATAGCGTGCTGTTAACAGTCTAACGTACTTTTTGGGCATCTTGTCGCCTCGGCGAATGCTCCAAAGTGACTCTGTTAACGGAGTCAAATGCTGCACGGAATTCGATGAATCACGCTCTGATCGGTTGTTGGAATTTATAACAATGTTCTAGAACTCGGTGCAACGTAAAGATCTGGCCAACACAACATGTTCCTCGACGAAAACCACACTGACTAGTGTTCGTGCGTGCTGAATAGCAGCAAAGTGGTTTGGCAGAGTTGTCACAAACAGCTTAGCCGCTATATCGATGAAGCCGATACTTCCGTAGTTTGCACGCAGTCTTGTCGCTCTTTGGTATGGGAAGTGAAATAGAAATTGTTCAATCTTTTGGAAATGCTCCGGATTCCCAGGTGAGACGAAATAGCTTACTTAATGGACTCAACAGTGTTTGAAGGAAAGGTTTGCAGACCTCGGTTGAAGTCTCATTCTCACCACGTGACTTCTTGTTTTTCATTGTTTGTTCGGTGGAGTTCACTTACGACTTGTCAGGAGGTTGGGGATCAATTTCCTATTACTGTGTCGTCTAGTAACGTTGCGCAGACGGACTGGATTGGAGGGGGATCGCGCAGGTGGCCGAAGTACTCGTCCCATCTTTTGAGTTTCGGTTCACATCCCGATAAGAGGTGGCCACTGGCGTCGTGCGGCATGGAAGGAGGAACTTTCGCCTATGAATAGGAAAAGTCTCCGAACTCCTCGACAGTGCCTGCGGTTTCCATGTGATTTATTCCATACCAGTAGCTCTTTCTGTCGCTTTTCGCTGATGATGCAGCTTCGTGGCGGAGTTTATTATAATTGAATAAATTGGGAAGTTTCACGTCCCTAGCAATAGTACATCTATTAAATGTTTTCGCAGATATCCAATCCGTTGTGTCCCATTTGGTTTTGCCTAACCATTCAAGAAAAGCGTTGGCAATGGATACTACTCGTCTGTGTTTCTAATTCCGTCGATCTCGGCTAGTCTAAATGTAATCGATTTTGATAGGGCGTGAATGTTCTTCAACACTGTTACGTTGAAATTGTCTCTGTGCCGGACGGGATTTTTATTGTACTGAAAGATAAGACTTGATAGGAACGCCTGCCATTGTGTCGTTGGCGATTCCCCCTACTAGTAACAGTTTGCTTGGAAGTACTCAATCGATGGTGCCCAGCAAGAGCCTATCAAGATACAGTCGATCCGATGCATTGTCCTACTGTCTTTGAAGCACCCTATCAGCAGGTGTCTTCTTGGGTCTTGAAAGTGGGTATTAGAGACGACCTGCCTTCTTGGTTAGCGGCCGATTGATGGTGGTTGGTCACATTATCCCGCCCACAATCACGAGAGTAGATTTTACGGTGGTCGGTTTATTATCATCAAACCAGAGGCTGGTGAACTACAGGCTCACTCTCATCGGTCAACTTTGTTTATCACCGCTCCGTTGTTTCAAGTATAATCTCCACGAGGGCATTTTCTGATTCACCATTATGCGCAGCTGAATGCACGTCTTTTTAAACTTCCCCCACTCATTGCAGTCAACTCGTGGTTGCCCGGGTATTTGAATGTGTACAAGCATGAACGCGACTTTACTATATGCACGGGTTATCAGTTCATTCCTAATTACTAATCACCCAAACCCATCAATGCGGAATTGCAAATGACTACCATGGTTCGACGTCTAGATTGGATATCGTGAGTGTTTCGAGGTAGCACTGAGCGGGGATATTGAGTATTACATTCACCCGCCCATATCTCAGATTCTTGATTTCCACTCTTGGATCACATTCCCTAATTTCCGCTAGCTTTTTTGCCTTCTGATCACTAATCGTGAAGTCCTCGTCTCTATCGCTGAATTTCGAAATGGGGTAGTTTGTTTTACTACTATTCGCATTGGAATTGGTTTAATGACGAGCTAGTTACAACGAACTAGGGGAAAGGGAAATCTATCTGTTCGATTCCATCCCCAATGCGTAGACCGATTTAAGATTTCCCCTCGCTGGTCTTTACATGTGTGTTGAGCACAGCGCACATGCTGTAGTGACTGCAGTTAACATGTCATTTGATGATATGGATTCAAACTAGTGAATTTTACCCCGACTTATCGGTTTGGGCTCATTAACTCTCCGCTGATTTATTAGTGTTTTTGATGTTTATAGGATTATCGGTTTGATTAAGCGTCACATTTATGGACATACTGCAGTGGTTGTCATTAAGAGACCTGATCTACAAGGGCTTATGGTAACGTACAAATCGATTGCTAGATGGTACTTTTGCACACCGACAAATTGGCGACGGCATTTGCCGGAATACCATTTATGCATTCGGATGATGATCACCTGTATATCTGATCTACTAACCAGCCACGACTCTGCCACGCCCTACCCACTCCACCCCCTCCGCTGCGCGTCGCCAATCCTCACCGTGAAAATAATGATATTACTGGCTGTTTGTGACCCATCAGACAATTTCATCGGCCCCAGTTTCACGCTCCATCAAGCTACTCACATTCACGGTTAGATAAACGAATACGAAGCAACAGAAACAGATCTCGATCGATTGTGTCACATGATCAAGTTGGCATTATGACACTAACAGGATGATTTTTTCATACATCTCTGTGGTTCAAATACGCGGGAGCTTTGTAACGTTGTTGTGATGCTTGGTTAGTGTGTTGTTGCAGCAAAACTTGTCACCTGCTAGTGTTTGCCCAGCTCTCTCATGGACACATTGGACTAGGTAGTTGACGCGGGCTGTTCTGTCTCGTTCTCATCACGAATTTGGACGTGCATTTGCGTCTGTTGTGTTGCCGGACTTCCCGAATGACTCATCTGCCCATCTCCAAGTTGTCATTGTTAGCAGGGGCCCGTTTGCACGAGCGGTTTATGTATGCATCACACACACACACACACACGCTGAAACAACAGGAAACAGTGTAAACATTACGTAATGTTGGTATGATTTTCATTACCTTAAGAGGGTGCCTTAATCGATTACGCACACCAACGCAGGAATTACACTCTAAACGACCGATACGATCAAATCATAGTGAGATAATCCAGAAATGTTTCGAGTAATTGCTTCTGCGAAACTTATTGGTTAACTGATTAACCATACTTCTTAGTTTGATTGGACTTCGATGCCGGTCGGATAACGGTTGCAATTCATTAGTGCATTGAGCTCTAAACGGTATGAGCCATATCCTACGCACTTCTATCGGTGCTTCAATTATGTATGAAAAATGTGGTAAGATGCCATAATACCCTGTTCTTTTGTATATACATATATATATATATGTATATACATATATATATATATATATATAGCAATCGGCTCTAAGAACAAGGGTAAAGTATTTCCGTTCCTCCTAATGATACGCTAAATTTCATGCCGGCGTCTCTTTTTCGCGGTCAACAACCCACTGCTTTGTGTTTCATTGTGTGTCAAACCTATGCAGTCATACCGGTAATGTTCAAACAGGCAAGCCGTTGAGTACCGATGAATGAGGAGCACAAGCAAAATAAGCATACTTTTCCATGGATCTTGGTGGTAGTGTGTTCCAGCTATAATACTTTTATAAGGCGAACACCTGCTCAAGTCTACTTTAGCTCAAAATGGTAGACAACCGTGTGGCATGTTTCTGGGCGATGCATTATAGTGCGGTCTACTTCAAACACTGTGTAACTTCGAGATGCCCTTAACGACCGGTTTTACCTGGGTAGGGCTAAACGAAATGGGTTGAGTAAAGGATAATGAATTTTCTTCGGACTTCTCGTTTGATTGATCACCTTGTCTACTAGTTGTTTTTCTATCGTTTTTCGATCGGTTCCTGTTTCGTGGAATTTGCAATCCCGTGTGACTGATTTAACGGAATTTCAGCTGATCATCGTCGATTAGCAGAGTAGCAAGGTTTACATGTTCTCTTACGCGCTAATTGGCTTCCGTGTTTGATGATTGGATTGCATACTGGATGCTGTTCACGAAACTTACAGACTTTCGCTTCCTTGTTTGTTTGTTTGTGGAATTGAAACTGTTGGTCGACTTTTCTACCTCGTTCTCTACGGCCTCTTATTGCCACCACTGCTACCACCGTTATGATTATGGTCATAATTACTCTTTTCAATGCGTCTTGTTTACATGATCTCGGTCTCGATTTCCACGGTCCATTTGACTAATTTCATTTTTATTTCATCGGTCCTCTTTGATCTTTGAACGCCAATCACTTGCTCTCTCCCTCTCTCTCCGTCTCGTTCTTTTTTTCCTAACTACTCAAGCCGACTACTATGTGAATTTATCTGTTTGATTTCGGTGCGCATCGTCTTTTTTCCGTTTCCGCTCTTCACAGGTCTTTATACCTCACCATTGTCCTTGACAGCAGCCGATCATGGACCGGTAAAGCACTCGTCTGTGATTTTGGATAAGGTGAGCGTAGATTATATCATACTGTATCGGAATTTCGATGTTCGCGATAGTAAATGCACCGAGTAAAATGCTAACATACATATGTACACTTGGTATCACATTTTCATTTGAACTATCATTCCGTTCTAAACGTACACAGCATAATATAACTGGTGCTTAAAGACGTGTAAATAAGGGTTGGAGGCCTTAATAAAACTCGTCCATAGTCTCTCTCTCGCTCTCTTTCTCTCTCTCTCTCTCTGTATATATATATATATATATATATATATATATTAG
>LUCM01004726.1:0-11213 GCA_008360955.1 Fasciolopsis buskii | reverse complement strand
TGCGCACGAAGTCAAGCTGGGGAATTACACGGCACATGTTCCCCTCAGTAGACTCTGATTTGTTATTTCGCGGAACTAATCTCCGCAGATTATCTATTCCCAATACGGAAACACTGCTGATTAAATTTTGCAAACCTTCTTGGTATTCTCTGACTTGCCCGCCTCTGCTTGCCTTTCAAATAACACCTGCCTGGGATAGCGGCGTGCATCACAAAGGAAAGTGTATGCAACGCGTATATATACTAATGTTTTTCCAGTCCTTTCTTACTGTTCTGTTATTTTTCCATATGTGCCTAAAAAGTCCTTAAAGTTCTCCGCCGGGGGCTATCAATTGTTAGCCGTGTTTCCCTCATACCACTAACCCGGTTGCCCTTCAGTCTGTGTGATCAATACTTATCAGCATGTGAGAAATTTGTTCACAAAATTATTTCTAATCCCACGCATCCTCTGTGCAACGGTCTTTCAATGTGGTGCTCTCATATTTCAATACGATCTGCTTTTCGTTCCATGCCCTCTAGAATAAATATCAATAGAAACTCCACTGTCTCACATTTAGCACGCATCTGGACAAACCGTGACACTGTTTAGCCGAATTCCTAAGTAACCTCTCTTGATGTGCTCTGAATACTCTTCGATGATTGTTTTCTTCTCACATTTTTACAAGACGAGGAGTGCAACTTTTTCTTATTTTTCTCTACGTTTTTTGACTGAAGTGAGGCATTTTTTGTACACTTACGTTTTTACAATACATTGCAATATATATATATCTATATATAAATCTTCAGACAACTGATTTTGAATATTGATTTATTCAGTCTTTAGGATAGTTGCATTTACATGCGGAAATCGAAATGTAGATTTCGAAAATTTTCATTAGGCACACCTGGAATACTTATGGCTAATCAGTTTTTTCGGGTTTATTATGACCGCCAAAATGAGGAGCATTTTTAAAAATGCATGTCTGACTTGACTATCAGAAGCTATCCAGCAGATTTATTGATACCATCGTAAACAAACTCCAGGGGAGAAACTAACCTCCTGTGAGTCCATCAGTGCTTTCTCTGTGTCTCGAAATAGGTCATTCAATCCTCTGTTGGCTGACACTAGTGCCCTCAAATGACGCACGTCTTCCATCAAGCATTCGTCGATTTCCGCTTCTTCATGCTTCATTCTATCTAGCAATGACCTTTGAATGAGAAAAAATAATTTCTGTTGTGCACTTGCTAATCAAAAACGAAGTTATTACACTAAATCCATAAATGACCGCAGTAATGGCCGGATCGAATGTAGTTCTGAAATTTTGGGGTGAGGATAAACAGGCAGAAAATTTTCGCTTTCGTAGGCCTAATCAGCAACAAACTGTACCCAGACAGATCCCAAAGTTCAGTGACAAAGTTTTATGAAAAGCATACCTTAAAAAGGGATAATCTTCATGATTTCCCTCTGTGTGTTTTATGAATGATACTATTCAGCTTGCATCGACCGCTGTTTTTCAATGTAACCGATTTAAGTGCAACACGAATAAGTCGTTAGCTTTTGAGTTCCACGTAGGATATGAGAATTGTAGCGCATATTCAATTTCATTTGCAGCTGCTGCTTATGTGCCTTAGCTGAACTTCCACGCTAAGCTTTTTCTGACAGTAAACCAATCCATTGCTCCTACCAGGATCAAAATTCGCAGTGTGTTTTGTAGGAAATGTGCCGTCGGTGATAAATAAAATCTTGTTAAACTGCCAACCATGTCCGCTAGCGCTACCTCGCCAGCCTCTCATGCTCCGTATAGAACTGCAGGTGTGGTATATACGAAGGGGATCAACTATACAGGTTGTCAGGATGCGTTAAGTAGAGTTCGTCATGAGAATTCAGCATGGTCTTCGCATGGAAAACCACATTATATGCATATCAAAACGGAAGGCGTTTTGAAGAGAGCTCAGTACAGAAAAAATGGGCCTACTTAGAGATTCACAGGGACCTGTTTCATGAGTCCCGTGTCAAATGAGCTGCAAGGGCTTCAGACTAAAAACAACCCAGAAGACATGAAACTCAGATCGAAAGTAAACGATTCTATAGTGGTTTAGAACTATTGGGCTGCAGGTATCTCAAGGAAGCACTGTATATTAGGCATTCACATGATGTATATTGTCCAACAGTGTCATTTTGAACGAGAAAAGCGTACTGAGTTGCCTAAAGCTATGCAATAGTATTAACAATGATATTCCAACATATGAAATTTGCACAACTCAAAACAGTGAAAGTGATCGTTATTATTACTACGAGAGAAGTAATTTGACCGGTTTCTTTTCTAAGATGCACAAAGTATTTTTTCATAATTTGGACAATTTCTGAACACTTGGACGAAAAATAATCAGCCAGTGACAGCAGTTCACTGGAACGTTTTCCCTTTTCTTGAATAACCATAGTAAGTGGGTAAAGTTTACTCTGTTCACGGGAGACACACATTTTCAATCCCAATATTATCTCGAAAAGCACAAGAAGACAATCGAGTTGGTTTCGGCTTTAGCTTCGGTTGATGCTGCTCCCCTTTCTATTTGGAGCCCGAGCAGTTGCGACTATCTTTGGCTGCGGACTTGGAGGTGCGAATAGAAAATGAAGTCAGCAACTTGAAGGCTGTGAGGCCTGTCTGAACTTCTGTTTCCTATAAAACCATTCCAAAAAATGAATAAATATTACCGAGACGTGCAACAAAACAAACAAGAACTTCATTCATAAGCTTCTCTTTGTGTACTAGCTTTTATTTTAACATTTTTCGTGCAGTTTTGTTGTCGAAATCACATAGGTATATATATATATAAGTAATGTGCTCGTGTTATACCTTACTCGATATTGCCCGGTCTGAATTTAGCTGACCTTCAAGCTTGAATATGTTTAAAAGTAATGGGAATGCTCAGAAGCATTCGATTACTTATATTAGAATAGGGATTTTCGATCCAAGTACGTGAGCACGTAAAATACCCCACAATGAGCATTCCTGTATCTCAACTGCGTAGAATATGAATATCCTATAAGTCAGCCACCATCTGCCGGTCTAAATAGTCGTTATTTTTTACGATGAAAAAGTACTCTTCAGATTTTGTAACATTGGGTGGATCGAGACGATACAAATTACTGTAGACGGGAGGGTTGGCATCAGAGGCGCTCTGCCAGCTGGACTACGGAGTCACACTGAAGAATTAGCGAAATTGCATGCTAAAACAAAAAAAATGAAACCAACCAAGGAACTGAAGTTTCTTTCAAATGGATTCGCGCTGCATGCACAGTTAAAGTGCAAAATTAGAGACAGATTACTGACCTTTTTTGTTCAGTGAACAAAAAATGAAACGTTCAACTCAGCTTCATTCAAATCAAGTTGTAGGTGTTTTTTGACGGCGTTGGTCAAACTTTGAAAAATAACAATCCGTTGTGTTAATTTCATGCACTACTTAATATAACGGTCAAAATTTAGAGTGAAAGGGTAAACGTTGGTTTTCGTCATCCGTCGATTCTCATATTCACTGTTAAGAATGTATTCAAAACTGCACTAGAGCGGATATAGATTTATTCTGTACGACCAGAAAAATTATGAGTAAGGCTAAATTGTTGTTTTTGGCTGAGGAATATAGTTTTCAAAATGAACTACTGGCATACTACATATCCGAGAAAGGTTTTGTTACTTTTTTTCTGTCAGCGTAGCTTGCAATCGTTGCTTTTTCGTTTGCAAGTCCGTCATTAGCTTGCAGTAAGTGCGGGGAAACGAACTGGGCAATTCTGCATTCGGATTCAGATGTTCATCAAGCCGTGAAAGTTCGTTCTCTTTTGACTTGCATTGCGTGATCATCTCTTGGAATTCCTTCCACAATGATATATACAAACAAAAGGGGTAAAAAGAAGTCTTTTTTAATGTGCATATCTTTCAGTTCTTTGAGATCCTAATTTCTATTGCCATTCGAACCATGAACAGGATTCTTAGACTTGAGCTAACTCGCCGACACTACAATCATCATCAACACGATCATCACCACCAGCTCCGAATTATTGCAAATCTGATTTTATTTATGAAAGAATTTACGTCTGCAGACTATATCCTGCTACATTTATTTTACAGGCAAAAGGTTTTGCTTCGAACAGATACAAGTTGTGTTGAATACATGACCCTATGGATGTACTAGATGACGCGTCAAGTAAACGTATTCAGTAACAGAAGTCAAAATGTTCACTACTCTTCATGTGTTTCTGCCATTATCTCATACTGGCCCCAACCACTTGATCGCGCAAATTACCTCCCACCCTCCGAAATACAACAGGGAGTTTTGTTCTCAAATGTTTGTTGCACACGAAAAGAATTCCAGTTGTTATCCAAGAGTATTTTCGTAGTGAGTAATAAATTCCGGATTTTTATCGCTTCGTTTATATTGTCATCACCCCTCCCAGGGTGCACTGGTCCCGAAATATGTCCACGGTACCGTAAGACCTCTAAATGTGTCGACATTTTTCACGATACTTGTTAGTCCATCTTTGTTTGTTTTTTCGTAAAACCAACCTGTCATCCTAATGCATTCTACTCATCAGATTAGTCAGTATTTCCACGACGAGATCAAGCAGGCAAAAGTTCATGCGCTCAGCTAAATTAGCTAGTGAACGTATTACACCACGGTTGGCAGACGTTACCATATTGGATTCACTGAGTACTCCCCTAGAATGAGGAGGAAAACCTCTGTATGAAACCATCTCTTATTCAGACTAGTTGGCCACATTCACTGGATGGTGGAGTGTGGAGAAAAAGCGATTCGTTCCCAAAAAGAATTAGGCCGCGGAGTCTATCAAACTGGACAAAATGGCAAGTGAAAAATGGCTATAATGAGCCATAATTGGTAAAAAGATTATCAGCCTCAATGGAGAAAAATGAAGCCCTTAGACTTGATTTCGTTGTAAATAACTGTTCCTTGTCAAATTATTTCGCAAATATTCAATTCATTTTCGAGAAAACTGTAGGAGTGATTGGTCATTGCAAAAATTCAATCGATGGAGAGGATTCATTCAACATTTTGAAATTGATGGTCTCAGCTTATCAGTTCTCGAAAACCGTAGAAAGCATGGTTCCGATCTCCGGCTCTGTTGATAACCGATCATTTTAGAATAGGTAGAGTAAATGCCTCTCATCCGACAGGATAATGTTATGGTCTTTCTTTTATATCAGCTGCTTATTTATATGCCAATGTTATCGTCGGATTTTGTGGAAGTCAAACGTTGGACGTAAACGTGCATCAAGTGTGCCTTTGGACAGAGTATATCAGCGCGAAAACTTCCCCTGGGACTATTGATGAAAACTGCCTTACGGTAGTCAGCACTGCGGAAAAAGATAGACGAAAACCCATGTCTTAAATCAAACCAACTCATCCATTTGTCGTCTGGAGTTGTCTGTTGCTGTAGATCAGTTTTAATTTCCACGCTATTTCTACATCCACTTGACGAAGTTAGCTAAGGTCGCACACTTGTCGTTTTCATACACCAACATTTGACTTCGAAGTAAAGCGATAGTGAGATTATAAAGAGATTCAGTGGCCCTAATTTAAAGGCAGTAGCTGATGAACAAACAGAAACAGACTAAGCTTCTAGTAACGTAGGGCTGTCATGATTAACCAAACAGTGTGCAAGCAGGATTCAGAAACTTGCGTTCCTCACTGAAACTAAACGTATGCTATTTCGAAGTAGGAAAGTGATTTAGATTCACTTGGCAGTACTTCCTGCAAGGTAATTCTTCGCTCCACACAGATCTTTGATTGCAACTTGCCAGCCAGATGTAGCTATCTTTCAATTTTGTCTATCATTTGAGTTCGTCGTCCAAGGTAAACCAACTCTTAGTGTTTTGTTTTCAATCATTGAGTGCCAGGTACAACTAAACCAATTGAACCGAATTTTCACACACAGTGAGTGAGAGCCAAATCGGAAACTGAGTGGTACAAGCAATAAAAATCCTATTCATATGAGTCACATGCTTCTACTTTTATATCAGTCATACATGTATCGATCAATTTGTATGTAGAAATGCACATACACACACTCCCATACTCACAATTTCTGCGGGATCTAGTTGATGTGTTGTATTGATTTTCTATTTGTTCTTTCCGGCTTGTAAATAGCGGCATCTGGTCCTTATTAGTTATATTTTTACCTGGTTTGGATTGATGTACTTCATTCAGTCAGTGTTTTGTAGAACACTGCGAAGCACTTCCTGTCAATCTTTTGTTTTAATCCACTGAGAAAAAATATTCTTACATTTCAACTTCAAGCTGTTTTAAGGCTGGTTCCGCTAATCGTCTGGAATACAAGCCTATTGATCTTCTGTCGAAAAATCCGGTCGACCAATACATGTACAAAAGAAGAAAAACTCCTTGATAAACTTTCAATGCATCATTGGAAAGAAGTCACAATAGCGATCGTAACACAGTGATGGGACTTACACTATCTAACACAATACGATACTGTCATAAAGGTATTCAGTAGGGTTATTCAGGAGGGTATTGAACGGATGGGATGGTTTACTGATCAGTAAACATAGAATGGACTGGTATTACGCGATTACACCTCGGAAGATCCAAACTTTCCATGAAAGCATAAATAATTAGGTTAACTATGACCGATGAACTTTACACATACCAACCTTAAATCCACAGACGTGTCATGGTGCCGATTTTAAATAGTCTCTTCAGATGGCACATTTCAGCTGACCACGAAAATCCGTGGAAATCAGATAACCTGTGCAAACGTTTGACTGCTCGTGATGGTCTTAAATTTTACCACGTTCCTTCATTTTGTTAAATACTGCTTACCTTGATGTAGGAACGAAATTTGTGTAGCATTTTTTGAGAGATTTCAGTCATCACTTCCACATCTCGCTTGATCTGCTCCATAGCCATTTCATTTGAACGATTTTGTCCCAGCAGCATTGTCGACCGATCGTCTAACTTGTTTAATTGCTTGGTGAGACTTTGATTGATTTCCAGTGTCATCAATTGGGATTTGGCCATACGTTCCTTATTGATAACAAGAAATTCGTCAGCCAACTGAATGCAACGTCTTTGCATTTCGTCATACAATCTGTCAATTGTGGATTTGTATTCGTAAAGCAGGCATGTAAAAGATGCATTATCGTTAATTTTACAGTAAAAATGTTTGTTGAGGAAGGCATTCAGTTTAGTTCTCGGCTTCAGTGTGCACCAGATATTGAATAAAGCAAAAGTAAAGGTCATTTGTTCTTGTCTCATGTTTTTTTGCCATCATAGTGGTATGGCATGATTTATTCTCCATCAAGAATAACACTAGTCTTTTTTCCATTTCCGTGGTTAGCAAAGCTTAACGATGCCATACCTTTTCTGCTCCACAGTCACTTCTAAGTCTTTTTTGTGAAAGGTTCTTTGGTTTTGTTCTTCCAATTCTTCAAGTGTTCGACTGATCTCTTCAAACTTCGCATGAAGTAGGTCACGTTGTACTCGAATTTCTTCCATTGAGGCAATTTTCCCAGCTGTTGATGAATGATTGTCAGAGGAGAAATTTTCGCGAACCCAAATTAGCTTTCTCTGACCCGAGACGCTCGACAACTGCTTCCATTTCAAGTAGAAGCCGTGCTACTCTGTCTTCATGTTCTTCATGTTGTTTTTTGGTCCAATCTTCCAACTCTTTTTGCTTTTTAATCAAAGAACTAATTTCGGACTCTGTTATTTGGTTAAATTTCCACTAAAAGTTCAACAGTACCTTTGCGGGAAATACAGTTCTCCAGATAGTCTTTCAGCACAAGCTTATCACGCTCTTCTGTATCTTTGATAGAGCGTATGTCCTCATTCATGATACACAGGTTGTCAATAATGTATTGGGATCTGGGCGAAATCATGCCGGTAAACACTGATTCCGTTTTACTTTTTGATCTCATCTTTGAGATTCGATGCTTGTCGCACAAAAGATTCTTCGTCATAATTCAGTAATTCACCCAATATAGTAGTGTTAGAACTGGCTCTCTTCAAGGTAGCACGAGAGCTCCCTCCCTTTCTGCTTCGAGCTCTCCGTTTTTTTGCCATGTTCTTCAATTCAATTTGTTTTTGAATTGCTCAGGTGACTGTGGAGAGGAACAAACCTCTGCGAAGTTCGACGCAAATTAAAACAATTGTTTTAATCCCAATATATCTGAAAGTGTACGAATTAGACATTGTTAAGTCGAGTAAATAACATTCGTGGGCATTGATTTGTGATTCGCAATCTGAAACAAAAGTATATGAGGTAAGTGATTACTTACTGAATAAAATACTTCCGAATGTATAAATACATGTATCCAATATTTGGATTTTTTCAGGAACAACCGCGTTTAGAGGATGTTTAATTTTAACACTTTCGTTTTCACCGATCATGCCAGGGATTGCTGCTTTCTGTCTCCTGTTCACTCATGGAGATGTCCCGTTTCCATTTAGGTGTTAGGACGTGATAGGGACCATGTGTGCTCGGTCCAGTAGTATTCGGGATGCTATACTAAACACAGTTTTCTACAGGTTTCCTGATCAGATTTTCGATTAATTGAAATACCTACCTACATGCGCCGTGTTCTAAAAACCATGTAGAGCACTTGTGCTGGAGAATAATAACCAAAACTGACACCAAATATTTCTGACTGATTTAATCGAATTCTACCGGCCACAGAAAAGAAAGTAAATTATCTTGTAGTGCATTTATACTCGTATGTTAACTATATGCAGAGAAGTCGTTGCCTGTCGGCTAGAAATTCTTCAAGTGCTCCATAGATGGAAAATCCGATACTCAAATAGAAATGCTTTCCACCAGAAAATGGTATCGGTTTCCTCGAGCGACCATATATTAGTGTGTATAAATGAATTGTTTCTGAACGATGATTTTTCATTTATCAGTTGATGTGGACACGAGAGCATCTTTGTACCGTGATGGCCAGGTACGTAGTCATACTGGAAATTCGAATTAGTGATTCTGTCTCGTAGAAGGTGAATGAGGAAAATCAGAACTTCTAGTTGCATCTGGGGATTGAGGAGACTGACCAAATTCATGAACTTGCTCCTAACTTGGCGCAAGATAGTTCTTCAGACAAGTTCTAAAACCTGATCTGTTCCACATTTTCTCCTGTCATTTTTCAGCTTCAAAAATTTACTTCTACGAACTCCTTTGTTCGTAACGTTTGGACAGCGAAAATATCGTATCAACGATTCTGACTTTAGGCATTCATTTCTATTCTGTCGAGCGTACCTTTTACAATTTACCAAAATTCTTCAATGGTGCTCATTCAATAGATTGTTAGGAGTACGCTTCAGCGGCCTAAATCTATGAAGTTTAAGTCGGTGAATCAGGGCTGACCATGATTGCACATTGAAACAAGAATCCGCTTAAAGTTGTGAGTTCAACCATGGCTTGGTATGTATAAACCATATCAAGGACGAAGTAAACAAGGTGGTCATCATGACAAAACAATGTATTTGTTTCATTAAATTTCAGAATGCAACGAACAAAACCGTGTTTCAGAAGAGTTGTTATGGAAACCAAAAGTATGTATTTGTAAATTCTTAAATGTTAAAAAGAAGGTTGAATAGCTGTGCTCGCATAAAACAGGAAGCGAAGCAGTAACCTTTGTTTCTGCGCAACTGATGTATCCGTTGGACTGGGTGTATGTTTGCTTAATGCAGCTGCAATTTTGAGCCAGTTCACAGGCCAAATGACCGGCAATAGTAGGTAATTGGTAGCTTGGACTGCAGTCATGGAGCGATTTGAAGTGAAGAGCATCATGGGTACATTAAAAGGCGCGTTTGGAATCGCACCGGAAGAAAACGCGGCTTGCGTTCACCAACTAACCAGTATGCAATAAACTACCAAAATAAAATTGAGAGCTGTATATCCGCCCATCCAGTAGATAAAAAATGATGAAATGAGGAACCAAAATGAAATCAAAGATTACTCAGAAATGATGATCGTGCCGACTAAGCTTGAATAAGATGATACTTGGCGAGATATTCCGTTGATATTTGGAATGAGTGCTGTAATAAAGACGAGTATTACAAGGCAAATGCCGTAAATGTTCGATTATTTGTTCAGCAGGTTTTACTAGCTGGTCAGTGAGACAGAGTCAGAGTTTACTGGAACGCGACTCACGTGTCGCCAAAGGGGGATACTCCTACTTACTGGTCAAGTTGTACGCAATCCAATTTGTTTGTGTGGCAGTCGGATTACGTTAAGGGTTATAGTTTGTTTCTTGGGAATAACCGAGGTATGCGGTATGCATGACCAGGATGTGCATTCACCCCAAATTACAAAACCATTCATGTGTAAGGGTTGAAAGAGTGAGCAGAAAAAACAGTACATAAAATCGAGTCACATGTGCCTTTTCACGGTGTCCGGAATAGAAAGATGTGTGCAAAATTTTCAGTTTAGTGTCGGCTGCTCTGATTCTGAGGTATCATGTAGCTTCACATCCGAAGTAAGTAATAGGTTGGTCGGTCTGCCCTGGATGAAGATGCGGGACTGACTTGCATCACAAGCGGGTTACTTACGTGTCGAAAAAAGAGGCCAAATCTGATCAAAGAAAAATCGGCGAAGAACGAATAGGGACAGGCACATAACGGGAGGTGCAATTGTTAAAGACGGACTTCTTGGAGAGATGTTCGGTTGGAGGCAGGTAAAGGAGCACCACCGCGTGAGTATAAACAGGATTGTATCTGCGTTGGAATTAAGTGTTACTGTATTATCTTCAGTCATTGGGAGCGGTGAATCGACCCGTGGGGGATCAGGATTCGGCAAGATGGCTGACACCAACCTCAAAGTAAAGACGTCTCGGGGAGATAAACGAATGGTTCTATCTTGTTGCGGACAATAATGATACGAAATTGTGCTTAAACGAATTATGGCATAACACAGGGCGCGTGAAACGTGGGAACAGTGAAAAATTAACCGTGGTTGTGCTAAAGGGTTGGAATGACTAATTGCTGAGCAACCAAACTGAAACGAGTCTGCAGAAGGTGAACACCAACCAAGCTGCACCAACACATCGCTGCAGCCGAGCGGACAGCTCGATATGCGCCGACCAGGGTGGTATATGTGACCACATCTGGCACTGAAGGCGTTAACGGTAAATTAGAGAGGGGATAGGCAGATATATTCAAGGGCATTGGAGTTAGACGATTAAAATGTGGTGTCGTTGACGATTCAGGTGTTTT
>LUCM01004725.1:37297-69576 GCA_008360955.1 Fasciolopsis buskii | reverse complement strand
AAAATTTCAGCGCGCCTTAGACCATTTAGCGATTGAAGTTTCTATGTACGGTATGTGCTTTGCACCTTCAAAATGCAAGGTGCTTCTTCTTTAAGACTGGTATAAACCTGCTCTCATATATGGCCTTCGCAGATTCAAGTATATTGAATTCGAACGAGACTGTCTGACAACTCGATTTCTGTCCAGGTTCTGAAGGGTTTGTCTGGGTAAATGAAACGAGTTAAATCAATGATCTTATTTAACGAGGGAGCTGCATAAACTAGTTTAGTCGACGAATCGAAGCCGTCAACCACTGTCCGCATCTTCAGGTAATCCGCGAACGCTCCTTTAGCAAGACTGGGCCTCACTACTAATTCGACACTTGCCCGACGACGTAAGTTGATTCAACCGGCCTAAACTTTTTTCCATTTGTCTTTGGTTGTGCTATTAGCCGAGAAGTCTCATTATCCGCATTCACAAAGCCGATTTTGGGATAAGTGAAAAAGAGATAAAAACAGCATCTCATTTCGTTACTCATCGTTAGCTTCATTGAATTTGCGAGTTCTTACCATCTCTTAGGGGTGGTAGTCCAGTCCGTTACGGCCGAGGACTACTCTTGACGTTGCGTGATGTGCGGCTTGCATGCCTCCGCGGCCAACAAAGCTACACAGGATGGCTTATCTCAAGCCGAATATCCAATCATGCCTGGTAGGTCAATGGGTAGATGCCTGACGAAGTAGTCTCCTGGTCCTCCAGGTTGGGATTGATTTAGGACTGACAATCGGGAATTTGAATGGAAGAGTGGGTAATCCAAGTAGATGTGCTTCCAATTAGCCACTCACCGCTGGCTTGCGGACAGGTTCTTCTTAGAACCGAAGGCTTTGATTCAGAGGAAATAACCTAAGCTTCTGTCTTGTTGCGGCGTGGGAAATTTCCTAGCAGGCTTTCTCCAGAAAGCCTCAATGAATAGCACAAACAGTGCATTTCGTACTGCATTGGTCCTCGCGCAGAATAATCAGGACCGCGCTACCCATTGCCTCTAGCAGAGGTGGTGGTAGTGATTTTACGCCTGCGTCGAGTTCCCGTGCTGGTTAAATGCCCCACTGCCTTGTGGGTAAAACCTTTGAGTCTGGTTATGGTTTCCTAAGAAAATCCCCTTGTGCAGTGTGGGCAGCCGCGAAGTGGCGATAGCCCGAATACTTCCAGCATCCTTCTCTACTAAACGACTCACGTGACAGTGTGGCCCACGACTGTCATCCTCTTCTCGGCTTAATTAGATTGTAATAATGGCAATATGCATATAACCACCTTCCAGGACTACTACTACCTCTTGCTGACAGGTTGGCATATCAGTCATTCATTTTCCTGAGATCTCCAGTCGTAAGTAGTTGTTATTTGGGGATTCTGAAGAACCCGTTGCTCAGGTCAGTCCAGGATTTGTCATTGAATCCGTTTGGTAACGTAGTCCAAACGATAGAAATCAGATTCACGTGGAAATTCTGAAGGATGTTGTTCGACTATGAACTTACCGTGTTATTGTAACAATCTAGGTAAGCCAATGTGGTCCTTTGATTAAGTCCGTGACCGAAAGTCTAACTGTGAAGTCCACTTGACAGGGCTATATGGCGGTGGTATTCAAGTACCCAAAACAGTTTTCACCTCCAAGGAAGCAAGTTCATAACCGTTCCCCATCGCTCACCCTACGCGATTCGCAAGTGGTTGTTCCGTGTTAGGTTAGGGAGATGACAAGGCCTCGCAATTGTTTTGTCCATCGATCACCGATCGATGAGTCAGTTCACTCAAGACCACAGGAAGTTCAACCGGTCAACCACCGGCGTGGTCAGGCGGAGAAGGCCGTGGCGTTTAGACATGGAGGTCGCGAGTTCGAATCCTCCCACCGCCGGTCAACTTCTCCACTTACCACCCCTCTGTTGTCCGCGGACTCCTACCCGAAAAATTACGTAGTGTTGTTTCATTAATAGGAGAAGTAAAAAAATAAAAAGACTTGAGCGTGATTTAGCCATCATTCTGCATGCCGTAGCAGATTTTGTAAAGCACAAAAGTACTCCAACGTGGATTCAGAACCTGCACTGAACGTAAATTTGCCGAGGTTCTGGAGATAAGCACCTACCCCACATGCATCAATGGGAACGACGGAGCGAGGATTTCCGAGATATGGACAGCTCTGACATCTTTGAGAAACAAACATTCCAAAGGTCACCCGCCATTGGCACTCCTGTGAAAAACAATTGTTCTCTCACCCGACCCACAGTTCAAAGTACATACATTCACAAACACGGACAACTAAACATCATTTAGCATGTAAACGTTCCTTCAGTCATTTGATTTTAAAACTTGCCTTGAGAAAGATTACACACGGTAGTCGAAACGTTGGCGCATTACATCTACCAAACAAGCCCGCATGTATAACATTATATCACTCGTAATTAAAACCAATACGTCGCGCATCGATTTTTCGATACACTCCGTACGTCATTTGGTCCTGATACGTAATAACTTGGTTCGCACATGACTGGTTAATTTGGGCCGGATGAGAATCCGTTGCGGGCACCCAAACAAAAGGATACTTAGTGTGGTCCACATGACCCATCGATCCTAACAGCCGGTCTATCGGGTCGAGCGTCTGAATAATTTTGCAAAAGTTCCGATTCGTCTTCAAACATTCGTGGAAAATGACAGTAGTTGTAGGAGTGGCTGAGGCTGAAGCGTCAGTGCCTTTCCCACTAAACTCACATTTGAAAGATATGGAGGCGAATCTTGCGGCTAAAGCGCGAGTCACAATTGGTGCTGGATTAAAAGTGTTGAAAGTATGAACATTCTGGATGTTGCCATCGTTGTCATACAAGTACAGATTCCGGGTATCCTTTTTATTGTACTTGCGTGGGTCAAGTGTTGTGTTGTTGATCTGGTCTTTTCTTGCCCAATATTATCAACGTCGTCGAGTTGACCATTCATTTCCGGTTATCGCCTTGACTGTCTATTACACACACCTAGTACGGACACATTTTATTCCCTGGACCGATCGATCTAACCGGTATCGATTTGGACGCAGTTGTGCACATTCGACGACGTGAGGTTGTTGTCTACCCTGATGACGAGAAGAAACCACCGGTTGGTCAGGGTTTAAATAAACGTGCAGAAATTTGTTTGGAGTCCATCTGGCCAACAGACAAAGCGACTCATGAGCCGATTAAATCCATCGAACGCCTAGCGGTCATGCGATTTGAGGAACGTTTAGAACGAGCTACACGTCGTATGGATGCCAGTACTTTCACGTATGCAAGAGTAAAAAATTACAACGGGCACGAATTCATTCCATCTTTTTTTGCCTGTCTAGTTTGTTTGAATATTCGTCACTAACTCTCTTTAGGGTAACGTTTGTGTTTCTATGGTGGTTTCCGGGATTTTTCCCCAACGTGATTTTTGTTTGATCATATTAGTATTCACTCGACAGGAAAAAAATCCAGTTGAATGATAATTCATTGGTTAAAAGGTAGCCCCTTACAGTACTTCCTAATGAATGTTCTGCTCTTCTATCGGTAGGCTGCTTTGCCATCACCCGACTCATTATCTGATCTATCGAAGGCCTTATGTGGTTGGCCATTTTAAGTCCCAAGATCCATAGAAGCCGGTTTCCTTCCGGAAGTGATCCGATGGATTAAACGTCGCTCCAATCCCAAGACCACGGGGTGACAAGACTGACCCACTTCGCTGTTCGCCTGGCTCATTACCACATCTGACCTGTTGTGACATGTCGTTCCGTGCCACTCCAAGTTTCAGGGTCCCCTCCCCTCCCGCGCGTGGTTTATTTTGCTGGCTACGGCGTATATCCCTTCCACTATACTCATATTTCAAATGTCAGGCAAAATTGTATTGTGTGATAGACTTTTGTGAGTTAAGGAACTTACATTTCAACCATCAGCAAAGGAAGAAAAAATGAATTAACATGCTTGATTAAACAAAACTAGCATTATTGACGTGTAAGCAAGTGGCTCCCATTCGGTTGTATTGTTAGTCATTCTGTTGACGAGCTTGATTTCATGATATGACAAACGTGACCTTCCGATGTATTTAAGCAGGACCACGAAAAGTTGGGTGGACTGAATGACATAAGTGTTTCATAATTAATCGACCCCTGGCTTTAAACGTGTCTATGTCGTCGGTTGAATAGTCAATTTGATGGCTCCTATAACCTGTTTCATCTCCTACTCAGGTTTATTGAATATCGACCAGAATCCGGTTCGTGGGTTTTCGAAGTGAAACATTTCTCAAAGTATGGCCTACAGGATTCGGACGACGAGATGCACCTTCGGAGCTCGGTCGTAACCGAAGCACTGATGCCGGCCGTACGACAACTCAGCCGGCCAGCACTACTGATCCAGTGCGACTCAGTCAGCCTGCTCCGTTAGGTTTAATCGATCTGAAGAGCCAATCAGCCGAGGCGACCGAGTCGAAAAAGCTCGTCAAACTGGATAGAAATGAGAACTACTCTTGTGGATTGTCGGTGAGACTCTAGTCTTCGCTTGTCGTGTCTTTGACAGTGGGCCTTTTTGGTCAATGTTTTTTGCCATTTTATGGCGCTGGACGATAGAGGACACAACTTCCTACTGACATGTAACTTTGCAACTCGATAATGAATTTGCTTGTAAACGTGAATATATTTTCAATTTACCATTATTTGGAAACTGTTTTTTTTTGTTTTTTGGCTCACTGACATTCGTTTCGCTCGCATCCACGAGTTTTACTGACCATTTTTGTGTGGCATGCAAGAGTTTTTGAAGTAGTATGTGATATCCCGACACTTCATAATCCATAGAATTCGGTTGCTTTCTTAACTGGGCACGAAATTTTGAAAGTCAGGTTAGAGATGGGTTTCTCTAAAAAAAGAAAACCTCATGGTTGCTTGTTAGGCTCCAGGTTTTTCGAGATGAATTAGAGAATTAGAAATGCTCACTGCCAGATGTACAGAAAGGTGCCGTGAAAGTATTGTGATATCGCTTCTCTCGCGGATGAATCGAATCTTCAGAAAACCTTATCTTCACTCAGAATACGTACCGTAAATAGGAATGGACGAATCATCTGGACGACAATTTGCAGTTGCCCCCCCCCCCGTTTCCTGGTTTAGCGAGATCTAGCGGGATTCTATGTTACTCCTGATTTTCGGGCCGTGGTTTTCGATCGCGCCAGTGCAATAAGCTCTAATGGCGATGGGACATGACCCCATCCACTGTAATCATGCAGATGTGCCAGTGACCCTAGCTAGGCCTGTTCACACATTAGTCATGGAGGGAATCTGCCTGCTTACACTTGACACGGTAGTGCCCAATTCGTGTTATGGTTGTTTGGACGGCGACAGTTGATTCGCTGTTTTTATAGTATGAGTTTCGGCGGTAGAGACGGTAAATCACTAGCACTGGCTCGTTAGCATGCCCGACTTAGTGAAACCCATTGGGGTCTTGCAGTATCCCACGTGTCCGGGTCTTAGGTGTCGATTCGCCATTAAGACGCAGTGGACTCTCAGTAGTGTGAAATTTGCATTTCCTCGCTAATCAAATCGATAAGCTCGTGGCATTTGGACCTGAAGTTCGCGGGTTCAAATCCTCCTACTGCCAGTCAACTTTCCCACTTGGCCCCTTCCCTTTGAATGATTTACACGGTGGTTTCATCATTAAAAGAAGTAACAGTGTTGAATATTCATGTTACATGCTTTAGTTTAGAAATTCACAGTCGAAACTTGTATTCTTTTCATAGAGGATAAATTTTCTTCTTCTTAGTTGTGGAATATGAGATTCGAATTTCGCCACTGCTGATCACTTTAAAGGTGGCCAGATGTCCTCTGTTTGCCATGTCGTTGTCATACGTCTGGATACTCACGTTTCCGTTTACAAGCTAGTCTGGTTTGCAGTTCCTGTTTGATGGTGCACACGATTGACACCCGGCCGCGTTTGAGAACCATTCTGGTAGCCCTAGATCTGGCAGAAACGGCGAGAAATGTTGAATAATGATGTGAACTTTCTGCTTCACGGCATGACCCCATTGTTTTGGGTTGTTGAATATAAATACCGTTAGATGCAGCAGATCACAAGGCACTGGTTGTGATCCAGAATCGTTTTCATAATTGCGCCTGCTGCCTCAAAAAGTTCAGAGGCTCGAATCCCAGATCCTCCGATCACTTTGAAGGTAAATCCCATTTTGCTGTCGCCCGGCTCGTTGCCACACCTGATCTGTTGAGAACTTATGTGGTGCAGTGGCGTTCAAAAAGTCAGGATCATGATTGTCAGTTCTTCCTCTCTCGTCTAATAGGCTGTGGTAGCTTTTGGGGTATGCCTCTTACACTGCACACATGCCTCAATTTTCACAAAAAATGACAATATTACACATTACGTGAACCTCGATGGAAAAGTTTTGGTGAATTATCTTGAACATGATTTAGAATTGACGTTTTTCTGCGGCCATTCATCTCGCCATCTGGCCAAAAGCCACATCATTTCATCCGAAGCATACAAGGCATTTACACGTTTTCAAGTAGATTATCGATGGATAATCAGTTAATGTAAAAAAAACCAGACAGCTCCCAAATACATCTCAGTTTTGGAGCATTTGTGCTCGAATTTTTATAGAATACTTCACCTTAACACTAAAGGTGACAACTAATGATGAGATGGGCAGACAATTTCGAAAAAAAATCATTGAAGCGCGGAACTATCCGCTCTGCTCAGTGTAGTTATTGGTCCAGTATAAAGGTGACGAAGGATTAATTAGTTAGGGAGCAGAATACCGGGAACATCTCGTTTGCAACATAAACATTCAGAGGTTGGCTTCGTGTGTTAGTCGCACAGCCACTTACCGCATATATGATTCAGGGCGCGCAATATGCATTGATAATTTGAAAAGCGCAATTCTTTTCAGTCCTTTAATTGCGACTGATAGGCGACTTTACTGATCGCTACCAAAAGATTTTGGTCCAAGAATCCGAAATCTCTTGAATGCTGTCTTTTGTTAACCCATTCTCGCGATGGTTCAGCAAAGCCGGAAGGTGATCGAGAAAGGGAACATCCCAAAGGCTGTGACTTCTTGTGGTTACTTTTCAGAGTTAAAGGTCAATGTAAAATTAATTCTAAACATTTTGAATACAATTCCCAAGCTCCCAGCGTTCGATAAACCTAAGTATATATACACATTTAATGTGTTATATATGCATGATAAACGAGGATTTCTGAGGATAACCAGTCTCCCTATTATTGCTGCTCATCAGGTTTACTTACCTGGCCTGCTGTCAAGCAGCCTCTATAGTATGGACATTCCGTGCATATTTTAGCGTTAGAATTTCACTTAGATGTCAGAATTGTGAATGGGTCGTGAAAATACTCCTTTATGCTTGAGAATCTGAACTGAATAAAGGTCCAAAACACGAAATTCTGTCCATTTAGAAAGCACGTCACTACAGCACAAATGTTGCACCCCCTTCATCGCTTCTCGTAAAAATTGGCGCGAAATCAGAGCATTGGCCACCATTCCTTTTCACAATTTCCACACATCTGCTTCGTTTGCTCTGTTTAGGTTCCGGATGACACGGTTGTCTATGTTGTTCCATTCTGTGATCACGGATGCTTCTTGTTTTTACCTAGTAATTTAAGACCTCTTGTCTCAGATAGATCTCATCTGGATATTCCAATTGGAAATCAGGTCTGTGTTGAGCACTGACGACGTCATTGTTTTGATGTTTTGTAAACGACGACATTATATGAAAGCTTCTTTGCGGTATGCTTGAAACATGAGTAAGGTGAAGAAGGTCCACTACTCGAAGCAGGAGGGGATCGGCAACCGTAACCCTAAAACTTTGAGTGGCACAGAACGATATGTTTCAACAAGCCAGTCGCGGTAATCTGCTGAATGACAGCGAGTTGCCGTCCATCACCAAAGTGGCTGGCGGATCTGTAACTCCCACTTGACCACCGCCGGTCAAAAAAATTATTTGCCTCTTGTCAAAAATACGCTGACGGACGGTGGTCATGCGGATAGGGTCGTGGAATTTTGGGCAAGAAAGTCACAAATTCTAATCCTTCCGCTGCTGGTCAACTTCCTCAGTTGCAGCCCTCTGTTGGCCGCCACCCCATTCTATAGCGACTTTGTTGATAAACGAAGTAAAAGGCAGGAGATAAAAAAGTGAATGCAATCGGCCTACTGTTGCAGCGTGAACGATATCGGCTCATTTGGCGTTCTCATTGCGACGAATGTATGTCAACTCAGAGCACACTGGCCTCTGTTTGTGCTCAGCACACTGAGACGGTTGGTGGCGAGATTGCAGGTTTTCCTAATCGTATTCTTCAATGAGACATCCGTTGATCGCCTAATGAATGGGCGTCATTGCCGAGCGAGCAACTAACCGTTGCATCGCAGTCGTGGGCAGTAGCCGTAGTTGTTACTGACTGGTTGAGTACTGGCCCACGACTCAGCGATTCATTTCTAGGAGCACCGTCTGAGCTGTTGGATGGAGCAGTTCACATGGCGCATTTTCACTGTAGTTCTTACACTTGAACCTGTAGTTCAGACAAAGGAGGTAGAGGAAAATTATCCACTGAAAAGGAGAGTTCTCTGAAAAGCCATAAAGAGCTGGTGTAGAGTAGCGTCATTTCTTTGTTCCGATTGCTGCTCTTCAGTAGGTCGATCTCATCTCTGGGTCACTATCATCTGTTCCCACTATCTCAAGTAAAGACAACCAAAGTTGATCGGTACACAGTTTCTCGTTTATCGGGTAAAATCATCACATTTACAGATTGCTTTGCTTGCATTGTTGCGTCTGTGTGACTGTCATCATTTCATCGGCTGTCTGGGTGACGCTTTGGTTGGTCCATCTTCGATGCATTTTACGCGATTTAGTTCACGGTGGTTTTGTCCATTCCGGACCGCTCATCCTGATTAGTTGGCTCAGCTCACGATACGGCGTTCTTGGATCGCATAGCCGCACTCTTGCCTTCCCATCACGCCACTATGTGGACTGGCCGATGGTAGCCAAATAGGATGACACAGTCTCATTCTGATCTTGCGTTCTACACTTGCTCGCTATCCACGTTTGTGTGTTGATCGTGATTCGTTTGGCACGGTCCAGCGTCAGGTAACCTCCGATAACCAGTGGGACAGTTCCATCAGACTCAGGCCCATAACCAATTACAATACCATTCCCTCACGGTTGGTATCAGATTTTTTGTCGTTCTTTTTCAAGGATGGTGGCTAGGTACCTAGCATCGAAGGCCCAAATTCAAGAGAGGAACGCATTCCAAAGGATTGGTAGTTTTTAGTTGCACATTAGATAATTTACAGCGTAACAGCTAAACCCTTGTGGAAGCGGTTGCGTGAGGATATCACGTAAGAACCAGTTTGTTGACTGATTTTAAAGAAAGATACCTTGCGAGTGGGTGAGAAAGCAGATAGAAGAAGCTTGGCAATTCTGAGAAAACAAAGGACTGAAAGAAGAGGATGCTGCGTTGCCCTTAACAATGTCCCATCTGGTTGGAAATATCTTTTGCTCAGAGTATAGTCAGAAGATTTCTCCTCCGTTCACCTTGACTCCCAGGTTATTGCTCGTTTTTGTCAAGTAGTTTCATCTCATCGGATTGGATTGGATCAAGCACTAATTGGCGGGATTCTCCCCCTTTTTGACTGAGCTCCGTTTCCAATTGTGAATGATATAATGTTAATAACACGGCTTTGTTGGCAGATGTATTGCGCCAACGTTTCGACTACCGTGTGTTATCTTTCTCAGGGCAAGTTTTATAATCAAATGACTGAGGGAGCTTTCACATCTATCTGTGTTATTAACATTATATCATTCACAGTTAAAACCAATATGTGGCGCATCGATTTTTCGATGCACTCCTTACGTCATTTGGTCCTGAACTCAATTTCCCCTTGGATTTTTGTATTATTGTATCAGGCCAGTGTGAATACCGTCAAAGGTTGTACTTGAACCGACCCCCAGAACTAGTTGCCTCTGATCGGTCGAGTGCTTTCCACAGCCGAAATTCTCCAGTAGACTGACGGGGATTTTTCGTTGATTGTCCCAAGCACTGAAAAACATTAGTGACTTGTTGCTTCCTTTTTTCCTTTTTCATGCGCGCAGTTCGGTGATCAACGTGACTCATCTGATCCAGTATTTTCTGACTACTTTTATAAACGATTCGCAGAGAACTACTTCAACAATTTAACAGTCCGAGTATGCCTTAATTCATTTGAAGGGCACCTTCGATACTGAAATTTTCCGGAACCTCGAACGTGTGAGCTAAAACTGCTCAGTGGATGAGTGTTTTCGTCAGACTTACAGTTGATTTTTTTCCATGTTTTGAAGATATTGTGTGCGTGTTGAAATCGAGCAGACCGGCAACCACAGACGGCAGCAAAATATCGCCAGGCATTTTCCCCCTATTCAGTAGTCGAAAACTTCACGTGAACTTTACATTACCCACAACAACTGACTGTTAGAACCTTTCCAGTGATCTTGCGCATCCACTAATCTGCATAATCTCTATATTGTGCCGTTGTCGACAACAGTTACCTTCAGGTTTAGCCCTACCTGACCGACAAAAATCCTCCGACGAATCACCATGAGGTTCTTAAACTTTTTTATCATCCATTCACGCTCCTGACGATTCAGATGAGATTCTAATGTGAAACTTAGAAAAGAGTGCACTAGTATAGGGACGGTTAGACTGGAGAGTAGGGGGTACGCATACCGGAAGAGTGGCAATAACCGCGAAACCGGTCGTATGCTTCCGTATGCGAAACATACTGCTGAGAACAAATTGTACAAACTCCAAATATAACCGTGTTCCTTGGCGTAGTGGCCGCGGACTCTGATTCGCGCGAGTTATGAGCCAAAAAAATCCGTGGACTGTTTCACTTTTGTGTTCATAAGTCTTCGGAGGAAAGGAACCGCTTATCGAAGTGCGGAAGGGTAGAAAGGGAGAGCCAACCAGTACGATGTTTGTTCTTTACTTGGACAGAATCTGTTTTTTTTTCATTGATTTTCTCTACGTGGTACAATTCAATTCCATGTGATCAATTAATTTGCACACGGAATCAATAAAAGTGGGATTTCTCGCTTCTGGACGCGGTAGTTGTTCAAATTGTTCTTTTTTCTTGAAGCCGCCACTAATCACTTCAGTGTTTGTCGACGTCAATCCCCTATCGCTCTCGCCAAGCGGATGAGGTGAGGTAAAATGAGATGGTGAAACTGTTAAGGGCATGGAATGTAATCAGTGCTTATCTGCTCACCGTTTCTTAAAACACTCGGATCGGTCATTCCATCTTCAAGCAGTCAGGGTTATGAACCTAACGTCAAATGACAATGCCTAATTGTTAAGCGCGTCCGGTGTGATGAGTTCAAACGGTTACACTTTGATGAAAACAGACCTACACCATTCATTGTGAGGAAAATGAAGATCAAATTCATGGAGACGGATTCCGTTCGTCGTAGGGGTTTAGTCTATTCTCTCAAGTCGATTATTATTGATCGTTCATTTCAGTGGAAGTCGCCGGGCATTCGCCTCCGTCCTCGCACTTTGGTAGACACATCTGCGCCGTGAGAAGGTAGTGCGCAGGACTTCCTCCACCGAGGCTGTTCGAATCTAACTACCAAAATTCCTCAAAATATGGCTGCAAAAATGTGAAACTAATCGTCTCAATGAATTTGTTCCCGTTCTATTTTTTCTGTGTCTTATCCTTTGATTTTCTGACTGACTACGTTGTTTATTGTTGCTTGTATTTGTGCGTTTAATGGATATCCATACAATGAAATAATTTTACCTGTTCTGATCATGATGTTTAGTTTTCTTGAAGATCAAGCTGTTCTTTTGGTTAGTATTACCGCCCGTCGTCGTGCTCATATGCAGGATGGCCTTCGCTGCACGTGAATTCATAAGGCGTAAGATGTGTGTCCAATCTTTGTTATCAATTCCTCTGGTTTACTTCTCATGCAATATTGATAAAGTGGTACTCTATTTGGCCAATTTCCAGCAATTCAGAATTGCGGCCTCACAGCGATGGTTTGTTTATGAATGGTTAGGGCTTTTTTGGTGAACTGTGTATTGTACCCTCCCGTTAGCTATTCTTTTGCGTTTGGCACACTTATACAATAGCCTCATTAAGAATGACGATGACAGTGATTTTGATTCACTATCTCAAACACTAGTTGAAGTTGCTAGTGCCTCTAGGTAGAATAATTATTTCGCATTGGCATGTTGTTTCGCCCCGTCGCGTGGTTCCTGTTCACACCAGTATGAAGAACCACTGAACCAAGCTTCTTTCTTCTTATTTCCTCAACACCGCTCCTCCATCTGCCTGCTCCACACGTCCAACTCAATCTGACCTACAAATTGATTTATGCTGTATGTCAAAACAATCCGTTTTGTTCCTGCGCGAAATCTTGTTGGATAAAAAAGAATTCAACTAGTCCACAGCAGCCTCCAACTCCCGCTTCTCCAGAATCACCCCAGTCACCCGATCGGCTGATGATGTTCAGTGGAGACGAACTAGATCAGCGTGAAAAACAACAACAACAACAACAAAAACCAGTTTCTACGATATTTGGTGGAGTCAATCGGCTGTCTGTCTCCACAAATGTTGTCCGGCAGATGCGTAAAGCGTTTTTCGGTTCAAATCGACCTGCAACTGGAATGCGGCAATCTGGTCTACGATTCGGAACACGAATTCGCGGAACTGCTGATGACGCGGATGAGGAGTACGAGGAATATGACTCTGAAGAGGATGCAGAAGGGGATGATAATAAAACAGGTAATTGGGCTAAATCCAAATCTGGTTTCACACAAGCCGTTGACGTCCGTGGTAAACGGTTTCCGGAGTCTCCGGTCGACTATTACGAAGACGATCTATATGAAGACATGGCTGAAACAAAAGGACTCGATGCGGAATTTTTAAAGCAAAACAGGAGCTCATTATCAGCCTTCGCAACCAGCAATGCAGCTGGATTTACTACACTATGGACCAGTGGTATGTTATTTTCAACTTGTGAATGATAATGTTTTTGGATTTTCACTTGAAAGTTTTTCGCCACATTTTTGGGTCTCCATAAGGAGGTATACAGGCGCACACTAGCTGTAGAATCCAAGTTTTATGGGTTGCGCAGTAACAGATCGATCTCAAGAGCAGAACAGCTGAACATAAGACGTAAAAAATAACGTACAATCAACAATAAGGAGCATGGGTGTAGCAGTTGCCAGATGAACGGTAATCGGTAAGAAACTGAACAAAAACCGGCAGATTAGTAACGGCCAGGTTATATCATATGTATAGAAAGGCAACTACCAGGTCGGCTATACAGTCCAACGGGAGGACAACCGTACAACCCATCAAACTGGAGGTCAGGTGAAGGCATTGTGTAGTCAGCAAATGATTGATAGGCGCAATCCCATATCGGACAGAAGAGAAACGTGAATACCCAAACAGATTAGCCGGAAGTCAATATCGTTCTCAACAGACCAACAGTCAAATACCACTTAGACAGTAATCCTACTTAGAGCGTGTGTTTGCGTGGGTACGTATGTGTGAAGGGGCACATGAATACATGCTTGTGTAGGCGTGCTCGTGTCGGATGGTGAAGCGTGGATGAGCGCACGCTTTCATTTATCTGCCGTTGAAGTCTTGGAGGTTCAACATCAGTCTCACTGCGACTGTGGGGATGCGTCTGTTCGATTCCAGGGCGGTGGGTGTTTAAGAATAATAATAAGTCTCTGTGCAAAAACAGAAGAATAGGTTTACCTGTTCCATGCAGGCTGCTTACCGGTGCTGTTCTTTGCCATCTTCTTCTGGGTCACGTAAAATCGCCTAACATTAACCATAATTTGTGCTGTACGGTTGCACTCCTCCGTTTCTTGTTCGCAAGTTTCTTCCACCTGTCACCAACTCAATTTATTCAGTTTTGAATATCTTCATGGTAAGTCGACAGTTCATATCCATTTTTCTGTAATTGCAGAACGACGGCAACCTTTATAATATTTCTTCGGCAATACTTTTTCAAAAAATCACGATCCTTGAGGTTGGCATTTAGGTCGCAAGCGTCCAAATGGCATCGTCAGTGGGTAGGCGTAGTTGATCGTAGTCTTCTCTATTTATTAGTTAAATTACACTTGGTTTGATTTTCGTCTTATAAATTACTTTGAATTTGTTTCTTGGTTGCGTGACTGTGTGTGGGTCTCGGCGTCCAGTAGTCTGACATCTGATCTGAGAAATTTGGTTTCTGAAGCTTTGCATGATCAAGACCTTCGGAGAACCGTCAACCTGCCCGTCGACCGATTTCCAATTTCATTGAGAATTCTACCGTCCATTGTCCGGCGTAGGGAAACGGCGGAAGCCGACTTTAACACCTAATTCCACTGTCCATCGTCAATAACGCTTCTCTGACTTCTCCTTTTTGCTTTTGATTTCAGTCTGCCCTGGACCGACACCAGAAAAACTTTCACGAGTGATTGGGATGCGCAAATCAGAACCGTCCAAATGCGAAGAGCCTGAACTCGACGGTGGGTTGTCATTCCTGTTTGTTAGTTCGCTAGTCGATGGGCCTGTTTGCGACACACGGGGTCAAATTTTCTTTCTTTCTGAACCTAATAATGGTGAATAATCAACCCACAATCGGAAATCAGGCGATCCTGTGCCATGGCTGTTTCGTTCGGGAAAATACCAGTTGTCCAGCTGTGTTGATTGTTGGTGATGGATCAAGGTTTGAGATAACTCCACGATTTCCTGCGGGGAATTCGTCCAGTATGGAAGTCGATTTTTCTGTATGTGTGAGTGTGCGTGCTTGCGTTTGCGTCATACTCTTTTACCGTCCACAGTGCCGTATATAAGGTGTGACGGCATTGATGTCTTACGAACTGTCGCGAGCCAGCCCAGCCGGGTTAGTGGGACTAAAGTCTTTGACAGACAATCGTTGCTCTCGAGCTTCAATCCCCATAAGAGTGTAACTCTGTCTGTGTTGGTTCCTAGCAAAGTAGTCGGTATGGTTGTTGTCAGTTTTCAATAGCGAGTTTGGAATGGGGTTGTACAGCTTATACTTTCCTGATCAAGGAAGTCACACCGAACACCGATCAAACATGTCATCGTTTATTGCGTTACCCCCCAAGTGACTTCACTTGGTTGTGTTTTTGCATGCTTCAACAGTCAATCGTTCAAAATTAGCGGGGTTCTGTATGCTGAATAATGGCTTTGAAAGCCTTAAGCAGCAATAGAATTTATCTTTCAGTCAGTTTTAGGCAACAATGGGGTTCTGTAGACTGGATATGTGGTTGAGTACTGCAACACAGTCCTTCCTGACTAGAATTATGACAGTTAGTTTCAGCACTGTGGCAGGCGGCAACTAGCTGTCCTCCGGCTCGTTACCATATCTGATCTAGTGTGATCTAATGTGGTCCTATGCCACTTCAAGTTTCACGTTTAAGCTTGTCGGTCTCCCCTCCCCTCTCGTTTGTAGTGGGCCTTAGCGGCTACGGGCTATGTTCCCTGGACTACGCTCATGCTTCATGTATGTCCTAAAGAGGAGAATGCAGTTCCTATTGGTTTAACCTTACCTTTTTTCGCAATCATCTGTATATTTTTTTTCAAATTCAAATGAAATTTTCGGAAGTTATTTGATTCGATGTATTGATCCAAATAAATCCAATCACGTCGGCTCTATCTGAATGAGAATACGCGGGCAACCAAGCATTTTTTTGTTTAGATTGAGTCCAGATTTAGAGCTCAAATTGAATTTAAAAGTGGGTCTTAAGAGCTTACGGGAACTATTCTTGAAGTTAAAAATGTACGGAAATTTTGCCCGCACGTTGTTTAGGAGGCTGTTGTTCGTTTTCCCTCTCTGAATAAAATTCCTTTCGCTCTCCTGAACAGCGTGATTTTTTAAATTTGTGTTCATCCCTGCTGCTCCAGCTATTTTCTCTGTCCTGTTGGAACAAGTTTTTTAATTGTTCTCTGCCTACTTCACAGTTGGTTCCGTTTACTCCCTTAGAGGGGAAAAGGAGGAACCAGCAATTATGATCCCAAGTGTGGGATTGCTTAGAATCACATAAGTTCTCAGTAGGTCACGCGTCGTAACGTGCCGGGTGGCAGCAAATCGCAGTCTGCCATCAGATTGACCGGTAGGTATGTGAAAATTTCACTTAGATGTCAAACTTCCGAGGCCCACTGCACATTTCACTTGCTAAAGTTATATCCACATTAATCATGATATGAAAGTCCAATCCTATAGTTGCCCCCTCCCTTTGTCTCTGAAACTTTCTCGATTGGTGGTTGATCTGGCGAGACGGAACCGTTTTCCTTAGTTACATCGTGAATACTTTTCTGATATTACAAACTGAAATCCACCAACACGGGTGTGACTTGACTCGAATTACTTTGTTCATCCTTCTTTCGCTGTTTTGTGCCTTTAATTACGAACAAAACCGGCACAGAGAGAGAGAGAGAGTTCAAGGCTAGCTTTAATGATCTAGACTGTCTGTGGTTAAGTGTGATTGCACATCTATCATTCAAATGTTGAACATGCCGGTCAAGTTCTGGGTCGCGGCAGTTCGGTCTCATTAGCTCTTCACTGAACTTATTCTATTGTGACACTGTGTTGTGCTCTGCCATTCCAGTCTACAGGTTCAGGGTTGCCGGTTCTTCACACCCCTCCTCATCCCACATGCACCGGGTCCTTGCAGTTATGAATATGCCTCATCCATTACATCCATATATTCGCAATGTAATAAGAAGTCGACTTTTGGATTCATCATACCCAATTCAATCTTTAGAAGGACCACTGAATCTAAACTGAACAGAACGTCTTTCCCGCTGCACGTTGTTTTCCAAAGAACTATAGGTTCATAGGTCATTGTGTTTTCATCGTTTTTTGTACGGCTCGTCAAACCGAATGATCACCACAAGCTGGTCACGTAAATGCATTTCCCGCCGTTTCTATGGTCAATCCCTCTCCGTTTCTTGACCAAATTCACAGATTGGACAGAATCACCTCAGGCGATTCCGAAAACTCCGTTCCGACCGATGTTATTCGAAGAGCCATGTGAGGGCGTTCCCATCAACGGGGTTGATCAGTCCCAGCCTCCACTTGTATCCGGATTACGGCTGGCCCGGTTCCCAGCGATGTTGAAATGCGTTGTTCGTGATCATCGACCTGACGAACAGCGTCTAAATCCCCACCTCTATCCTTACGACACACTGCAAAAATTAGTCAAATCGAGTAAGTTGTGTATTTACGATGTTTCACCTCGGCCAGGAAAGTGAACTTAATGCTTCGAATTCTTTATAATCCTTGTTATTATCGACCATGCATACGTTCAATTGAACGCCTCGAAACGGAGAACGGCCTCTTTCGTGGGATGATTGACATTATGACAATGAAGCTTGAATCGGATTGAATGATACTACCATATCCGATTTGTGTATTCTTTGATAATCATGGTAGTGTCATGTATCCACATCGAAACGACTGATAATCAGGGACTGAAATTGATTTTCACGGAGAAGTGAACGCTTCGAACCCACCCACCGACAGACTTTATACAGTGCTCGATTATTGTTGACCACAGGGCGAAACATTCAGGCTATTGGTGATTAGCTATGTTAGTTGTTTTACTGTTAGTTTTTGTGTGGCATATGCTAAGATTGCCGTCGGTTGTTGTATATAACAATAATTTCCATTGATTATGAACAAAATGCAGTGTAAACCTGTGCATCACTGAGGATTCGCCCCGTCGGTACAAGATAAGCGATCACCACATCCTTGCATGAAATGGTCTACTCCGGATCCAGTGGATCAACACCATGACGCGGCCAATTATGATAGATCTCAAATGATTACACTCGAATCACACTCATTTGAGCGTTTACAAACCCTCTACACAGCGTTGCTGCCATCCACAGACACATCTGATCCTAGAAATAGAATCTGATCACTCTTCACAGTTCTTTTTATCCGTGTTTCAGTCACTTCCAACTCTCTCTACATCCTTTTCCGCACAGGCTTCCTTGATCCGTTACGTTCAGGCTTGTCTCATTGTCACCTTGACGCAGGCCTTTTCCACGGTCACTCTATGCGCCCCTCCTGGACTTTGCTCCGTGATGGCGAACTTCACACCATGACCTTGGTCACGGGTAACGTTGACACGGAGATCGGAGAGGCGGCATTCTCAATTCATGTGACTCCTGTCCCATCCGTTTTGGAAGATGAGGTTGGTTCAAATTCGGTACATATCTGACATGTTGCCTTCCTGTGCGGCCCATTCGCATCCTGTTTCCAACTTAACCTAAATTAGATAAATCGTGTCTTTGCAGTTCACATCTGTGGTTATTGACTCCATAACCATTGCACGTCATCAGCTGAGCGACTCTTTTACAGCGCAATGTCCCCCAATAATCTGAGTAGTTAGGTGGTTACACTTACACTTACATTTCCGTAGATAAGAGAAACTGCTTCAGTTTACCTCTCCATCAGGACAGATTTTTGTCCCCTACAGAACTGCAAGACATTTATGTCTCTCTTCGACGTATCCTTACCTTAGGCTTCACTATTTTCTCGTTCTTTGCAAAATACATCTTAGTGCACGTTCTCTGAACCTACACAAAATGTACTTTTATATTTGCCACATAATTACTCGCGAGTAGCATGTGGGATCAACGCAGTCTGTTTTGTAATTATCGTTTACTTTGGTAACTGCTGAAGTCCCGTAGTACCACTACGGAAAAGCGGACCGTCACGACTCCTGAACAAAGAGCGGTTAAGAGTCATAATGAGCGTCAAATGTCACAGCGGTGATGGTGCAGCGGATTGAATGTCTCTTTTAGCACATGTCCGGGATTCATATCCCGGATCAATCGGTCTCTTCGGGTGATAGACGAGAATTCGATTTCAATCAGCTCGCTCCCACATCTGATCTATCAAGGCCTTATGAGCCTCGGTTGACCGATGGCGATCAATTGTTCTAAGCTCCTGTCACCAAGAGGGCCATTAGTTCGAATCCCAGATCTGCTAGTCACATCGGTTGATGATAACAACTCGCTGTTGCCCGTATTCCCCCCTTCCAATGTACTGGGCCATAGTGGTTATGCTGCTTGCCTCTTCCACTGCACTCAATTTTCAATCGTTTAAAAAGACTAGTATCCAGCTCTGGCTCTTGTCCCGCATCTGCCCAGTGCGTCATTCCCTTTAGGTTGTTAGCGCACGCTCCTGATCGAGCGACTGAAGTCAGCAGTTCATCACGGTCATGCGAATGAGAGCACACAGAACTAAACTGTCGCTTGGCTCGTTACCACATCTTATCCGTTGAGATTTGTGTGATTTCATATCACTCTAGCATTCAAGATCATGACTCCCGATTCTCCGCCCCCCGTGTAGTAGGCCCTAGCGGCTATAGGATGTGCACCTTCCACTGCACCCATGTTTCAGATAAGTCACAAAAATGTCAACGCATTCCATGGACCTTGGTAGGAAAGCTAGACCCGAATTGATATCATTCTATGGCCATGAGTCTCGCCAGTGGCCAATTTTCATGTTATTTCGTCCAAAGTGCCCACACTATAAATAATCACCAAGCTGGTGACCTGCATATACAGTAAAATAAAGTTTGGGTAATCTGTTCTCTGAATTGCGTGAAAATGAGTCATTTTATCTGAAAGAATCAATTTTGTCCCATGGCCGAAGAAGTGGCACCTGCGTGATTTCACGCCGGGGCAACGTGCGTAGTCGGTAAGATCGCGACGGGTTCACCTGTGCACTTTTTGATGGAGCACGACCTGAACCCATTGTGATAAGAACAACTTTGCCTTCCGGAATATATCAGCCTAGAGGAGAATAACAACTGGCGGGTCAGTGAAATAGGGGAAGTAAAAATATCGATCTACCCCATTGTCGAATTATCAAGCGTAGACGGAAAAAGTCTGTGTAAGTGGACCCAACGATACGAGTGCGACGGAGAACAAGTAATTCATTCGAATGAAGAAAGATGTACACTAGAGAAGTTGCGTTATTCGTAAGAACTACTTCAAACCACGGCAACAACATCTCACTGAGTGAGAACTGTTACGTGGACTCTAACAGGATAAGTTCCCCTTCATAATCGTCTGGGCCCTTGAATTTGAACCCAATTGAAAACAGTCAACACAATTTGTAAAAGGTTAGTGTTAGTTGGAAAAATTTCCGAGCCGAAGGTCGTCACGAAAAAGAGTTAGGGTGAGATATCGGTTCTGTTCGTCGACCGATTAATAAGCAACATCCCACAAATTCTCATTGTTACTGTTGTCGGCGCTGGGAATACAAGGGATTGGATTATATACCCTGTCATTTTATCCGGAGTACATCACCTATACTACTTTTCCATAAGATTCTCATAATCATCACACGGCTGGTGCTGCTGCAGTTGACGCAGGAAAAGGTAAACGGCCATTCGTTATGATCCAGCTCGCTTCCACGTCTGACCCAATGAGACTTAATGTGATCCCATGCCACTTCAAGTTTCACGATCACGACTCCCGATTCCCCTCTCTCTTTGTAATTCACCCTAGTGATTTCCCCTTCCACTATGTTCGTGCGTGTTGCATGCAATAAAAACAAAACACATTTTGGTGCTACGTGTTGTACGTCATCAGTTCATAAGTTGGCTTCATTATTCCAGTCATTTGTGGTAAACTACTGTCACAGGGCGTGTGTTAGTTAGTTGGCCTACGGATTCCTGTACTCTGATGTTTTGATGCTCTCACGACGTCTCCTTTCTGCTCAGTGTTTTTTCTTCTGTTTGTTGCTTTTCTCAGACACTCTTGAATGCCGCGTTGCACACCTCCGATCGTGTTTACCAGTCCACGGATGTCGCTCATGAAAGCAACCAATTTCACTTGCAGACCCATTTGTTTCAACCATCCGCCAACCATTGTCCCCTATGGAAACCACAGTCCGGCCTTGCACCACTTGAAGCATACGGTCAGGCGCTTCGGTGTGATTTGTCCACTATGTTATCCGCAGAGCCGTTGCCTTCGGAGGACATTCCAGACATTCGAGTCGTTCGAATGCGTCGTCTCATCGGTTTGTGTTTGGCATTGTGGGGTCGAAATCCACAAGAAGTCGAGGCAGCCGTATTGAACAGGGAGCAAAAAAAGCAACAACAACAACAACAAGACCAGTCGCTGCATAATAACATGGACTCAAGTGAACAACATGAACAGATGGAAAATAGTGACCACCATGAATCTGAAGCTCAGTCTGCATCAGTTTCCTCACCCATGTCACCGTCGGATGCATTATTCTTTAGAACTGACGAGAATTTTGAACTTTCGAGTCCCAGTGCAATTCGACTGATGGCACGCAAACAAGCAGTGTCCGAATGGATCAGGTATTGTTTTGCCTCCGTTTATTCTACTTCCAACACTACTTTGCGCGTTGATGCGTGAGAAGGTGCAAATTTTTGTCACGAAAAATGTTCGCATTGACGAATATGAGACCGAAGTTCTCGTCACCACCTTACCATAATTTAGTTCAAACTTAAGCGTAAGAAATTGGTTCGTACGAGGAACTTGGTTGTACAGTGTTAACATTACTCGTGAGTTATTTGAAATCAGGAAAAGCGGTCAAAGGCAGGTCGATAGACCACCAAAGTCGCGATACCACTAGAAATCAGTCGATTTTCCGGCTCGACCCTGTAAAATTCTTGTGTGAACTCGTAGGTGTCCGCCAACAGTATTGCCTCTGAATTGGTAGGCTACTGTGATGCTTAAACGATTTTCACCTCTTTGGTCTTTCATTTTTCATTCGTTTGACATTAGGCCCAGAGAAACTGAGAACAGTCACTTGCTGACTAATCGGTCTACAGACGAACTAAGCCTGAATGGCCCGTTCCATTAACAGAAATGACTGGTCCTTTGGGTTGTTTTGACGCCTGTGTAGTGATAAACCAAGCCCTGAAGCACCAACAACAGCGGGGAATCAACGAACTGTTACTTTGCAATCCGCTTTTGATTATCCACTTTCCAGAATGGTCAGGTGACGTCGGGTCTACTTTCTGGCCAACTTCTCAAAAAATGTCATGCTCGGTCTATTTTTTCCGTGCATCTGGCCCCAATCACATCGTCACTTTCTAAAGTTCCGTGACGCCTCCATAAATATGTCAACTGGTCGTCTTTATCGATGCTGCAATAGGTGTACGTAACGTAAGCTCAATCTTTGTTGTTATCACTAAGTGAACATTCGTGTCATTCAGATTTCAACCGCCACCAAGTAATTTGGAATTTTATTTCCCATCAGTTCATCCGAATTACTCTGTGTCATCTGTGTCAGCAGTTGGTTTTTCAGCCGAGATCTCCACCAACTTCTTTTACCGGAGCAGATATCATCGAGTTTCATGAGATTATAGCCCGATTGCGTCCACAGTAAGAATAGTGGGACTTTGTACGGTTATCTTTTGCTCCTGATCCATTTGGCGTCCTTGGTGAATCTTCTCACTAGTGCCATGTTTCAGAAACTATATGCAAATAAATTCTCTAACCCACTGCGTTCGAAATGTGAAATTGATTGTCTCGCACATTCTGTCGTCCGCTCCGCAGAGTTCAATCATTCCCGTGGCTTCGATCCCGACTGCGTCAACTCAATCTGTGGCGTCTAGTGTCCACTGATTTGGATTCAAAAGTTGTAACCGAATCCGCGAATGGAGAATTTCCGGTACCCAAAGTACAGGATATAAACACAGAGACTGTTGGTTTGGGAATCTTTGCCTGTCTTCTCTCTGGTGAGCCAGGAGCTGCTTGTCGGATAGCTCTTGCTGCTTCTATGCCTGGCTTGGCATCTTTGATAGCTCAGTCTACTGCTGGCGACGCGATCGTTCGACGGGGCTTGCAGCGACAACTACAGTTGTGGCACGGATTGAAGGTTTGTCTAAAAGTTATTCGTGCAGTATTGTTATCCGTGTCATTAGCGCTCTGTTGCCAAAGCGGATATTGAACGCGGGTTCCCATTCTCGGTTTTTGCTTGTTTTATCCGCGCAAGGTTCTGACGAAAGAGACATACTGCTGTATCTCAGAAAAAAACAACCTGCACTACTCCTTCTCCGCGATACAACAATATGCCTCTTTCATTCGAACCTTGCAACTACAGTATTCGATAGGCAGTAGATGAAGTAGAGTGGTAAACCGTACACAAACCAGTTTTTTCTTACTTTGTTTTCCTTTTTCGCGATGATTTCGTTGATACTGAGTTTGTAACTGGGTGTGTAAACTATGTATCCTAAGATTGTAGGTGACAGAAGTTTCTGTTTATAAGTCTACTGTGGCCTTATAACGAGAAGGATACATAACTAATAAGCAACAAATTACAGTGGGCAGTGGATACCCTTTCCAAATGAGACTAGAAAATTTCTAGATCAGATTAGGGGCATAAACTGGTCAACGGAAGAATTACTTGGTAACGGATTCACAGACAGCACCGAACGGCCCCGTGCTCTGACTAGCTGGAAGGAAAGTCGTCTATGATCGAGCGTTCAGCATTTTAGGGTTTGGTTGGAAGTCGAATTCGGCCACCGTCGACCCCCTGCTTATATTTTCTATCTTGGAACTGTTCGTGGTAGCAGCCGTCCTTGTTCCTATGGTCTTATTTAATCAGTTTCGAAAAAATGTATTTAGTTTGTTGTTATTCGTTTACGATGGCAGAGGAAAGTGTTCGAAATTAAGTTGCTGAGCCCAAACATTCTTCTGGTCATATGACACCGCAGCTGAGGTTCTCGTGAGTTAGATATGCTCAGGAAATTCCAATCCAGCTGAAAAGATCCGCGCTTTTTTGAACTGTCACTGGTAAAAAGTGATTTCGTCGTTCAACCGTGCAACACTGCAGACCAACGAATTGTGCAGTTAATTGTTAATATCACGGCAACGTGCAACCATCGACTGTGCACCATATTCCGTAAAGTTAGAAATTAACGAAAGGTCATCGTTATTCTTATTGGAGTACTTTCTGTAAACGTTTTCGAATTTGAGACATGTGCGAAATGTTTTTTTTATTAACTGGTCTTCTCTATTGCTCACTTTTCGTGAATTTTTTTAAACATTTTGACCTGTTTCGAATCTAATTCATCTAATTATTTCCTGCTTGTCCGTCACACTCTTGTTTTCTTTTTTTGTAGTACGACGAACACATTCCTCTCATCGTGCTACGTATTTACGCCCTTCTCGCTGGAAAGTCCGAGTTCCCTCATCCTAAATGGGACGAACCGGTGGCGGTTCTAGCTAACGTCGACTGGGTTAGGGTCCTGGGTGCTTACATATGGTACTTGACGGACTATGCCTTGGATTTAGCTGGGGTGTTAAAAGTCTATAGCTTGGCATGGCATGCCAGCGACCCGCGCTCCGATGGAGCTTTGGCCCGACCCGTACCTCCAGAAAATGCAGATTTGGACTATCGGGATCCCCCGCAGTTTCCGCACAAGCCCTCGGACTTTCCGGAATTCGCACCAAATTTAGGTTTGTGCATGAATGTTTCCCAAGTCCATATTCGCATTATCGATTTGTTATCCTTGTTTGAGTCCATTTCTGCCTCGAAGCTCTTTTGGTCGCTCATTAAACAGTCCCCTTTTGTCCACTTGACTATTTCTCTTAGTGAATTATTACCCTCAGAACTCGCTCATATATGTTTTTAATGTGGTCGTCGTTCATCAGATTCAGCTGCCTATCCCAGTTTGTGACTACCCATTCAATCTGGCATCTTTTTGATGCGCCATCGATCGATTCTGGGCCGATATCCATCTTTCTAATACCGTATGGAAAACGCCCGTGATCACAAAAGATCATGTGAACAATTCTTCTCGAAAATTCTAAACGTTTCAGCATGGTTCGTAAGACTTAAAACCCAAGAGATAGAGAATTTGCTTGTATATCGTTCCGACGACATATACGGCGAAATGATTAGATTGGAAATATCACCCAATTTAAGTCGTAGCAGCTAATGCCTTGATGTAGATTGTTTGTTTGATGGCTATGAGAGTTGGAGAACGTGAACTAGCCGTCTTTGGACCCCGAGATCGGAGATCAAGTGACTGCAAGCGATCACGTCCGAACGTGTCTCGACTAATTTGCAGGCACTTGGCAAATAACCCTAGATGTCTGCGGATCGGCGGGTACGTCGCGATTACTGTTCACTAGGTGCGCAAGATTGAGATTGGACCAAAAACCGTGTGTCTAAGCCCATTTGGGTTGTGCTTTCATGCGGGCGAATAACTGCCAAGCTGTTCGACCGATACGGGACGACTCACAGACACGTTTGAATTAGTACGACTAGGAATGCGGTCACTATGACCAGTTTGTTCTTAGTTCTTGGGGTTATCAAAGATGGGCCTTTGGATGAACATCCTAACTTTGTTTTGTTGAAGGTAGTGGTAACGGGCCTCATGAAGGCTTCGGGTGTGGAATCGCCTTTGAAATGAAGTATGATGAAAAATTTTCCCTTTCAGCTACCATAAGCTTGGTTCAAAAATATTTTTCTTCATAGACCTATTCGTGTAGTCATTTACTCGGAAAAAATGATGCGTTGAAGTTTCTGTAGCACTTTTGAATTACGAATTATCTTGGAACTCAGAACTGGTTATTTGATTAAGTTTCCACTTTGCCATACGAGTGTAAAGCTATTAAAATTAATGTATACACAGCATTGGATAAACCCATTGCTTTTATAGGTAGTAACATCTTCAGGAGGGAAATCCGATTTTGTATGCCCACCTAAACTGAGTTTTACAGAATCGCGGTTGATCCGGGAGGTAAGCCATCAGTCGAGACAACCTGAAGGAAGAATCTGTTCATTAGCCTTCCGTTTAAAAGTGATTGCGTATCGGCATTCTTTATGGGGTCCCACAATATGCAGTTGTTTCCACGTTCAATACTCTTAACGTTTACTCTTGATAGTCCTAAGAAAGGCGATACATTTATAGCTGGGACAGCATATCCCCCGATTCTGCGCACACACAGGCCGGCCAACCAACTCCTCTAACTCTTGGGTTTCAAAGTGTTACTACCATGTTAGGATCTCCCTGATTATCCAACTTATTTTGTTCCCTCCGTTGTACTTTTACAGGAGAAAAAGAACGGCGCTCACTTGCTCGTTCCTGGCCTCGTGACACAGCCTATCATCTACTGCAACTTTTCTGCAAGTGTGCACACCGTCTGGAACGCACTCTGGACCCGTGCGGTGTGCATCGTACGACCGAGGGCGTGGACAATCACCCACCCACTTGTAGTGTGAACGCCGCGAACTTGATCGATTGGTCTCCTGCGTGGATGCTGTGGCGTGTTCTCCACGCCCTGGGTTATCGGCATTTTGAACGCGGCTATAGCCAGTCACGCATATGTACCGAATTCTCCGCACAGCTCGAATCAGTCGGCCTGTGGGAATGGGCTATTTTTGTTTCTTTGCATGAGGCAGATCAATTGAGTCGCGACGCCCTTGTCAAGGCGATCCTAGCGCGACATGTTGCTCTCGTGATCCCGCCAGGTTTGCTGGCTTCGTTGCAACAACAACAACAGCATTTGAATTCGGTTAATGGTCCACAGACACTCTCCACTTTACCACCAGAGGGTTCAAATGCAATTTTGGATCAGCTTGTCCTCGTTCCTCCTCCTCCACTGACCAGAGCAGAACAGTTTGTGGTCGAGAAGTTGGGTGTTCCGCTTTGTTGGATCCATGAAGCCAAGGTGAATGGTGATTCTGATTTACGTCTCCTTCCGTGTCACAGTATTCGCGTCCTTTGGTGCTCCATATTCTCATTATCACCATGGTTTTTTCAAGTGTTTTGAACATGCTTGTTATGTGTAATAAAATTGAGATCCGCTGCAATGACAGTCAGCAAAGATGATCCGAGGATATGGGGTGGTTTAAGATCACATGAAGTTTCCATAGGTCTGACTCGGTAACGAGCCAGGGGGCAGCATCGAATAGCCGCCAACCGTCAAAATGACCGGTGGTAGCACGATTTGAACCCGCAACAACCGAGATAAAAAAAATTAATCCGCTTGGCCCTGATCCGCCCCCCCCCCTGGTGGCTACCTGTCTCTAGTGCTCGTTTCGAGCTTGCGTTCATTTATACACCCAATGGCGGATGTTTGAATTTTGAGCCTCTTTGCACGTAACCGGGACCTGCGCAGACTCGAGGCCTCCACTCTAGGTCACAATATTTCCGGTACCGTAGGACACGTGATTACATTACATTTTACTCCTTGTTGTCTCCTATCGATTATTTCGCCTGAGAATGTACTAGCCAGCATTTATCCACGTTCTGATTTTTTTTTCGTTGGATTATAGTCTCGTTATGTGGGCGTTTCTTTTCCAAAAAATATTTTACTTTCTGTATCACTTTTTTCCGCTCTCTTCTCTAGGCTGTCCTGGCCAGGCATCGTTTTGCCGCATGCAATAAACCGATCCAATTAAGTCACCTGGGTGCACGTGTCATGCCACAAATTCGTCAGTGGAACTTCAGTGCACGCGTGTTCGCCACACTGGAAGCATCTCATTGGTTAGCCGCTGGGCATACAACCGCCGCGCATTCTGTATTGGTGAACTACTTGTTGCCAGATCTAGTGTTACACGCGGACACATCACACGCTCTGACTTCAGAGGCCGGGCTACCATGGCCTGTGTGTCGTCTGGGTCATCGCTTGACTCGTCTCTTGCAACCGTTCGAGGCAATGCCATCAACGAAATTGCCCGAAGATTTCTCCCATGGTAACTTACCGCTGACTTCCGATCGCTGAAACGTAGTCCTGTTTCCTTACGTCCTCGTTGTTAACCCAGTCAGTCATGCATAACGATGGTTTGCCATCAACAAAGACGGGCGGAATGCTTTATCACAGACACTAGTTCCGCTTGTTGGATTACAGTCATATATTCTGTCGATTAGTAAAAGTATCTTTGGAGAATACCATCTGTAGAAAGGACAATTAACAACACCATGCCTACCATCACCAATCGATTTCGAGCGAAGCCATTGTTAACGCTCGATGCGTTGTCTAGTGAATGGGCTCTTTTCCGCCCATATTCTGTTTATACATGACACTTCCACTATTATCTACGGAGTGGATTATACCGTAGTTAAGTTAGTCCCCATTTTTCCTGTTCCGTTGACCTTGAGAACGACATCGGAAGGCTATTTTGAATTCAAACTAAATTGTCTGAAGTTAGCTGTCCGTTTAATTTTAGTCCTTTCTGTTTGCACGCATCCTCCGATTGGTAAGTACGATATCGATTCGGGATAGGGTTAAATCCAGTGTTCCTTCTCCCGGCTACTTTTGCTTGCATCTTTGACCGGACAGTGTCCAAGCACTAGCCACGCTTCTACGAAGTGATTCACTACAAAACACCGGAAGCGCTTTTCCTAAACCAATTTAGGCAATTTGTTGTTGATTTTATGTCAGTTGTGAGAATATCGTTTGATTCATTAACTTCTCATGGTTTTTGGTAATGCAGTCCCGTTAAATTGCCAGCTTTGCGCGATCTTGGTCCACATCAAAACCAACAAAATAAATCGTACCACGATACCTGGGAATAGACCGACACCCTTGCTCGGCAGATGAAAAGATACGACTTGACAAACATTGATCGACCGAAGTACATGTCAGTCAAAAGAGATCAGTTTCAAAGCCAATTATGTTTGCACACTTCTTGATTGCTATGTGAGCACCATTTCTGCAATGATAAGTTGGATCATCGTCTCCTTGAAGTGAATTTCGGTGGAATTTGCAAGCAAAAACTGAATGAGTCAGCCAACTAACGGTTTACCGGAGAACTATACTTTCCACCCACATGGACGTGACATGGTTTCCGTCACAGGCTGCTACCTGAGCATCCAGCGCGCGTTATCCAACAGTCATCAAGATCGACCGGAGATTTCTGGGTTCCAAATCACGCCACATTCGCCGGAAATTACTCCACATGTAACGCTTTGATTTGCCATATCCTTCCTTGTGAACTTGTGCAGTTTGGTAGGGGAATCAGAATCTGGCTCTTGACAGTTAGATTTTTCACTGTATTTGGAAAATAGTGTAATCCAATAGAAATTTGCGACTGGTATCATCCACAGACACGAACAAACTGCCTGTGTTACTATCCTTACCGGCAATTGACGAGTAATTTCGACTTTCTGTTGTTGATTCGGATTCCGCATGTATAATACCGCTTACACTACACGGTTGACAAGAGGAAGTGGGACTTGTGTCGTTATTTCCTCACTTCTCTACTTTTCAGGTGTCGGCCCTTATCTGATGTACAGCGACATCCTTAGTTTGACGGAATTAATTGCTCGGTTGTGTCGCACACAAACCACCACAACGGTCCCGACATCCGGTGAATCGAAAGACATTGGTTTGGCCCACGAGGAGGAAGTCGACGACGATGCGCGAGATACGCAAGTGGAGAATCAGTTGGCCACAACTCTCACTACCCTTCGGACACAATTGGCCACGTTCACCGAACAGCTTCAGTACATGCTCACGCCGAACCTGAAGGCCAAGTAAGTTGAAGTCGACCTAAACTTGCTTGATGTGTACTTTTCCACTCGAAGGCGGGTGTTTTTTTTTATAGACTTTAATGCACTTATTCGAGATACCACTGTTCTCCAAATCAAAAATGAGTCGTCTTATTTTTTATGACATGCTTCCGACACGATTGTAGTGTGAATATGTCCCCTAGCCGCCAGGATCCATTGCACGAAGGGGGGAGAACCGACAATCATAATCCCAGAACTTAAAGTTTCTCAGTCACATGGAAGGTCTTAACACATGTGGGATCGCCACCTAACTTGCCTCAACGTTTGATCTAAGAGCCCTATCTAAAGCGTAGCTGACCAGTGTGGCATTTGCATCTCGTTGTGAGTCGCCAATTGATGTCCCAGTTTTTACCACGTCTGGTCGATTCAGACCAGGGGACCAAAGTTTCCAACAGAACCAATCAGCAGATATTGTTCGTATGCATCTATTTCACAAAGAAGCAAGGAACTGGCTTCGAACTACGGTCATCATTTCACAATATTCTTTTTCAACTCTCTTTTGGAGGGAGTATGTGGATCAGGCCAAAATCACTGCTTCCTCGGGTACAGTGCCTGTTGTTCTATGCTTCATTCTGACCCATAATTATTCAGTCTATTTAAATGGTCACAGAGGGAAATAATTCAGCTCAGATCTGCTGCCCATGGATTCATGCTCACACTTTGTAGAATCCAGTTTATTGTTTCATGTGTGTGGGGTGACATTTTACACCCTAATCAGACTAGCTACACCGCTTCAAAGCAGTTCCCCCCCCCCTCCGCTGTGGCATAATGAATTCCATTCACAACATCGCATGATGTTTTCTGTTTTTTGTTTCTTCGTTGCAATGCAAAGTGCCCTGTCTCTTTCGGATCATACCATTGTTACTAATACCAATACTTACACTCATTGCAGAGTTGTGCGCACGGAGATGGCAACAGTTTGTGCTTATGTGATCTCTGCCTTTCTGGTCGCCAATATCAGTGAGAGCGAGAATCGTTCGACTGGCAAGAATCAGACCGACTTGCTGGATGATCTACAACAACAACTGATGGTGATGGCCAAAGTTGGTCTCCCGGCGGACTATCATTTGCGAGAACAAAGTATTCTAGCTGAGGCTAGGTTGTCAATCGGTGTTGTTTGATGAAGACGCTTGATCACGTAAATACACACACCCTTAACCCGCGTGCAGATAACCTTTTTTCAGTCAATGCCCGGTCTTCAACAACTTTTTCCCCGTCTTTGAACAGAAGAGTTTACATTTGATATCGAACGTATACATACACATGTGCATGTCACCCTAACGTCTATCATTTTAATATACCATATTTCTATACAATCTGCGTAGTTATGACAGTGTGTGCGCGCTCGGATGGGAGTAAAAATCAACCTTTACCTTCATCGATCCCTGTTCTGTGCGAATGCGGAAATTGAGATAACCAATTAACCCTGTTTGTAGTCCATAAATCAACGCTTCCTGGGCCTAAGACATGACTTTAATTAGCATAGCACCTCGTCTAACCAAGTGATTGGTAAACTCGTTTATTTATTCAATGGCAGCGCGGGGGTGGTGCTCACTAAGGGTGATTGCTGGTCATAACATTAGGATAGAGGAAACGAACCAGTCATTCCACAGGAAGTTCCCAATGCGTACAGGTCTTGTATTCACAACGGATCAAATACAAACGCACCGGCTGTGTGCAGTACATGTCAGCATCGGTGCATACGAGAACGGCATCGCACATCGTATTGCGAAGTGTATATATCGTTGCATTTAAACAAAGAAGGTCCTATTTTATCAGACCGGGGTATTATTTTTTAACCAGTGAAACAACATAGTTCCCAGACGACCGCAGATTCCTATTACAGTTACCAAACAACATGAAAATGGAGCCGCAGAAAGGGGAACAAACAGATGAGCGAATTAACAAGCCATAAAAAACGAAAGACTTTTGTGTTCTCGCCGCACATTTTGTGATTTTTCGATTGTTTTCGCGTTAGTTCTATAGACACGCCACACAGCAGTCGCAGGAATGACTTCGGTTCTGAACCATATCCCCGAGCGACTCCAGCTAACAACATCTCTTGGGTCCCAACCAGGAAGGCGAGAAGCACAAACCGAAGCCAAAGCCAAACCTAACTTTTTAATATTTCCACGCTAAGTCATATCCTGATCACCGCGTCGCTTCTTCCAGCCTTGCCAAGCACGTGGAAAAAGACCACGAAAAGGTATACAGTGGACAGGCATACACAATACGTGTCCAGGCCACCGAAGGCGACGTAGAGTGAGTGTGAGTAACTCAGTCAGGGGACGACTGTCTGCACCCAACACACGACGACGCACCCCGTCTTTGCTCACCCGATGTTCCCATCAAGTATGAGCAATGCTTCGGAGACGTCGGTGGTCAAAAACACGAAGTCGCCCGATATCCTCAACGCGGCTAGGCCAGGTCTCGCAACCGTAAAGCAGAACACTGCGAACTGCAGCACTGCAAACCCTTCCCTTAAGGGAGAGTCGGATGTCATGGCTGCGCCATAAGTGTCACAGGTAGTACAGGTTCGCGAAAGCTGCTCTGGCTTTCGCAATTCGTGATGTGACCTTCTCCCCAACATCTCCGTCAGGTGTGTTCAGGCTCCCGAGGTACTTGAAGCTATTGACCACCTCCAACAGATCACGACAAAGCGTGAGTGGAGGGCAGGTTTATACCAGTCTTAAAGAAGAAGCACCTTGCATTTTGAAGGTG
>LUCM01004725.1:0-18432 GCA_008360955.1 Fasciolopsis buskii | reverse complement strand
AGAGAGAGAGAGAGAGAGAGAGAGAGAGAGAGAGAGAGAGAGAGAGAGATTAATCCGTTGCAAGGCTCCGGTCACCACCGGTTATCTTCCCCGCCCTATGAAAAATGAACTCATAAGCAGACGCACGGAAATCGTATGGGCGCAAAAACATTAGCCCCCAGTCATTCAACTCCCCACGTAAAGCATGACAGAATCTATTACAGGAAGTGTGATACACAGGCAAAAATCTCACGCGACAATCCAAACAGTTTTTTTCGTCTTCCACCGTTGTTTTGGCAACGGGAGAATAGTGAGCAACGAGGCGTGGTTAATTTTGATAGATTTTGTCTATTTCCCTTATTTTTAACAAAACACGTTCCAACCGTAGATTGCTCGACCGTCGTCTACTTGGAAAACCGTCCAAGAACCTAGTAAATCAGGAACAGTAATGTAAATAATAATAATAGTAATAATAACAACAGAATCGACGTCTTGCGTTGGGCTCAAATAAATTCAACGTTGTCAATTAGGGGAAAGACTAATTCAAACAAAAAAGCCCATTCTACAATTCACCTCACCTTCAAGCGGCAGTACTTTCGCATGGCTCGACTACCTCGTGCGCCTTTGATCAGCACATTGAAAATCGGGCACAACAGTTCATCCGAGCGCAAGCTCGACGCATCCGGTTCAGACTGGTCCTTCGAATCGAGCTGAAAATATAACACATCTGACTGTATTGCTCTCACATTCAGAACACGAGTTTTATGTGGACAAGTATTCTGTGAATTCATGCTCAGGACAATAAATTCACAGCTTCAAGTGGCAGAGAATGTAATGCGGCTTTTAAGTGATTCATCTCTAAGTACCAACATCCATTTTACTACTGAAGGAAACAGTGTTAGAACTATTCTCCAGACTCCTCTGTCATTCAAGAGCCTTTGGTGATCCCTTGAGGGCCAAAGGTGATGAATATGAACCTCAAACAACCGTCACATGCTTCAGAATGACAGGAACACCTGTAGAACCCCATTTTGGGTCATGAGGATGAACAATGAGTCAAATTAGAGTTGATCTTGATTAACCAGAGAACAACGGTCGTTAAATTACCAAGCGATTCTCAAATGGACTTATTATTCACACATAATCATCATGAGGTAAATGTGGTTCTATAAAAGCTAAAATACTAAGAGTCCATTAATGGTTTACAGTTCGGATAGTCAGAACAGGGCGTGAATGAATCAGTTATTACCAAATAAAAATCACTCGGATGGTTTGCTCGTATCTCAGTGTTTATTAGTTTCTAATACTCGTAAACTCGTGTGTGACATATTCGGTTACCGACCATAAGAATTGGAGCCCTGGAACTAATTTGCGTCCTGGACACAGCTTAGGTTTGCGGAGTCGAATGACGATCGCCTCGATAGTTGGCGGTGCCCAAAGTCCGATTCTTCCAGACTCGTGTTGAGACTTCTTAAATAAGTGGAAAGACAATGAATGTCGACTGCCTGGCGTCGATCGAGGGAACAAATGTTTTTCATTCCAAGGAAGGTCAGAGTTTTGAATCCTAAATGTGATGACCACTTTGATGGCAGACAATTTCGCCGTTACGCGTCTAATCCTTAGAACCTCGTGTAATTCCGTGTCGCTCCAAGTTTCAAAGTTTCCTTTTAGTGAAATACATTAGGAGTGAATAGGTTGGGCGCGGTCGTCATGATGGTGACTCCAAGACTGCCTGAGAACCGAGTATAGATTTGACCATGAAATCAGCAAAGGGCCGCTATCGAGTAGCAAATTACAGTCGTCAAACCACTGACAGTTATTGTAGTCAATTACAGCGGCCTGCCCCATAGAGCGAAACGTGTTCCCTCCAACAAGCTAATTAGTTGACTCCTGAGGTGCGCGGGAGTGTTCACTTCCAAAGGTCACCGCTCTTCGGCAGCAAGTACTATATGAAAGAGACCATGGTGCCATCAAAGCAACGCTGTACTCTGCCAGCTTTTAAATAAATTGTGAACGTCGTGGCCGTTTGCTGTGGAAATACACATAACGGAATAATCTGGGATTAGGCATTGGTTTTATTAAAAACTGAATACAGCACCAACTGGTCCCGCAAGAGAGTTGAATCGACTGCCCTCAGTCCTGCGTGACAATTAGGACTTGCGCTCGATATTCAAGGCCGGGACGTTATTTGCTATAGGGTTGCCCCCTTAGATTTTTGTTTTATCTCGTTACTGATATTGGTTCTAAAGTCAACCTTGTTCGGTGACAGCGAAGTTGGGATTCTGCCTAACCAACTGGGTAAGTTTAGAACCTTAAAGCTGTTCTTCAAAGTGGAGATAAAAATTATCCGGAATAAGAAAATCAACTGCGCAGAATGAAAGTATCCGTTGAAGAAAAGACTTTGAACACTATAAACAGCTGCACTAGATCAAGACAGTTATAAAAACGGTAGCAATGAGGTCTTCTATCTAGTAAATCCCGAACACTTGTACCGTCAATAATACCTTTGACCGCTGGTCCACAGCAGACGCCTGTACACCTTTGATCATTAGCAAAGGAGTGTCCAAAGTATGTCAACTTTATTTTCACCATTAAAGGTGATATAATGGACTAGAATGGAAGCACAGTTGAAAATAATCATCAGAGCGACTTAGAAATGCAAACACTGTGTCGAAAAACAAAAGATGCCAAGTAATTAACACATCACCGCAAGTCAGTAAAAAGTGAAGAACGCGGAATACAAACCATCTAGCCAAATGCCAGGGCCCAGCATTCAGTGGTGGTCTGCGTATTTTTCAAATGGATCCAGTTAGCAGTATTCATCAGAACTGTGTTTGGTGTGACTTCGTTCCGCTGCATCAATTTCGTTTTCGGGTTGGGCCATAAAAGACGTCTCCTTGAGCCATCTGGTCGGTGCATTACACTATAATTCATCGCTTGTTTAGTACTGGAAGAGATTTCCTCGCTAAATGCTGTAATAAGAGGTTCCTCGTATTTTTTGAAGAACCGAGTGTTGAAAGGATGGAATTGCAAACTGACGTGAAAATGGAAATGTCGGGGATGCGGTTGAACAACCGCCCGCGGATTCATCTCCCAGCGCATTTCGTCATAGACGTAACGGGAAGACTGACTGATAACTGGGTGCTGTAGTGAACATAGTACGATGATTTTCGGACGCTACCAGCAATGATAAACGAATCAAAGACCATGCAGCTCGCGTTATCCCGTTACGCCGTCGGACCGGCAGTAATTCTTAGCATTAATGATTTCTCGTCCGTTGCCAATGAAGATGGAACTGGCTGGAGGACGACGATACGGGAACTGGGGCGGTATTGCCTTGGCGAATGCGACGTGACTTATTTTTAACCAACGAACCCAGCTGCATGACAAATCATTCTATTAATTTTTGTTGCCTATGAGATCCGCTGCACGATCCCATAATCATTGCAATTGCCTGAAGGACAGCCTTGTGCACGACCGAAATGCGACAGCCTAACACGACTCCATTGCGACAAGAAAGCTGTTCGGAGATTCCGAAGTTGACACTCCAATAGTGCATCCATACGAGCAGGGGCAAGGAAGCAGCAAAAAAATTATGGAAACCTTGGATGCATCAAAATAGCGCATAAACTTCATAGTGGTCAACCACGGCTATATCCCCATTCTCCACTGTGAGTTTATGGAAAACTTGAATTTAATTTCGTTCTAACATGATTCACTCCCTCACCACATTCCATGTGGCGTTGAATATTATCTGGAAAAGCATGCCTCTGTTTTTGATAAAAACACGTCGAAGGCTCCCGCGATTGGTTGTCTTAAACATCAACGAGTTTGCTGAGATCGTAGCGCTACTGACAAGGCGCGTTCCATACGCGGTTAGAGAACGATCTGGAAATTCAGGGATTTTCATGACGTTCTGGCAAAGGTTGATGAACCGACAGACTGGATACGTCAAACAGTGAAAGTAACGAAAGCATCCGGAGAACTATGCACTTGTATCGACCCCCAAACCACCAAACAAAGCACTCGTTCTGTTACCCATTTTGGATGGCATTTTGTCTGAGTTATCGAATGCGAAATACTTTGCGTCTTGTTATTTTGGCGCTTAGAGTTGGATGAAGCCTCAAGTTACTTGTTGATGTTTAGCACACCGTATCGTCGTTGGTATTGGGAGTGATTACCGTTCGGCTTAAAAGTATACAGTGAAATTCTTTAAAAGATTCTGCAAGCAGTGGGCAACTTGCTCGGAGTACTTTGCGTGGCGGATGACATTCTGACACCTGGTGAGAATATTCGGAACACAACAAAAAGCTTGGTTCTTTCGTTCAACGACGTATCGGCAGTGGAATTAAATTAAAATGAGACAAGTTTATATTCTGGAGGACAGCTGCCAATTTCCATGGCCATGTTCTCACCTACACGAGAATCAAACCGGATCCGGAAAAAGCACATGCCGTCGTAAGTAGGCCTGTGCCAACCGATACGAGAGGCGTCTCACATCTTAATGAAATGATCGACCACCGTGGCACATTCTGACTACAATTAGCAGAACTGATGAGACCTATCCGCTGATTAACACAAGGTAGAAAAGTGGATTTGGGCAGAAATGCAGCAGTCGGCCTTCGATCGCATGAAACAGCTTATTAAAAAGGCTCCTTACCTCACATGTTATGATCCATCCTTACCGCTGTGTACACAATGTGGTAGTAGTCAATGTGCCAGGAGCCGTTCTCCTACGAAATGGTCACCCGATTGATTATCGCAGCAGAACGTCGACTGTTTGCTAATAAAAATCATGCTTTTAGCATTCGTGTATATCTTTGGAAACACCAACGGCTATACGTTTATCCGACTTACACACTTATACTCGGATCATAACCCATTGATTATGATTGTGGATAGGCCACCACATGGAGCAACGAGACGGCTACAGTCGATGACGATATGTCCGAAAAAGTATAGGTGCGAGATGCATTGCCAAAAGGTCATCAAAATCTCGAAAGCAATACGCTGTCGTGAATCAAGGTACCAAATGCCGAAGACGGGCATCAAAATGAGACAGTAAATATTGCTTTGGTGGTAAATCCGGAATACAACGGTTGAAGAACCATGGTTACAATTTCCGAAGACGGTTATCATGCAAGGTCGGTGCATAGATAGAAGAACTGTTGACGAAATGCCTACTTTGCCTCAGACTCCGTAGCGAGCTGACGACAGAGGACGAACTGATCCCTCGGGACGTGCGGTTAACGGTTTCACAAGCAGTTCGAAAAGCGGATTTGTTTGCTACATCGTCCACATGGAAATATCAACGGATGCATCAGGGGAGCTAGAGGGGTCTACTACTACTACTGATCGGGGATGACTGAACAGAGTAGACAGATGGTGGTCAACAGCGTGAAATACAGATAAATTGATCAGCAACAAGCAAGAGCAGATGGAAAAACGACTAATACTTGATCGGCTTCGACAGATTTTGAAATGGGACAAACTTTACCAATAGAGGGACTGTTTCGTGATGACTGTGGATTATCAGTGACGTTTTCGAAATTGATACCCCGAAGACGGAGACGACCTCATAAATTGTCAGCAAACTTCCAGTTAACCGTGCGCGACATGACATTTCGATTCTGGTGACTTTCAATGGTGGCCCTCGGTTTCACAGCGCAGAATTCCAGCAACGAGTAAAGATATGGGACTTTGGACATCCCATTAGCAGTTTTTGCTAAACGCAGTCAAATGGCAAGGTAGACAAAGGGATTACAGAAGGAGAGAAGATACTTAAGAAATGTCAAGCTGAAAAAGATCCATACACCGCCCTTCTTGAGGCAATGGGAATAAGCCCGACGAGACGCCCGTTTGGAGAACGAATGAGAACGCCCTTCTCTGTAATTGCGGGATTCCTAGGCCGCTCTAGAAACCGAAACAAAACTGAAGAAACATGTGGGGCGCAAAAGCAATTTGACGGTCAGTGCAGTAAATTGCTGCGACCAATTAGACGAAATGATACAGCCTGGATACAACCACTGCAAAAGACAGAAAAATTCTGGGCAAAAAGGAGAGGTAATATCACGAGGAACACAAATCATATCTGGCATGCTTCGGAGACGGTCTAGTAAAAACGAATAAAGTTCACCTAACAAAATCAGAGTGCTGAAGACAGAGAGCATGAAGGAAGCAACGAAAGTACGAAACAGGAGACCGAAGTGGATTCGTAAGAGATGGGGGCAGATGGCGAAAAATAACGAACGAAAGAGCACCGACCACCTCGGATTCGAAGTGGACAAATGTATCAGCCAACCATTAAACAGAATGCCTCTACAACGGGAAGGAAATGTTAGATGTGATTATGTCTTACTGTATCATTGTCGTTTTCCGGTTAGTCCCACGTTTCAACCGCGCAATAGGATTGGTGCATTTGACTTCGGAAGTCACTGCTTAACATAGATTAGAATTTCCTCGCTGCATGTTGCAGCAATACCCTGATTACAATTTTGAAGAGCCTACTTTTGATAAGAATGTTTACAGATGGGAAGGAATGCAGTGGTTTCTAAAAAATCTTAAGAAAAAGGGAGTGAAATACTGAACAAAGCGTATTAGGCATCCTGGCCACCAGTGAGCGAGACCACTTACTTCATGTACAAACCCAGTGGATACCGACAGATGTCACGTAAGAAAGAAAACACAGATCAGCTGACCAAAAGCCTACGAAATCACCGAGAACAGTGGTGAATGGGAAAATGTAGCGAAATGGGGGAAACCCTGGCTATTGTCAATAGTTCCAGCCTCCACCGACTGATGCATGAAAACCAAATGTTAGGCGATCGGAGAATCAAACGGCTCACTGATTCACTTCCAGTGTCATCTGGAACGCAGGGCACACCACTTCAGTTGGTCCACTACCACAGTATACCTTTCACTTATATCTCCAATTGAAACAATGCAGATAGATACTATCCCTTCATCAGAAACGAAGGTGATCAGAAGGCCAGGTTTCTTTAAACAGTATGAGCCTGCTGGACGATATGGACACTCCATCTCTTATCGAGGACGGAGGCGAACTTTTTAGTGAAACAAACAAAACTCCTCGGATTGATCTAGGGGTGCAAACAATTGTCTGGGGATTGGTGTAACTCAGAGATTATGTCAATTTACAAGAAAGGTGACAGACAGCCTGTAAAAATCTCAAATATTTAGAGTGTGCATTGATTTTCAAGCCCCTACTTTCAAGGTCAGTTTTAATAGTTGAATTATGAACACCTGACCTAGTGAGACCAAATATGGTTCTATTCCACTTCAAGTTTCAGGATCAATTTTGCCCGTCCCCACCCCCGTGTGTGGTGGGGCCTAGTGGCTGAGACTTGTCCCTTCCACTGCACTCACGCTTCAGACATTCGTGACATCATCGACCGACGCATGTGACTTGATCGAAGTGCGCAAGCGCAATTCATCGGTTGTGTTTATTATGAACATTGCTTTACACATTGGAGATACAGACCTCTTGCGACAACACTGGTTTTTTCGCCCATAAGTACGTTTCAAAAGGTTTGCATCCAAAGTGCTCTAGGGCATTACTCTTTGTCGACTACCTATTAGGCGAGAAGGAAATACATCGGAGAACTAAGCTGGTTTCAGAATAGATCGGAGGTTTGACAATCACATCCTCTCTATACGATTGTTGTTAGAAAATAGACACATTATGTTGCCCCATGGTATATGATTTTTATCTGAAAGCGGCGTTCTACTCAATCTATCGTACAGAGCTGTGGCACTGCTTTTCATGGAAGAGTGAGTCACAGAAATTCATTTCTTTTCCAGTCCCTATATTCGAACAGCCGAGATCGAGTTCACGCTTATGGCCATCTTTCACTTGAGTAAACCATGAGAATTGGAGCTCGTCACAGTTGCCCTCTCTCCCCGTTGCACCTCAACTTTGTAATCCAAACGATAATGGAAATAGCCCTATCTTCAGGTGAGAATAGTGTCATTGATATTTGCTCACATAGTATGTGGTTGCTATCATGGTTCTAAGTGAAAGCGCAGGTATGCTGTGAATAGTTCTCGACTGTCTCAATGACTGTAGCCATATTTGGGATGCAGTCTGCACCGCCGAGGTATCAGATACTGTTGTAGGACTGGATCGGCCTAAGACTAAAACTTAATATTCGAGGAAAACAGTTGAGTAAGATCCATAAGTTTTGTTATTCCGATACTTACATCCCATTAACCGGCCGTACATCGGATGAAGTGACTCCCAGTATACAGAGGGCTCAATTGACGAAATTTTTGGTATCGGTGCAACATATGCTTATTGATCAAAGATCCAGAGTTTACACTATGACAATATAACCGGTCCTTCCCTACGGTTCCAAAACAGCCGTTGCAGACGAAAGACATACAAAGACTGTCGGTGTGTGAGCACCATGTCTCAGTAGTATTTCTAGGACATGGTAGGGGAAATTAGTTAGCAACTCTGAAACTAGGCGAAGGCTACTGGGTCACCGAGCACCACCGACGGAATAGGCATTGGATTTGAACAGGGTAACTTGGTTAGGATATGTATCAAGTGTCTCCGCAGGTCCATCCTTTCAGTATGTGCTACTGTCCGAGGAAGGCCATAATACTAATTAGTTATAAGAACGCATCTTTAACTTCGTTTTTATTTATTAAAGGATGACTGTGCACTACGTCAAGAAGAAAGCTGTGGCCATTAGAAAGCTGTCTAGTCGGAAGGTGCCCGACGATGGGAGGAGTCAAACTAGTGACCTGTACGTCCAAGCTCTACGGCGCTGACCAACTGACCACGCAGTCGAGTGAAAGATGACCATCCCAAAACTCACTGAAAGGTTATGAAAACGCTAACCAGTGGACTTTAGGTGGCGCTCATTTATTCGAAATGTTTCTACCTCTCTGCAGTTCTTCTGACTTATGATCATACAGTCTCCTCATTATTATTCGGTGCTGTGAGGTAGAAACTAAAGAAGAGGACACTGATGGAAGGTTAATCGTTGTACAAACCGAAGCGAACTGATTAAAAGCCTCCAAATACCTCAACATGGTCAGGGGTGGGTGTCCCAAACTTCGAATTGAATACTCGCCCTGAACACTTCACGAAATGCTCCCAAATGACCGGCGTCCCGTAGCCACTGTTCATAAAGTCCTATGAAGCGATTTCCCGTGGGGTAGGTGTTCCCACTAAAGTGCGAGGACGAAGGCGAATGCCTGGCGATCTCTCCCAAGTTGAAAGATGTTTGGTAATCAGCAGACGGCCGTATGTTCACCATCAACAGTGGTACTGGGTACCCTGGATGGCGATCCCCATTCGAAGAGTGTAGGAAGTGAGCAATCAGTCACCGGTCTCCCGTGGGTTACGTGACCCTCAAACCGTACACCCCCTTTATGATTTAGACCATTTGGTCAAAGGCTCGCGGTAAGCCCCAGGGAGACCCTTTATTTCGGTTTGGCCAGCCGGGCAGTATGAATCCCTGCTTAAATAGGGCATGCATTGGGAGCATGAGTGCAGCGAAAAGGGAAGTCAGCATAGTTTCAAAGGTACGCAATACCAGTGAAGTAACCGAAAATCACGACCTCGAAAATTACAGCACAGAACCACGCAAGGTCCCAGTAGGTCAGAGGTCGTAGCGAGCTGCACGACTGCCAGACTGGCCGGTAGATCTGAGACTCGGGCTTCTGACATTTGAGATGACAGAAACATAACTCACTTGATCATTACTAGCTGAACTAGCAGCCGCTTTTCGACTGTTCGCTTGCCTGGTACTCGCGGAAGATTTTAACGACCCTCCCCCCCCCACCACTATTTTCAATAAGGCAAGTGGATTGTCAGAGCTACAACTTTTCAATAAACAAATCGTTCATCCCAAGGATGTCAAATAATGCTTGCCTGGCGTTCCAGAAGGACATGGTCCAGCATCGGCAGGAGCGGGATATTTGTAGGTCCCCCCATTTACACAGGTGAAATATGAAGGAAGGAATCAGTTCAGAATCATAAAGCTCATTGCCATTAGAAACCATGAACCCATACGGCCGAGCATAGATATATGATGACTATTCATGAACTAGTTATTCGTTTTTTCTTTGCTTACATGTAGCTACCTGCAATACGGCGTGAACTGATGAATTTGAATTGTAAAAATATGCCCATTCAATCTGCGTTCTGACTGGCGCTGTTGTGACTCATTTTTTATTGCATCCGGGCACTTCCATTCATTCGATCGGGTGACCAAGACAGCATCGATACAATTCACTAGCATACCTGATTTGTTCCATTTTGTACCCAAACAATGAAGGTCATATTTGATCTATTATCTTCCGGCCTCTATCGAGGGTCTGTCTAACATGAACAGACGTTGCGTTTTATTCTGACCTACTTAGAAAACAAAACATGCTTACGTTCCTTTTCACCCCTAAAACATTCGACTCTTATAACGCATGGGTGTTGATGCAGCCTTAGAATAGGATGGTTACCCATTTGTTTGTGTTTCGCGCCAGCTTACTGCTGCTGAACAGAGTTACTCATAAACACAGTGTGAAGCCTTGGCGGTTTATCGGTCGGTTCAGCGACAACACAAGTACCTATTCGGCTCTAAGTTCACAATTATTTCTGACCATGAGGCACGACGGTCTAACTACAATCCAACAAAGTCATTGCACAAATTGACTGCGACGATGGACCAGCGGTGATGCGTCGCAATTTCAGCGTACGACGATGATATTATGCATCGCAGTGCCAAACAAATTCCGCATATTGATTATCCTTCGAGATATGATTAATCCTTGGATGGTCGTAATTTTGACTGTTTGCTTGTCCAACTTTTGACAGTTAGCCGTCAGGACTTGATACGTGAATCACATTGATATTTTGGACCTATTTCATCAGCTGTCAAACGAGCATAAAATGCAAATATTAAACGATGTTTTTTCTAAACGCCACTCTAGAAGAGAGGAGTTGACTGTTACTCACGAGGGAATTCTGTGTTTAAACGACCGTGTCACTTTACCTCAATCAATTCACTACTGATTTTGTCTGAGTTGCATTCCGGCCATCTGGGTATTGGCAACGCCTCATTCACTGATGACCCGGCATTGATAATGATATTGTGAGTCTTCGAAAGCTGTGAAAACTGTTTACATAAAACATATTCCCAACCTTCGAAATGTACTTCCAGGGCCTGTCATGCGAGATTTAGGGAAGAATTCATAATTACTACTGTGGTTCCTTTTTGAATGGATACTCCCCTCAGGCCATCGTTGGTTCATATTCTCATTGGCCTGAAGTGTACTTCATAACCTCTGCTAATGCCTAATTCAACATTACTGTCTTGCGGAAAACTTTCAGTCGTGAGGGTGTGCCTCAGGTATTAGTCACTGACAATGGAAGCTAATTCACTGTTGAGATTAAGGGGACAGAATGTTGTCATCTGCGGACTGCACCCAGACATCAACATTCCAATGGGTTGGCAGAAAAATTTGTCCAAATGCCAACCCATCAAAGATCCAAGAACTTGAGCGAGGTGTGGATAACTTCTTGCTTCGGTATAGAACCGTAACTCATGGCACGACCTGGCCAAGTCCAGATTAACTGTTCAAATCTCGACTACTTCGGTGAAATGAGATGCTTAGAATCCGCCAATATTACCTACCAGTGTGGCAATGATTTGAGGACTGCATCCAGGATTGTGCTGGAACCAATTTGAAATCGAATGGTAAGAATTTTGGACATGGACGACGGATTATTGCACCGAAGTAAAAGTTGACCAAATTCATTGTCATGTACCTGACACTAGTACTAACACGGACACTAATCCAAGCACCACACCCGCTGATTCCGATTTAGGTGTGCATAAAGAATAATGTATGGACGTCCAGAACGCCTAGCAATCCAAACACCCAGAGACCACAAACACAGAATTTATTCGAGCTGGAGTGAGTGTGATGACTAATCATGAACTAGTTATTCGTTTCGTTTGCTTACATGTTGCTATCTGCAATACGGTATGAATTGATGACTCTGAATTGTAAGAATATGCCCATTCAATTTGCATTCTGACTGGCACTGTTGTGACTCATTTTTTTATTCCATTCGTACACTTCCATTCATTCGATCGGATAACCAAGACGGCACTGATAGAATTCGACGAGATATTTTAAAACGGAGAAAAGAGAAGAGATATGTGCTCTTATTTATTCTTGTAAACCTTTAGTTGATTCTACCTCCTAGTCGTTATCAACCATTCCACTAACTACAGCGAGAAAAATCAAATCGAGCAGACAAATACTCGTTTATTAGTGAAAATAAAATAGTATTTAACGACCCGCTATGACCAAAACTCACTGGTCGACTCTTCTGCTGACCAATCTGGCCCATCGTTATTCACTGACTTTCTCATATGGTGGTTTCGTTCGGTTTATCGATTGGCGTCGGATGTCACTGCAGGTGTGTTGTTCTCTGATCAGGACAATAGTTATGGCGAGTCAGCACCCACTACTGTTACAACAAGAGTGATCATTCGGATGGGAGAGGATTTCTGTCTCCCACGAAAATGACACCGGTAATGACGGGAGGTTCGCACACACTTTATCATGAGGCGTGGAACTCCTAACTTTCTTAAAATTTCAAGTTAGTCAGCATAAATTCTCTGTAAAAATCAAAATATGACGCCATTGCTTCCTACCAGCGGTAAAAGGGGTGAACGGGAATCAAAAATGCCATGGATAATCAAATAGTATTACTACTAAAGCCAAGAATTACTCACCAAATCCATCTGATGTGAGAGAAACTCGAGTAGCACGTCTATCGCGGGGATATCACACATTGGGCTGGCAGTGGAACGATCACCAGACGAGCGCAAAAGGTGACGAAAATAACGTTTCGGCACGATATTCAAAAAATTCACGATGTGACTAAGGTCGATCGGAACGATAGGGGACAGGGAAAGCCATAGCAGGTTGGAAAGACAAAAAACGAAGGGAAAACTCATGAACGGACGTGCTACTTTTCGGTTTCATGTAGGGAAATAAATTATGCAACATGAGGGGAACGGCTAAGAACATTTTTTCAAGGAAGTCATATACTCGGACAAACTCTTCTACTTCCGGTTTGGGTCACGGAATTCCAACGAATTAACAGAAAGTCTGACAGACTCCAACGATTTGGTGTATCACATTACAGGCTGCCTAGGTCAGATAAAACAGACTTGAGGACATTGAATATCGTATTTAAAAAATCTACTTTGAGCAACCACATAGTATCAGTAGTACTGAAGAAACGTCAAACATCATGAGCAGTCGACGATGTGGAGATGGATATAATGTAGGAGACAGCGGGTATGGTCAAATCAAAAGTGCATTTATTTCCTTTCTCTTTCTTTTACACTGGTTTCTTCTTTAGGCAAAACCCATAACGTCTGTCATTCATTGCAGTTCTTACATCATACGTGAAGCATGCTATAGCACCGCTATGCTTTCAAAGCATCAACGATCATCGTTCTCAAACATTCACCCAATCATCGAGTCCATCGAAATCATTGCTCTAGGATATCGTTTCCTGAGGACTGGTACATCCGAGTGATATGTATCTGCCCTCAAAAAGATGCACCGTCACACCACCAAGCCATATCTTATAAAGTCTCCGACCACGTCGTGGATAATCGAGCCAATTCTACTGCAGACACGAAGTGGAAAGGTTTTGGTGTCGGTCACATTCGCAGCTGAGCTGGTGTGGTCTTCTTTAAATCTAACCAAAGTCTCGATCGGTAGGGCATGACTCTGGGGTCAATGGATGATAAATGGAAACATTTCTTAGCTGATAAAGAGAACTGAATTCAGGTTCACCAATCTAGTGACCCTGTGTTTCAGCATTTTGATATTGGTTGCAGTCCAAATGTGGACTAGTCACGAACCTAGCATAACAGTAAGGCTGGAAAGCATTTAGACGCCAAAACAGACCCAATATAAATGCTCCACTGAATGCGACGATTATCAATGTTGTCGTTTGTCACCCGCTTTCTGACAGACCCTTTTATTCTCCCCATTATTACTAGTTTGTTTACTTGTTTCTTTTCTTATGAGCTGGATTATTTTGAAAAAAAGTGAAAATAGGTCAACCTTATTGATCCTCCTGATTTCCGAAACGTCTTTTTGACTGCGATATTTTCTGGTGGTGCCAGTTGTTTTTATTGCATTTGCCTGGTGGGCTAATGCTTAGATTTCCCGTGCTGGGCTAACGCCCTGTTGCCTTGCGGGTCAAACTTCTGGGCCAGAGGGTTTCGGTAGAAATCCCAGAGGAAAAACCCTTTTGTCATGTAAGCAGCCCCGAAGTACTATTCATCTAAGTACCTACGGCAACCTTTAGTTGAGGATTCTTACTAAACTTACATTTTCTCATGTAGATTCCCTACAAGACGCTACAAAAAACAGCGACTCGATGGGTTCATCTGATGGTGGCATTAGTGGGATGTCAGGCCTAAATGTTCACTTCACGTTCGTAAAATAAATCAGATAATGCAATGTTACCCCGCTAGAACATTTGAAACTTCTAAAAAGATGTACAATACGTACCCAAAATGCGCAAACAGTAAACCATTTGTGTAATTACTCTTCGTAACCCGGATTCGACCTCCTCTTCCCGCTGTACTCTTTCAGGGTTATGTGGTCATGATGGCGTTGGAATCGATTTGAGCATGAGAGCCATGTAAGCTGTTAGACTGGATTTACAATCAGCCATTCGTGTGCAGTTCGTGATAACAGCAATCGATTAGAACGCCGAAGTTTGTTTGTCGTCTTTTATATGCTTCCATTCAATGAAGCTCTCCTGAAGCTAAAAAGGAGTTCCATTGGGACTTGCCTTAATCACTTAAAGGTGTGCTCAACGGGAGTTTTGGTCGCTGCCGGTGACTTCAATGTTTAAATTAATCGATTTGAAGTGACAAACGCGCATATTAGAGGCCAATTTGCTGTCCAAACCGATCTCACTGACAATGGTAATTGTCTCATGTAGATTTGTTCCTACCATGAAACACCTCTAGCGAACACAAACTTTCGTCAAACAGCCACTTGGCACCCTCCTTCTCCTTTAGAGCGCTGGATTCAGATTAATCACATTGGAGAATGTCGATCATTACGGCTCACGTCTGTAAAGGCCTTTAAACGCCCTAATATGTGGTCATTTTTGCATGCGTCAAGTCTGCAGTCATCCAAAACACAAAAACGCATCGTTTTATACAGTTGTGTGTAGGCCATAACTATCAATGAGTTTACCTCGGTGCTTTTTACGCGACCATCGTCAGAACTAAAGTCCCAAGATCCCACCGAACATTGAGAATAAATTATATATATATATATATCATGCAAGATTCGGAAAATTTAGACGATAAGACTAAATATCACCATCAGCTACGTTCTATTAATTCTGTCTTATAACCTTTTGAGTTTCCCACCATTCTTCGATGCTAAGAGGCAGCAACCGACATTAAAGCGAGACTAATGGCCGTACAAACTGAACTGCGGTGAACATTTATCGGGCATGAATATTGCAGCAGGGACAGGTTTTATGGTTGTAGGGGTTTATAGTACTAACCGGGGGACCGGCGAATTTGACCACGAAATTTTGTTTTGTAAAGCACCTCATTTGGGTTGATTAAACCAGATGTAACAACGATTGGAACGATAGCAAATCCCCATCCGTCGTCGAGGGAACTGTGATTCGGAGTGGAAAACGCCTGATTTAGTTTACCATTGCAGGCATATACCACTGACAGTTGACGTAGATAGCCTAATGAAGTTGAATCATATCACACAATTCTGTATTCTAGTGGTGCATACTCCACTCCAGTTAAGCTCCCATGGATATTTTTCAATGAACTGATAACAATAATAATAATAATAATAATAATAATATTAACTGGTAAGCCACATGAGATAACTGAATGATGGAGCGTCCAAGCGGATATGGCAATAGTTTCTACATCTACCACCCAAGGACGTCAAATATCAACGACTGGCACACAGAAAACAATGACCAAAAAAATATTTTCCTTGGAACATTATTTCACACATTCTCAATAGGGAAATGTACGACAGAAGGATTATTATGTGCTGTCAATAACCTTATATTGCTAACAGTAGTAGTAGTATATTGGCTCGACTCACTGCATTTCAGACTTTATTCTCAAAGCCCAACTTTAAGGTTATTATTGGCATAATTATTATTGTTACCATATCGTTATCGCACGGTTACCAGTACCAGTGCAGCAGGGGGGGAATAGCCCACAATATCCGAGATTCACAACATCATTAGAAGGAACGGGCTCTTTTACCTCCCCCCCCCCAAACTGTACAGACCCGTATTCCTTAAACTAAACAAATTGATTTATGGTAAAACAACTTAGCCTTATTTGAGAACCACAATTCTCTATTTGGGATACCCCTTGATAATGAAGGGCAAATTGTATTTGAGCGTCTGCCAAATGCCATTTTGCTTCAAAGTTACCACCGATCACGAAATTGGAGCCTTCGGTTCTCGAAGTCATAAACGTTGAACCCACCCTTTTATGGTATGTCAACATCATGAGTGCAGTGGACGACGCATATCCCATAGCTATTAAGACTCAAAACACGGGAGAAGAGAGGACCGCCAACTATGGATCGGAAACTTGGAGTGGCATAAAGCCATATGCAGTTGCAAAAGGTCAGATATGGTAACGCCTGAAGAGGGAATACGTAGACGCAAGAGAGTGGCCAGCAAAATATGCAAAACAGACAACTGGAATTAGCCTGAAGGTGGTAAAATTAACTCTGGTTTAGTTCAATTGTATTAAAAGCCATCATGGTGATCAAGTAAAGTTCATTTCAGGTAACAACTTACTTTACCAACTGAAAATGTTCACTTGGAGTCGCAGTTTTTCCTAATAACAGTTCGCTTAGGATGGGAACGAAAACATCGAACTGCTGTGTTTGATCCTATGAAGAGGATAGCTCAATAAATGTCATAAATAATGTACAAACGGGGTGGTGATTAGAATCATTCTGCATAGCATAGCCGATATTATAAGCTGCCTTTAGTGCCTCGGAAATAAGTCCCACGTCTAGGGAAGACAAGGAATTTGCCTGGAAGGAACGCAGTAGATTTGCGAATAGAGCGAAAGCCTCCGGATCACTGGCGAGCTCTGATCTGTTTGGATTATATAAATACAGTTTCGAAATTCGCTTACCTGACCTCTGGTTCAAGACCCGAGAGAATAAACAACAACTTCAAATCAATTAGCAAAATGTTATTCCGATCTGGCCTGTTGATGGACAATTTTAAATGCTCCGTTAGATTGCGGACAATCCCTAGGGTTCTACAAAAAGTATACTTCAGCTCCGTTTTATAACCCATACCTCAAGAATGGGATCGTGCTTGGTCGCTTAAATATGATGTTAGAAAGAGCTTTGAGAGCTTCAATGATTTTCTTCGGATCATTATCTTCATTACTGTGAAAAGCAAACTTGTAAATACTCTCCACGATATTGTTTTCGGCAAGTCGGTTTAAAGAATTCTCGTCACGAGACAGTATGCGAACGCACGAAAGACAATCTGTGACTTCCGCATACCCATCGGTATCCAAACCACGAATACATTTTTCGAGGATAGCCTATTACCTGTCAGATACCGAGACAAAACGAACCTCCTTTTGCTCACAGTCGACATTATTCAGAGTAAAGTTGCCGTCATTCTAGGACACTGCAAGATTCCAAATATGAGAACTTACGGCTTTTGCAAAATCTGACAATGAAACACTGCTGACTGCTGACATCCAGCTAAAACGGAAGATGAATGAGATTAGAATCAGACCAGAATAAACTGCAAACAGGTTCATCTTACAGCAACACTGATAAAAAACGTATTGATCAGCAAAACCATATAACGCCTCTAATGAAGTAATGTGACAACCAGCTCCGATGATGACCGTGTTCGCAACGTCTCCAGTACGTTCTGCTATATAAATATACGTATATGTATAATTCATATTTTATATATTTGAAGCTTGAGAGTCGCTGAGACCCACTAAGCAAGAGACCTGCAGCCGCAACCTCGAAACTTGGAATGCCATAGAAATACATGCTCTCACTAGGTCGGATGGGAACGATCCGAGCGATAGCGAGTTGCCGTCTACCATCACGGATGTATTCCATCCCTCCTGGTCCCTGCGCCAACTTGCACTGAGTTCACGTCTCATTATTGGCGGCGTTTCACAATGCTCGTCGCTAAACCAAACGAGTAGGCGCATATCAAGAAGCTGAAGAGACAGCAGAATTCCCGAGTGTCAAAACACGTCATGTCAGAAATCACTAAGCAACATGAATGCAATTGAAATAATTCACCATGCGATATCATCGCCCAACTCAACATAAAGAAACCATGGAAGCACTGTACAGCTGTTTCATCCTTGTTAG
>LUCM01004723.1:0-11135 GCA_008360955.1 Fasciolopsis buskii | reverse complement strand
ATATATATATTTATATGTCAACATGTATAAATATATTTTGTTAAAGATGTATATATGGCTTTCCTGATGCAGTCGAACGCCGCTATCAAATCAAGGGTGACATTCGCAGCCTGCGGAATCTTTCCTTTTCCCTGGGTTTTTCGGAAAATGTTTATTTGCTCAGTACAATCCTGACTGTTTCGGAAACCAACTTGGCTTCCTCGGGAGCATCACGTAATCGGTGGAGAATAATGCCCGCTAGCGGTTTGGATGCAGTAGTTACAAAACAATTTCCTATGGCTTTCGCCGAAGGTTCTGCCTACTTTCCTGAAAACAGACGACCACCGACTGACACCAGTCTTTCACGGTCCGTTCCTTTTCCCAGGTTGATGCTAACAAGTTTTTTAACTGTGATTTTAACGCTTCACTGCCATCCTCGAAAAAGGATAGACAGCCCATCTAGTCTAGTAGCCTTGTGCCTTTCGATTAAACCTATCTACCTGACGACCTCCATTTCTCATGGAATACTGCTTTCGCGTGGATCGGTTCAGTTGCAGGCTTAAGGGAAAGGTGCACTATGGTGGTGGGCCAGTTGAACTGCTTTTTGAAGTGTTCTGCCCAACACACCAGCCGACTTTCTTGGGAGTGTGTCAGTAAACCGTCAAAAACGTTGCAGTTATTGACGTTTTTCTGATTTCCCGCCCTTCGTATCCACTACTTCTTGCTGTCATTTATCAGGCTGCCGTTCAGCTGAAGCCCCAGGCGTTTATGCGTCTCGCTGAAAGTGGCGTCCAAGGGGGTGAACCTGGGAGCATCTAACAAAGCAATTGGGATCGAGAATATCAGTCGTTTCTGAAATTTGCATGACTTTGAATCTTGTGTCGCAGTTGTCGCCGAGTGCAGAGCTTCTTTGATCTACTCTTAGCGTTCGCTTAGATCCTGGGCATTTCGTTGTGACAACAACCACGTTGAATGCTCAGATCACAATGAAATCGGGAATTAACTGTGCAAGATGTGTGGTTCTCGTGTTGGCGTGACCACAGACTAGACGTAAACAAAATCGGGCACGAACGAAAGTATGATCTAAGTTCACAAGTGTGAACCAGAGTGATTGACAATCCTCGACTGATCGAAGCCATCGGTGACCAGTAAATGTGACCACAATGAGTCAGTCCAACGCTGCGAAGGTGGAGGTGGATGCCAGGTTGGCCGATGTCCCTTTATGTGGCAATTGTTGGTGTCTACCGTCCAAGCGGGCAAGGTCGTGGCGTTTGGACGTGAAGATCGTCGATTCACTCTCGCACCCCCAGGCCAACTTGCCCATTTGGCAGCCCTCTGCCGATCACAACCGCCTCCTTGACAATAATGTACAATTTCGCTTTACTAGTAAAGTAAGTAAAATGAGGGAAAGAAAAACGGAAAGCTACTATTTTGCAACTGTTCTTCTTACAGTCTGAGCAGCTAGTGCTGTAAGATCACAACTACAGTGAGAACACGTCAGTGCAAAGTTAATGGTCGTCCAAACTGAAATAAATCAGTATGGAGAATGTGACTAACGACGATTACTAAACAACTACCAGCGACGCAGTGAACGAACAAAACTGTGCTCACCGAAATCCGTGAAGCCAAGAATGTCTAGACATACTCAAAGGGCGTATGAACTGAATAATCAGTCACCGGTCCCCAGTGGGTTACCTGGTCCTGCGATCATCCTACTGCCTTGTGGGCTAGACTGTTTGGTCAAGGACTGGGGAAATGCTTCCCTAATCCAACCGTTCACTTCTATTTGAGCAACCGCGTAGTTCCAATCTCACATTGGGATGATGGATTTCGATGGGTAACCGTTGACCTGAAGATGAAGGACAGAAAAGCTGCCGTTTCTGATGAACTCCGTTTATTGTTTCTTTTTCTTCTCTGTTTGTTGCTCACTGTTTTCGTCTGTCGCCGTGATCTTGTGGCGCATTATATGTACGCAGATTTACTGAAAATATATGTAATCTATAATTCGTCCATAGTTGCCACATCGAGGCATCGACCACTAGTAGGCGAAATGCAGGGATAGTGAGGTTTAAATTGATGGGACAATTAAAAAGTGTATGAACAAGACAAGTTTTTTTAATGAAGCCGGGTTGTTGACTGTGGTATCTGACTGTTAGTCTGTGTCTTCATCTGGTACATAAAAAGATCACGAGAAATGATACTCTACTAAGCCTGTACAGAGGCGAAAGTGGTTATTGAATTTTAAAGACCGATAGATATTTTAGTGTACTAAAACGGCTCCCTCAATCTTAGTAATCTGTTCTATTTTACAATTTGACAAAGAATCAGTCTAATGGTACTGGCATGCATCATGCAGTGAAACATGAGGACGACTAATGGGGTGTTGAAAACTTCCTCGGAGTATCCTATGCTACACTGTCTTCATCGTAATTGTGCAATACGTAGTGTATATTTTTCATAAGAATGTTAACTGTGATACTGCCTGCTTCTACCAGTCTTCCGAGTTAGTGGTTACCGTTTGAGTAATGGCTTTCAGTTATTTGATTTATAGTGACAACAAGCTAATCTAATCTTTCACGTAGAAGATGTTAAACGCAATCAACGTACGAACTTGTTGTTGTCCTCCTCATAACCAAGACGGACTAATACACGTCTGTCTGTTTTGCAGAGAGAAGAAGGCTTCAATGGAACATTTGGATGAACAACACAGTCGGGACGGTCATTTCTCAGACTATTTTCAAATTAGCCATTATTAAATTGGATGATATGCGAATTTTGTGAGCTCTTTATTTTGTATACAACTAAATTCGTTAATAATGTGCCCGTAATCGCCGTGAACCTGTGGACTTTGACTTTTCGTGTACCTGAATAAGCAATGTAGGGTTAAGGATAAAACTGATCTTCCGGTTACGTTTGTTATTCGTTTTCCGAAGTAAACGGGGTAATGATTTTCGGATATACGGGGCATATATTTGTACGCAGATGTGTAGTGATGCAAAAAGTGCTACGTCAAGATGCATTTTTCGTCTTTACTTATTTTTCGAACAACGGTAAGCATGGCAATATCTAGTAGTCCATCTGTTGCATGAAGTGGATAAGCCTGTGATTCATTTGGCAACCATGCATTGGCCGGCCTGAACTGTTATGATTAATGTAGTGTTTTTAACATCAGTAATATGACTAGTCCATCTTTTTCGTTTGAGACACAGAAGCGTATTGTGAATACAGTGCCATTTAATGGGTGGTGCTCATTCTGTTCATTCGTTCTTACGCACATGGCCAAGCAGTTAGCATTGTGCAAAGCTCGTTCCTCATAGCTGGGATCTTTCTAATAGAAGAGGATAAATGTGCCGATTCCGCCGCTGTGCTCATCGGGTTCTACATATTGCTTAATTCCAATGTCGACATCTGATAATTGCTGTCTCTAGCTTTTAGTTATGAATTGCTAAAATGTGATAAAAGCCTAAAACCAGTTTCGCTTTTTGGGAATATGTTATCAGTTGTTCCTTGCAGTTAGGCTATTTAGAAAGCTATAAAACATCTAGCTGATCAAGGTAGTTTCGCGGATGTTTTCCGGAAACCCCTTCCCGAATCTTCGTTGGCCTTCTTTTTCTTGGGTGGCACTAGAAATCCAATCTAAACGTCACTGGAGTATACTAGTTGGATGATCGGTGTCTCTGACATATGGGAATCCAGTTTTTCGTTGGCGCAACTTATTAGCACTGGTCCTATGAGTTACATAAGTGATTTATAGTCAAACCTAAGGAGGCAGGCCATTGGTTTAAACATTTATAATGAAACTTGCGCTAATTGGATAGAGTTTAAGGTCGTTCGAGACTAGTCATTTTCAGTTCACACTCAACTATATGGAATACAGTGGCATTACTATATATGATTTGGTTCTTAAAACCTCGGAGAAATAAGAGGACTAATGCAATTTTATGCACTGTTGATATCAGGCAAATCGTCCAGATATACGCAACTTATAGATCAAATTTGTAACTACAAACAAGCGAGCAGTATGTGACTCTCCGAGATCTGTAGGCAACCGATGATGATGCAATGTAAACCGAGTGGCTGCTTTACGTGATGCTTATTTATCCCAAACCAGTTAACAAATTGCCTTGTTGCGAACATCAAACACAGACACTCAGGGTAATTATTTACAAGTCTTCATAAGTTGAAAACTCCAAAAACGAAAACAATTGAATCCAGACTATACAATAGTAGCAAGGTTAAACGTATCAGAGGGGTATTCACGTTGGCTTTATGGAATCGAAATGAATCCGTAGGTTTCTCCCAGAAGTAACTTATGGTTACTGCCTTAACAACAATGTAGCTGTGGTCGGGGTGTGTCCTACATCTTCGAAGTACAGAATGCTATTTCATAATTGGACTGGCCGAACTTTTTGGTTTGAGAAGTGGATTTGGACCAGATGAATAAGTTTCGTAATTTTAGTAGGTGAGTCTTATCAGGTGGTCGTATTTCAGATAATGTGCCATCTCATAAACAAGAGGCTCCAGTATCAACCACGAGTTTGAACCATATGTGGCATCGGCATGACATCCAATTGACGACCAAAGATTAGGTTTACACTACTAGAGTGAGGGTGGTTATGCCAAAGAGCGCAGAATTTTGCTTGCTATGAACAGATATTCGTCGTCTGTCGTTGCCGTCTTAGTGCTAACAAAATATGGTGAGAGGATCCTCTCAGTTACTCAGAGGTTAAGCTGATGGACCCTAGTGTTCAATCCTTGGAAGCGGCACTGAACCTAAATAGATTCAGGTGTTTGGAAAATGTGTTGTGCATGCTCCCAGAAAGCCTGCTTTACTGTATGGCATTCTTTGAGGCAGAGGTGGTTTGAAGGCGAGTCTAAATGGTCAGGAGATGGTATGCGTCTGTGTCGTATTCACTGACGTTTCTGCAAGTTCCCTCTTCTATATAGTCTCCAACATATTGCCCTGAAATCGACCTTTCATTACCTTTCGTTAATTCGTCTTTTGAGCAGGCGGTGCTATGAAGTAACGGGCGGACTCTGACGGCATCGATATGCGCTAAGTGATTGAACTGAACCGAATAAAGTTGGCTTATTCGGGCAGTTTTCTCAAATGTATTCGCCATGATACTGCTTTGAAGTAAGATCGAATGAACTTACGGCTTTGGTTCCACGTTTGGGCTGCCTCGTGACTTTTCCATTGTGATATCATCATGTAGGAAATATCGTTTGAACCGCGCCAAACACGTACATGTTCAGTCGAACAGATTGCGGGTTTTCCCCCGGCATTTTCAACATTTTTTTCATATTTTGGCAGGAAATCAGTCTCATACATATGGACATCATTCGTTTGAAATGCGTTGAGTTCCAAACAGTTATATGCTGTGAAGCAGAACAAGGAAGTAGAGAATACCTATACGTGATTTCTACATCTATATTTAGAAGAGTAGTGGTGCGATGTAGATTGATATGATACGTTGATAAAACTAGGTATCAAGTCTCGAAAAATAATCCAGCAATTCGAAATTACCAATGATTATTTCTGACTCTTGATTTGCTGAACTAAGACTGCAGGTTTCTAGGTGTTGGTACTTTCCATATTACTACCTTTACTAAAGAACGTCTTCTCCCAACATGACCAAGACATCACACTAAGGATGCACCAAGTAGTACAGCGCCGTTACCCATCTCCAGGTTTTCAGGGCCTCAGATCTTTGCTCATCAGATAAGCGACCTCCAAATGATGGGTACACTACGAACAGACTTTCGGAACTTCCTTAGTTGATGTTCTATGTTTCGATTTTCAAAGGGACCCATCATTCAGCTTCGAAGCTAAATTCAGCAATTTACGGCTTCTGCATTTTAAAGAGAAGATGCCCGTCACTTAGAGGTCGATCACCTTGTTAGAAAAAATCGGTAGTCGGCTAGTGTGACGTGGTTATGATGTTCGATAACCCATTGAAAACCTGCCCGATTAGCTTACTGGCTCAGACGTTCGACTCACAGTTCATCTTTTCGTGTTCGTGTCCGAATTCGGACGCGGTAGGTATTCGACGTTGCTGGTTCTTAGCTGGGATGAAGCAGCCGGATGGTGCAGTCACGGTTTCCTAATGATGAGTCGGTACTGTGTGGTGAGTCTTGCAAAAGCCGTATTGAATACCCTACTGCTGCGAACCATAAAGTGACACCAGTGAATAAGACAAACATTTTGTTCCTAAGGGAACGGGAGTCGTTTTTGAACGGAGTTTTCACATAACGAGAAAAATGGACATATTGTTATCCTGAGTAACTGTTTTAATAGTCGAATACTGGATTAAAATCTCTAAATAGCCACTGATGGTATTTACCAAAAGCACTAGCTCCTCCCGATCCTATCGAAAAAATGGTTTTCAAGAAATATACTAAATCTTCTTTTAGGAGAAGACTTTCACTAGTTCCAGAGCACTGTTCCCAAAACAAGTTTCCCATAATCATGATTTATAAATCCAAATGTTCAGTTTCTACTCGTCGTTCCAGAAGCACATCCTTGTTGTGCATTTCAGTGACAACTTTGGATGACGTTCAGTTACCGGGTAAACAAGACGGCATCTGCCTAGTGAGAATCCATGTTGGTTGGATCAGTGAGGCTGCACTAGTTGGGGTTTTGTTGGATGTCATGTTACCGAACACCACCAGTGTCCTTCGCTTGGCTTGCCGATCGTCGGTAACCACACACTTTTAGACCTTCTCATTCATTATAACAAATTCTTTGGCATTTAGTCATAATGCGATGGTGCTCATTACGTAAAAACAAATGTGTTTCGTTTGGATGGTAATATCGTGAGCCGGCGGTCCGCAAAAGTCGGACCAGAATGTACGTGGAGGAGAGGTGTCTTTGGCCGACAGCACATTAACGGATGTCTTGAAGAGAGCATCAAATTTTTCATACTTATTTTTCCATCGTCTTACTACTTCCCCACGGTTTCCATGGCAATCACCCTGTGAAAAGATGTGCAATGTAATAGCCATATTCCCAGCTGAATGGAGGAGTTTCTTTATGGGTGATCAATCCATTGAGTACAAACTACTTCTGGGTCGCTTATTCCTATAACGTGCTTGATTTATCAATTAAGTAGAGAGAAAAAACCCCACAATTGCAGGACCCATCATAGGGGGACGGGCAACCAGGACCCCGAAACTTGGTTTGGTACAGAGCCACTGAAGGACCTAACAGGTCAGAGGTGGTAACGGGTCGGGTGACAGCGAATCATCCTCTACCACCAAAATGACTGGAAGTTTGGGGTCCGGATCTAAGACCTTTTGCAGTGCCAAATGGAATTTCCAGCATTTTTGGAATCGGGTTAGGTTCAACGAGTGAGTTTTGCTACCAAGTCACTTTACTCCATTCATGTGATCCAATTCCTGGTGTAACTATAGAATTTGTAGTGATCTGACTGTCAAGTCCGGCAGTTTGGGAATCCCGCGACATGGTTTAAAGGTCAGGTTCCGTAGTAAACGGACGTTGAAGGCTCAAAACTGAAGAAAACGGATCAAGATGCAAGATTGTCAGTTTACTGGAAATATTGTGGTTCCACATGACTATCTCGTCTATTCTAGTTTTATTGCAAGCCTCATTGTGGAATTGTCACGTTTCTGAGCTAAGAAACAAAACTGGAAACACGAATTACTTCTTTAGCCAACACGGACCACTGAAAGCGATCAATTATCTTATGTTGTTCACGGAAAATTGCAATTGATAAAAATCTCAGTTCGGTAATCTAACGTTATATTGCAGCACTCAACAAAAGCTACAGATTTCATTAGGTTGGTTTTGGTGACCGACTCTGACACGCAGCAGAACTTTTAGTAACTCGATATGATAACACGTTATTTCAGGTGCATGCACACTTATGAGACACTGAAAAATTGACTTTCTGGCATACGCAGATACAACTTCCAGTCTTGATTTTATTTTTGCCAACATAAATGGGTACTCTTGGCCGCAGTGATCTTGGTTACATCTGATTGATTCAGCCTTAATGACTGCTTACGGTGTAGTTATTCAAGCTCAGGCGGGTCTTTGTTGTTCACCTGCCTGCGGACTGACCACATGTTTTGGAGCATGTTATTAGCAAACGGAACCGTAACTGTGCCGGTCTAATCACCTCACTCCGCCAAAACAAGCTTAGATCAAGAAAGCTACAAAGTTCCTCGTAGCTTGCCTCAGTAACGTAAATCATTTGTCTACCGCTTCTATTCTGTGGATGTGATTTCCACTTCCAGTCGTTGTCTATGTGTTAGATGTTAAAAAGTGTCAATGTCGTCAGTCAACAGAACTGAGTTGTACGGTGTGTGACGAAGAGTTGTACGCTGCCAGCCATAGTTACGGCTGGCACACTTTTCTCCATGTTAAACTTCGTAACAACAATTACTTAGTTCGGCAACGCCTAAATATCAAGCAACCTCCATCGGACAAGGTTTATTAGTTAATTTCCTCTTGGATAAACTAGCCTCCTAAAGTTCATTCTTCTCTTATTTCTCTTGAAATTAATAAACCGATTCATACATGCAAGGAAAAGGTAACTGGAACACAGCTTACCTTCAAGTTCACTTCTCATCGGTATTACGATTGTATCGTGGTCATCTAACCAATCGTGTCGTCGAAAATGTGGATCGCTTTGCATCCAGTGGCAGGCTTGTTCTTCATCATCAAACTGTAGAAGAGCGATTGTCATGTTTGGCTTCCAGATTCCTCTGATGTACGTAACCTGAAAATCAAAATTTCTTAGTTAGTAAATGCTAGTGCCTTTCCTGGTAAAATTAGCCTTTGTTTGATTTAAAACTGCCATTTATATAAAATTATGACTCACATTTAGCAGCCGATATTCGCTGAACTATCTTATCAACCTTCTGTATTTTTAATAAGACGGTCCTAGTGCTCAACTAGGCCATGAGGGCATAGATTAATTTCCCAAGCATTTCGTCTCCTTTTTGCTCCTATTCTTACTGGCAAAGGCCGTTTCGAAACCAAAGGTTTTGACGGATGTGTCAACATTTGATTCCTTCTGTCGCGTGACATCTCCATGTTACACAGTTCTCATTATTTAATAATAACAATGATAATAATAGTACCTGGTAAAATGGCATATCAGAATAATCTGTATATGCATGGCATACTTAATTTACTAGTGAGAAAGGATGCTCCACAAATACAAGAATAACAGCATAACGGATTGGCTTATTTCGGAACAGCTTGCAGTTGGAATTAATAATAGGCAGTTTAGGCCAAGGTGATACGTTATAAGATAACCATTTGGCTGTTTTTCGCTTGTTGTTGAGACACTGCTAGTATTTGGGACATTCGGCATTTTTTCCTTTTAATATTATTGACCGCCAAAATATGAAATTTAAAAGCTGACACCTGCGTGTTTTTGCTCTGTGGGAGAAATCGAATACGAGAAGATTGTGTGAAGATAGTAAATTTTGACTAGACTTACTCATTGCGCTAGTCGCTGATGAACAGAGCTGCAAGTAAATCTCACTGATTACGCCAATCAATAACCTGAGCGAAAATGCCTCGCGGAGAAGTCAAATAGTAACGGTTAACCGGATGAATAATCGAACAGCTGGTCTAATAATTTACTAGAACATCTAGTAATAATCTGCGTCTTTGAAACTTTTGTATTAAGAGATTTTGCATGTTCTGTAAACGATTTCTGTGTACTACATTGACTATACTTCTTATTGTTTCACTAATCAGATAATTTAGACCCCTCCGTCTTCAAAAATTTTTACTGAATTGTTATTGCTATAGTTGAATTCTTACCGTATGGAATTTAGTTACATGAGAGCAGTCTGGGTCATTAACTTCAAAGCGGACTAGTTGCCCAAAAACTTCTAAGAATTAAAATGAATGCTAACTCATTCCTCGCAATATTTTTTGTTCCAGGAAGTATTTTGCTGAGGAGAATTGCGCCTGGTTGCTGAAAATGACATAGACCATTGAGCCGTGAGCTCGTCGCCTAGGTTGACTTTTTACTAATTTACCAACCAATAATGGCTGTTCCAGACGTCAGGTAGAAAACCTGGGCGTAGACAAATTAAACTCATTCAGTTTCCCAGAACCCTGCTACATATGAAACTAAGATCCACTAATCTATTTTAACAGCCAGTATCGATCTGATTCGCACCATCCTGGTTCATAAGCCACTATGAAAATTAGAGAGTTGGTGGATAAGAGGAAAAAATGTTTTCACAATGAACTCGATTTTTCGGTCGTGTAAGCATAGGAACCCAACATCATCGATCCCTATGGTGTTTGAACCCCCAATAAACTTCGTGTGCTTTTCACTTTGATAACTCGAGTCAAGTGGTTATAATGACCAAGTTAATTCCGAATACCAAAAGCTAAGTTCGTTTTCTTTAAAAAAGCAGTATGACCGACGTATTGCGTGCTTACAATTCTCAAGGTGATCCTGTTTTTTAATTGACACCGAGCTGTTACAATTCATGAGTAGGTGGAAATCTTAGAGATTGATGGCTTCCAGTAGTAGTATTGTCTTCCGATGCTATAGACTTCTCCAAGATGGCTTATTTTCAAGTGAGGTCACATCAGAACAAGTTAGTACTGTATGCACCCCGCTGCGTGCATACTTACCTTCATTGTTTGAATTCGATGACCTGGAGATGTCTCCAACCACTTACGCGGTGACCTTTGGATTGTTTTTGATCAGTGGTGCCGTTGTATCTGTTTAACTGAGCTAGTTCAGTATACGGATTATATAAACTGAACAATAAATGGAGTAGAATACAGCTCATGTATTTCCTTTAACAGCACAACCTTCTTCGATGCCAATGAAAATGGCTCCCCAGTCGACTGGTTTTCCAATTCTTAGGCAGTTGGTTAAGACACATTTGACGATTTGTTTTCCAAATATTCATTATTACATTCTCCCCCCGATAGTCCACTTTCTGAGCCGCCGAAGAAGCAGCAAACGTCTACGCGTGCATCCACCAGCTGAACCATTGGTGTCTAGTTACGAAATGTCAGCAATACATTCATATATCCGATTCTCAAACCCACTGAACTGCCTCGGTTTGAATCAGGGGGCATACCTCGTTACTCCTTAGGGAGATTAGGGGTATTTCTAATATACAGTGCTAGACTATGTTTTCTTACC
>LUCM01004722.1:41789-62288 GCA_008360955.1 Fasciolopsis buskii | reverse complement strand
ATATATATATATATGTACATATATATACTGTAGGCAGATCTTATCCCATCGCAATCATTGGGAGAAAATAAAGATTGTGAGGGAGGAAATAAGCGTCTGTACAGAATTCACCACACGTGACAGCTCTTCACATCATCAATTGTCCATCGTCTTCCATGGTTCCTCTGTGAACTGTTGGACTACTTAGTTACCCAGTCCATACTAGCCTATTTATTCGAGGATGCATCCCTAACCTTTGCGCAATCAAGCGCGATCTGCAACTTAGCAGAGTCATTTCAGACAAACCAATGGCCATTCGATCAGTTCATGCGTCCCCTCTGACAAAATTTTCCGGATTGGTGGAACACGATGAAGAGAAAAGGCCTTGTTTCGTTGGCTAGCCATACTCGCCGCATCAATGCTACTAGGGGACTCTCGCGGTACTTATTAGGGAGAACGCTTGTCAAGCGAAAACCCGTGATTCCATCGACACTGCTGCTGCTTGTCCGTGGCCGCTTTTACAATGACCCAGGGCTTATCATGATCACAACTGACCACGGAAATGGTGGCCGTTCCCTTATCCGAAACCCAATGGCGGGCCCAGTGGCATGTACCTTGACCCACAGATATGGCTGCAACTCATACCAGACAAAAGACGTCAACCTCTAAGGGCAACAACATTGCATCAAAACTGCAGAGATTCTACCAATAGTTTGTCAGCTGACGTTAGGTGTTATCTAAAAGTATTCAGTGGGCAAATGTAATGCGATAAACAATGACTGACTGTCAATAGACAAAGTGCAAATTTTAGAAAGTCACAGAATTTTAGATAGACAAATGGAGTGAAATAAGGAATATATTCAACAAGCTAAAGCTGAGGCGATCAGAAATACTTCCTCAGTTTACGAGACCAGAGTCTATTGTAAACCGGCGAAGTACCATCCATAATCCCCTTACTTGCGGTGGCCGTTAAAACCACCGACGCTCGGATTTTCTTAAGCAAATTTGGTATCAAAACAAATTTCCTCAATCAAAGTACCATTACCTATCAAAATGGAGTTTAATTGTCAAAAGTGCATGTTAATACCAAAGTAATACAGGGCTCTGTAGTCTAAAACATCTTTATTTCTCCTTAGTACTAAAGGATTTACAGCGACATCCAGACTGCCGATATAACCATTTCTGTAACTTTCATGTCTTTTCTCACGGTACTTTCTTTAGTAACAGACGTGAATGCCATGGTTCTGTTCTATGCCAAATTCCAAATTCTGCGGTCGGACCATCAACAAACATTACTTTTCTCGCTAAATATATTCTCTTCTATCCAAAGACCAATGTGTTTGACTCCTAATTCGTTCATTCCACAACCTCGTGCCTTGATCCAGACTTAGAGGTTGCGACGCTGCCCGTTCATTCGCCTGAATCTGTTGTTTACTGAAACGCCCGTACTAGACCAGCAGGAAAGTATACGCACCACGTACTGGGGAGACCTGGCTGCGAGAACAGACGAGAAGAGGGTGACCACTTAGTAACGTTTGCGAACGCGAATCGACTGTTCATCGCCAAAACTTGTTTCAACATCCAAAAAGGCATCTGGTAATGTGACGTTCCAATAACGGTATGACAGCGCATCAGATCGACTATATCCTGGTGTGTTCTTCCTAGTCATCAACGATAGAGGGCTGCCGAGCTTGTCGTAACGGCGTGAGGAGAAACGCCAAGCATATGAATCGCCCATTGGTATGTCTTCGTCTCAAGCTTCAGTTTTTATCACGACAGAAATCTCGTTCGCACCCCAGAGTCAACGTATTCGAGATAACAATCCCGGGCGAAGTCTGGGCTGTCAAACGCGACCATATATAGGGTTGCAGAGATCATTGGAGGTGGTGACATAGATGAGCTGTGGACGCGGATATTAGTATTCACCACCAACATTGTCGGAGATTTTGGGAAACTCAAATTTGTATGCTTTTCTTCGGGGAAGCCGCAAACCGTTCCTTCAGCACTACACGATGGTAGTGGACACCTCATACCGAGATGCGGATAGAGGTTAAAAAGATGAATCGAACACTTCAGCCATCTTATATCCAATATATCTGTGTACTTTTACCAGGCGACGTAGAGCAACGTGAAACTAATCTTGAGTAGTCTGACGAGTTGAAAATCATCTCCACCGCCCAGATAACGAGAAACGAGAAGTCAACCGGTGAGGATGGCATCCTACCCGAGGTCTTCGTGAGATTTTTACCGCTGAACTTGGGCCTTAGATCACAAATGTTTCATCATCAGTCAGAAAGACACCATCAGTCCTCAACAATCAAAACCTCATACAAATCAACTACCTGATATAAGACTAACACATTTTTAAAATTACTGAGATCTTCCAATCATGTTTACCGATTGCACTTTGCCCACTAAGCAGATAAATATACTGGGTCGAAATCGTTCATGACATCTCGCATGGTCCCAGTTTTGACAGAACGAAGTTCAGTAGGACTCCTAAGAGAAAATGTACCAGAGTGGTTTGTTCAAACGCTAGTTCGCGACTACATCCATATCGCAAAAGTTTTTCTGCTTGGAACCCTAACCAGAACCCTCTATCCAAAACGTCTGACCCATAATGAACTGTGGCTAGAAGGAAGGTCAATTAGTTGAGCGGCGTTGTCTTGAAAGAAATTTCAACGCTTGGCAGAGCAGTGATAAATATTTGCATTGGAAATATGTCCGTCGCAAAAACAAAAATACTTTGGGAAATATAACGATAAAAGAACAGATCCAAACCAGCAAGGATAACAACCAACCTTGATTACCACTGTTCTGGTTCTTATGTAGCAAGAAAGCGATGACTTCGGGACCTGTGACGTCGAAAGAAAATAAAATAACAGGACAGGTAAAAACCGGGAACGAGACGAGCAAACGTCTGTAGAAATAGTTGGATTTTCGGGGGTCACGGAACGAATAAGTGATAACGTCATCTTCGGTTAAAATGTGTCACACATATCTCAGTTAACAACCAGTAGTTGAGGATAGAAAGAGGTTGGCTGAATAAACCTAAGCTACTAAATCAAAAACGCAAGCTAGTCAGTGTTTGCACCCAACTTCAATATGGGAATATGGGATAATTTAAATGTTGATGCACTCCAATGTATTAGATTCGACAACACCTCAACCTCCGACATCAATTCGAAGGAAAAATCCGCAAACTGCAGGCCGGATTGCACTCAACTCAAGCTTTTACAGACCGGATTTTCATCCTCCCGACAGCTAGTCCACACGTGCCACAGGCACTGCCGCGAGAAGATAACTCAATACTCTGTAACCAAGAATAGCAACGTAAAAGAATTAGTAGATTACGCTGTTTGAATCACGTGTTGCACATGGCGTATGCCTCTACTTGCGTTCCTCCCGCGGAGTGGAGGAAACCATGGGTAGGTCAGTAGATGGCATGACAACATGGAATGAGAAAATTCACAGCGAACGTAGATAAAGTAGGTGTTTCTCATCTTCGCAGTTGGGATCCGAAAGACCGGTCAAGTAGCTGTCTGGAGACACTGAAGGGTATGGCAGGGAGCCATGAACAGTAGTGATCGTGTTGTCATTTTCTGTCGAATCAGAATAATTGAGAATGTGCGTTTGTCCAGTTAGACTGTGCTCCGTGTGTTGGCTACGGCAGCATCTTATCTTTTCCCATCTGTGTAGATCCACTCGATGTTCCCCTGCATATTCGCTTCTTTAATGGAAACGTAACTCTGGGAAAAAGACAGCGATCAGTGAGGCTTGCCTTGCTGTTTAACATGATAAACCCCACTCAAGAAGTGTGCTACATTTCACGGATCTACTGACTTCCTTTTACTTGCTTACTTTTCGTAGCGTAATAACAATCAGTGAAATATCAAGTTCATTTAACAATGACCAGCGGTGTACGACGAGATCCACCATTTCTGTCTAACCTGGCCCGATTTCCAGCTGGGAATCAGGAAATAAGTACTTGCCACTATGTTCGCCATTGAGTTTCCGATAAGGGAACGGCCACCATTTCCGTGGTCAGTTGTGATCATGATAAGCCCTGGGTCATTGTAAAAGCGGCCACGGACAAGCAGCAGCAGTGTCGATGGAATCACGGGTTTTCGCTTGACAAGCGTTCTCCCTAATAAGTACCGCGAGAGTCCCCTAGTAGCATTGATGCGGCGAGTATGGCTAGCCAACGAAACAAGGCCTTTTCTCTTCATCGTGTTCCACCAATCCGGAAAATTTTGTCAGAGGGGACGCATGAACTGATCGAATGGCCATTGGTTTGTCTGAAATGACTCTGCTAAGTTGCAGATCGCGCTTGATTGCGCAAAGGTTAGGGATGCATCCTCGAATAAATAGGCTAGTATGGACTGGGTAACTAAGTAGTCCAACAGTTCACAGAGGAACCATGGAAGACGATGGACAATTGATGATGTGAAGAGCTGTCACGTGTGGTGAATTCTGTACAGACGCTTATTTCCTCCCTCACAATCTTTATTTTCTCCCAATGATTGCCATGGGATAAGATCTGCCTACAGTATATATATGTACATATATATATATATATGCATATATATAGATATATATATTTAAGTATAGGACTTGCCCGTGCGATCCCTAAGGCTAATCGGTATGTGCTTGCAACTCCCGAAGCAGCATCACAGGTCTAAACGTCAGTACAACTTACTGTGCCGTGCGACGGCAAGTAATTAATAAATCCCGACCGCTTCAGTGATGAAAGATAGTAACAGAGCTATATTTGGGGGCAGGAATAAATCTAAGGCACGTCGGAGTGAAGCACTTGTGACCCTGAGGTCAAAAAGTCGTGTTGTGTAGTAGGGCATTTGATTGCGTTGTATGGTTGCCAGACTTGGAGTTCACGTGCAAAACCTGCTCGTTGCTTGGATTCCTCTGATCATCGGCGTTAGCTTAGCATCAATGGAAGTGGATGGAGTGGCCGCGTGAGAAATGTGAAGTTTGGGAATTTAGTACTGGATGCCGGGCCAGAGGATACTCCATCAAAGCGAACTAAGCATGATGGGTCGAGGCATGTGCTGCAAATGGCTATCACATTTATGGCACAGCGCCATTTTCACCCATCCCACAGAAAGAAGAAAGCCACACAGAGACTAAAAGATGACGTAGGTGCGTGGAATGACTAAAAACATTCAAAAACCTCCGCACCTGACGAACGCTGGTCAAGATGTCCCGCTCATGACGGACATGCATATTCTCAGGTAAAATGCAAGCAAAAGGAAGCAACTTCAACGAAGTAAACTTCTAACGAATGGTGCGAACGCACATCCACATAGAATACGACCAGTGGATTACAGTACACAAAAGCGCCTAAGGTGTACCCGGATAAAGCTGTTAAAGAACGAGAGAGGCTCAATTTATATGCATTGGCTATTTGCAGATTCATCACCTTCCGACAGCAACACTGTAAAAAAAAGACTGAAAGCTGTCACTCTAAATTGAGAAACACATCGGAAGCCAAAATCAGACGGAAAACAAACTCGCAGATGACAGAATTTCCTCCCGTTCTGCCATTATTTCATCCTTTGTCAGAGCGCATAGTCTTTCTATGTTTTCTTCATGAATACGGTGAGCTTCTTGGCTGCGACAACCCAGTCCGTACCCGGTGACGGTTTGGGGGCCCCGCTGCTGAAGATATTGTAAGGCTGGCCAGACATTCATCACTTGTATGTTAAACTTACCACCATCCCATTTCACGTCAGAGCTGGCTGTAGGCGCAGGTGAAAAACCACATCTAGAAGGGCGGGGGTTAACACGATCCATCTCCCGAGCGAAAATACTCTTGCGTGACTTGTACTGTGACTTGTCACTTCTGTTCACTTCAATGGAATCGTTGTCGATTTTGCGGTACTCAGCAATCGGAAAGCATCCCTCCGGCTTCAGGTCAGGAGTTTTGTCAAAACTAAATTCGTTAACCGGAAGTCCGATACGCTCCTACAGAACCCAATGCCAATTGCAGTAATAATAAATAGACACCGCAAATTCACTTACCTTGACGTCGAAAAATACTGCAGGAGTAGTCCCCAGATTGTCACTGAAAGTAGGTTTTCCCGAGTCATGCTCTTTGTTCTCATTCGCTAATAACAAAAATCACTAAAGTTTCGGAAAACTACTTCGTAAACAAGAAACAGATACAAGGCTTTGTCCAGCACCACTCCGCAAAAATTCTTCTTGTTCTCTAGTACGGATACCATTATTACTATATCGCAGACCCTACAATAATAGATCGATTTCGTCCTTGGCTTCCTTTCTGAACATTCGAATACGCAACCGTTGAACAGGAGTAGCGGAACACTTGTCCAACTCGTGTTCCTCCTCAGCGCAGTTCAGTTCAGCTCCGTTCCAGTTCCAGTTCCGAATGGATCACTTTACTACGAGATGACTGATCGTCCGGGCTCTTTCGCCGAGAGCTCCTTGGATCAGACTATGCCTCGACAACATGAGGGTGGAAGACTCTCTTCAGTTACTTCAAGAAGGGAAACAATTAACGAGATGCTCTCCTCTGGACCCTCTCAACTCTACACTTCAAGCATAGTCCTCTCCAAACACATCTAGTCATACGCTGTCTAGTTGCCCTTTAAATTCGCTCAAATACCCCATCTCGATCACTGCCCCCGGTAGCAAGTTCCAGTCATTTACCACTCTAGTGCCAAATGATTTGCTTCTGAAACCGGTGGTTACATGTTCTCGCACAACCGATTTCCCGGTGCCACTAGGTGTATCGTTCCCCATTATCTGGAATGAGGCTCCTTGGTGACCCCGTATCTTGGCTAGATCCGTAATAACCGTGAAGGCCTGTTTTAAGTCACTTCTTTCCTCAAGTTTTACCAGGGTGTACAAGCCAAGCGCCCTCAGCCTCTGCTCATATCCCACGAGCGTCGAATGTTCAAACCAGCGTGTGAAAAGCAAACTGAACCTGTTCCAGCACTTTTTTTCTCTTACCAAATACGATCCCCATGTCTGGAAACAGTATTCCAGGTGCGGTCTGACACACCCTGAACAGCAGAAGAAAGTTAAGCCTCCTAGATTCTACGGCCCTTTTAAGTTACCGTAGGCCACACCGCGCCTTCTTGACCGCATTCGGACATTACGGATTAGGTTTGAAGTCCGCCCTCTCTACTATCCCGAGGTCCTCTAATGCTGCATCTGTTCCAATGCGACTTGATGATTTCTTGGAGCCATGTGACGAGAGAAACTTGCCTGCGCTTCCATAAGCCGCTGGTATTTTTTCAAATTCAACGGAATATCCCAACAAACCGACCACTGGTAAAACTTATCCAGACCCCTCTGGATAGCCACAATGTTTGCTGTCCCTAATAGTTTTGACGTTGCTGGCAAACAAGAGATGCGGACTTTCCAACCCACTGGCTATGCCGTTGGCCTACATCAGGAAGAGCAGTGGCCCCAAGACAGACCCCAAGGCACTTCGCGGTACAGCATTCCTCTTTCCAATAGACACCCCTTGAACCTCACCCTTAAAGAGCTACCCTTCAGTCTTTGTGCTATTTAGTTATTTGCCTTAGCAACCACCCCGAAAGGCTTCAATTTCTGGTCAAGAAGACTGTGATTCACGGAGTCAAAAGCCTTCTGAAAGTCCACGCGGCAGACTTCTGCCCCTTCGCTCTGTCAAGCCTACTTGTTACTTCGTCCAGTAAGCGCGTCACGTTGATCCGGCACGAGCGCTTTGCTGAAAACCATGAGGCTCCACCACTGTTGTCCGCCAAGTGATTTATTATCCTGTCGTAAAGGAACCTTTCAATAGTTTTTAGTATGAATGACATAAGGATCACCGGTCCATAGCAGCCACAGTTATCTTTGTCCCCCTTTATACATTGATAAGACTGTAGACATCAACCAGTCAGAGAGAAGCCGCCCTCATACAGCGACGCGCCGAAGTGTTGGCATATAACCGAAATGAACACAAGGGCCAAACGAACGTCCAGAGTGTTTCCGATGGTATGGGCAAAACCGATATCCATCTCCGCGGGTGTTACATAATTTGCGATATCCATTCGTTCCCAGCGACTACACTTCCGCCTCAAAGAAACGACGGTAAAAGAAAAATTGATCTGACATCTACGAGGAGAGAAGAAAAATGCTTAGGCTTCCAAGAATGGATTTGTGATGAGAAAATTGACGCAAGAAGCAACGAAATACTGAGGGGCGGACTAAAACCATCCTAATAGACATCTTATTGTATATCAAAAATATTGACGGCATGTGCCGCTAGGGTAAAACATGAAAAATTAGTCCAAACGCCATTAACGTGCTAGTGAAATGCACTCCAACTATCAGCCCGTAGCGGTACTCTCTCAATTTCTTTTAATTTGTCCTGGTTCTTGAATCGACACTTTTATGGAAAGGGGTCTCAGGATGAAGTACACTTAGATCTTTAACTGTCTTGAACGTCTCAATTACATTTTCCAAGGCCGTTCGACGTTCTAATGAGAATAAACCCAAGTCGGTCACCCTCTGTTCATAGGTCATCTGTCTTCGACCTTTGGTTTCTGATTGTCGCTTATCCCTGAATCCGCTCCAGACCGTTTCTATCTTTTTCGGAAGAATGGAAACCAAGTTTGATAGCACCATTCCGAGTGGGACTTAACGAAAGCCTTATACAGAGGGATGGAACTCTCTGTATTCCTGCACGACAGTCTAAAAAGCATTCACTTGGCTTTCGTTGTAGCCCCAGCATACTGGTCGGTTCACGTTGCTTTCTTACCGCAACTGTAGTGCCTTCTGCGTTCTTTGAAAGCAAGCCGCTTTTCCTGCTTAAAGTTGCATATTCCATGCTTCCGCCCAGTTTACTACAAAGACCATATCTCTGTCGTCCAGAGGACCCAATCACCTCCACTTTATCCGCGAACAAAAAAGACCAGACTGTGGCATTAGAGTTTAATAATTTACGAATATTAAAAGCTTAAGTGCCCCGAGTAACGATCCCTGGGCCAATCCACTAGTTACCACATTTGTGTCCGAATTTGCTTCTTTAGCCAGGACGTAAGTCACCCACTCACTTCATTAAATTGCCCCATATACCAAGGGTTCACAGCTTCAGCAGCAGGAGTTAATGAGTTACCGTGTTATACGCCTCAGTTAAGTCGAGGTAACATACTCCTCCCGAGCTGCCCTCAACCAGCCTACAAATTGCCTCATGTGAGAAGCACAAGAGGTCTACAACACAGAAAACCATGTTGAGTGTGGAACATCATGGAGTTTTACATCAGGTGCAGACATACGTTTTGTCCGGTATTGCGTTGTTGTTCGTCGTAGACGACCTTTGGCGGGCTCACTGATTTTTTTCCAATTCCGACCTTGAGCCAACTTGTTGAAAGCATCTACCGCTGCGTTCTTCCGGCTATATGGAACTGTCCTTGTAGACCTGTCTTACATATCTAGCTCCTACTTTATGCCAGGGTTTGGACCCGATTCTCAATAATAGCACTCAGAATCTCAACGGAACCAGCTAATTTACTAATGTTTCCATTCTGTAGATACGGGCAAATACCTTCCCCAATTATCCGCAATTCCAACACGTCTGATGGCGGGGGTAGATAATTTGACTTCTAAAATACTCATCTACCCCATGCGGTTGTTGCTGCGCTTTTGCCTTATTGAGTTCATCGTATGCAACAGAAGTTTCTTCCGTTTTTTAGTAAGAAACTCTTCACATTAAGTAATCCCTTCGGTCGGATACATGCATAGTCCTTCCTAGGCTGCTTCTTGGAGTACTTGTTCAGCTATATCACGTGATTATACTTGGTGTTTTGCATTAACAATTTACCATCATTTTTAGGCTTTCCATACTAAGTCCATACCCGATAGTTCTAGTGCTCTTCATAAGGCAACCAACTTCGGTGCCGAAGTTTTGCAGCCCAGCCTATTTCCATCTCCTCACCTGTTGGCTGGTCCTTACAAAAAGGCAAACTTGCCTTCTGGGACGACCGTAGACCCATGCATCACCGGCCAGTTTTTCATTGTGGTTTTATCAATTTTCCTTGGTATCCCTAGCACCTATGACGAAGCTTCCTTATGTCCGTTCCACTGAAACTTCGTGCTGCCTTGGTTGCGGATTTAAGAAGCCAGTCAAAGGGGCATAACTGATGAACACGTGCTCACTAGTGTCGAAAGAGGGCCAGAACTGCAGCCATTCCATATCCCACCCCTTCTTTTTGATATTGAGTTCAGGTTAGCTCATTTGACACAACACACCAGCGAACATAAATTTATGCCAAGCTTCTGGGGTAATTTCGGCGGTGTGGACAAGATGCGGCGTTCGAAACTGGTATTTTCGGCTCATATACCCGATTTGGCCTACTGCATAAACCCGTATCTGCTTAAGCAATAAGGTAGTGGAGACGTCTGCTTACCCTCTTGTCAGTGTTGTGTCTGCATCTGATCATTTCCTGATATTCTGTTGAAAAAACTCACAGCACTTGGGCATGTCTTGCAACCGCCGGCTTTCTATATCTATAACGTCGAAAACGCTCTTGACCCTATTTTATCTAGAAGTGTCTTAGAGGAGTCTGTGGCTTTCGTACTTGCAACTTCCGCTGCAACATGGTTTAGGTCTCAAACCAACACTGCGGGAAGAGTTCTCGTGTACACTTTGCTTTCGGCTGCCTCGGCAGAGTTTTTCGGTGGCGCTGCTCGTTCTGCCCCCACCAACTCAACTGGACATGCGTCGAGAAATTTCCGCGCCAAACTTGTCAGGAATTTGAAGATTTTGGTCATGTGGTCCCTGAATCTACACTCTTCTTTGAGTACCAGTTTAGATTTCGGGATTTCATGTTTATTACGCATGTAAGATAGGGATGGACTAGAAAATCATTGCACATTTATTTTGTACTTTCTTTATACGAACTAAGCCTACTCCCACGAGAATTAAACGCAATAGTCCTTGGTCATTTTCCGCTCTATGCATTTGCCTTTCTTTATTTGTCCTTTAGTTGTCTGGTTGAAATCACTGCAAGGCCACTCTGATGTGAAACGGTATGTACCGTTGCAGTTCAATTTCATTTTATCAGCCACACTGATCAATCGCTGGCTTTCATTTCGCTTGCATTGACTCTTGACTTTCACGCCCATCAGGTTTTTGATGGAACTGGTCAAGCATGCAGGAGCTATTCCATTTGGCTGAACCACAGCACGGGCGCTCTATTTGTTTCCTTCCATCGGGCGCCCAATTTTTCTCAAATGTTTATTCTATTTTCTAACAATTTTTTGCTGAGCAATAACCAAGACCCAATGTCAAGTGTAGATCAGCTATGTGAATAGTATTTAGCTCATGAAGAGTAGATTATAGTTTGTGAAGCAGTCTTGTTCTGTCGCGGGTAACCTACCAAATCTGGCCTCCCGTTTCCTGAAGGGAAAAATGTGGGGCGCCGATCGACAACCTTCGGACCGAAACTCGCGTGATTAGTCATACCACTTTGACTTTCGATGCTTCAACCGCTGTGGTATTAAGTCTCTGGACACTCTCGATGAAGTCTCAGTTCTTTACTGAAAACGAAGCCATTGCAGACGTTGTAACCACCGGATGTGCCTGAAACGATCCTGGGCGGTACTTAAAACTTCATGACGACAACGGATGGTTCCATTTCGGCCTGCAGTATCCTGAGAGTGGCCTAAATATCACCTTGTGAAAGAACGAATAGTTCGAAATTTCACGAGATAGGGCACCGTGAATGGCTAAGGCTCTTTTGTGACACACAGAACTAACAAGCCTAAAGGTAGTTTCCTGGCCTGTGTGAATTCCCCGTTTTCGCCCTCAGTCATTCAGTGGTAGTCATTTTCCCCACACTCTTTGGCTTTACTCATACGCCTAAATTTAGTTCACCTTGGATACGTTTACTGACCTTTATCGTCTGCAAAACATTTTGAACTGTACCACCCTCGGACAAATTTCGGGGCCCTCCGTCCCAGTGGACGCCATATTCCGGCTCGTCAAGGGGTACATCAATTTTTCACAACGCTCTCCTTCGGTTGATTAATTTTTCACCCATTTGCTTCCCCAATGAAATCATCTTTCCCTTGCAGACCGCCAGCAAACTCACCCATACAACTTCAATTGTGCCGCGCCAGCTTTTCCGTCCCTTCTGTCAATCATTATTCTTTCCAGCGCCCATCTTCTGTGGACTCGCATAATTCGCACCGTGCATTTTAGAACTTACCATGATCGTTTGAATCCATCTTTCGCACGGGCATATTTCTCGATATGAACCTAAAAAATACCCATTTATTATTTCTGATTTTGGTGAGTATTACGATTACCAAACTCGATGCTCACAGATCTCAGTCCCGGACTATGCGAGTAAGCAACATTTGTAAATATAGGAAGAAGATTCTTAAACTGCAGAATACTAACAGACAAACCTTAGGCTTCTTCACATAACTGAAGTTAAATCGACTTCAGCACGAACTGCTTTCATATTCCGAGGACCGACTTCATCAGCTGGAAAAAACCGCTCCTCGGCAAATGAATCTTGGCTCGCATTTTGTCATACCTTGGCGTTCTATCACTCGCCGCAGTAAATGGAGTATCCTTATGCATACCATGTATAGCAGCAAAAGGCGAGGTTATCCCAGGAAAATATTTGAATCCTTTAATTCATACTTCACCACCATTACCCACCGCGACACACATTTGCCCACCGCCGCCAACCTAAGGAACCATATGCTTTCACCCATCTTGTTTAACAGAGAGAGAATAGGGATGGCTCTTGATCCCGCCAAGCCGGCGCACAGATGGTGTCCCTTGCCCTATTCCGCTTCGGGAATCCACATATGGCACCTCTACTTATGGATCTGTTGGCCACCACCATGCAAAGTAGGGTATGTCCCGTTCATTGGGGAGCCGAAGCCACTATTCCCCTCCAAAATGGCCATTGTATGATTCCCAAAACCAATGTTCAATAAGCCGCTCAACCAGTGTGGCCAGATTCATAGCGGTAGTTGCCAATTACCGACTAACTGGATTCTCACGAACAACAACTTAATTGGTGAAACCCTGGGTGGTTTACCTAATTATAAATCCTGTGCCCTCTGCCATGTTGATTTTAAATAATTTGGTCTTTCTAAAAGTCGATATAAAAGCAACCAATATGATCGTCTTCCTTGACATGACCAGAGCGTTTGATTGCGTCCCACGAACGATTGTGGCTGACGGTAAAATTCCTTGCGTCGGTAGATGTGCCGAACTCCTGGTTAAATTCCTATCTCTCCGACCACTCTCACGTCGTCACTATCAACAAAACTTTATTTTACTCTCAGCCATTAAGTAGCGGTGTAACATAAGTTAGTGTCCTAGCCACCCTAATCTTTTTGCTCTACGTAAATGACTTCTCTTGAGCAATATGCCACCGCAAAACTTTCCTGTTTGCTGGCCAAAATAAACAAATTCACCCTCAGGGAAAATTTTCTTAGCCAAACTGCGGGCAACACCTTCGGTATTTTAAAATCATTATTTGATTGGTGTAGGCAATGTGTAATGCAATCCTCTACAAGCAAATAATTTAATATGGCCTATAACCCTCACCTCCCCTAGGGTACCCTCCGTATAGACGGTCTACCAGCAGTGAATACTCAGGGTGTAAGAGATCTAAGCTTGCGATACTCTTGCTCACTCAGCTTCCGCGAGCGAGCTATTCGTCAAATGAAGCAGGACTAATGGTTCCGTTACTACAACATTCCGCGCTGAAACCTGTAGGCTAACACCATACGAATTGCATGTTAAGCCACAGATGGAGTACTGCCCATTAATTTTCTCGAACAAACTCAGAGCCAGTGTTGGAAAAAAATGGAAGAACAACAATAATTCACAAAAGCTTCTTGGCCCATGCATCAAGCTTGAATTACAGCAAACGGTGCAAAATCTCACACCTAGACCTTTTCGGCTGTGTTGCATCAGGCTAAACTACGCATTCCTTTTCAAACTCCTAAGCTCGCGCATGCGCGCAGCAGAAAACTCCCCATTCGGTCCGTTGACAAGCCTTCTTACCCCCCAGACTTCTACCGTTATCGGCTGTGATACTATCATCCATGGTATCTTTCAGGCCAAAATTCTTCGCAATTGTTTGCTGTACCTTATGCAATAGGTTACCGGAGTCTGTACGCTCCCACCAAGACTCAACACAATTCAAGAGCTCCTTGATTGAATTTCTCGACGCATCCCTTATCATCATAAGTCTAGACCAATCTTTTGAAGGCTGCTTCAAATGAAATTAGAAAAGCGGGACTTTGCTTCCCTATAGCGGATTCCGTCGTCTTGCTTCTCTCCTACCTTGAACTATTGTCAAATGCCATGGCTTTTTCATGCTACCCATTAAGTGACCCCCAATGGTTCAACTCACTCATCGCCCTTTAACTACGACGTAACTGCAGTGACAAGCAAATAGGAAGCATAACGCACTGGCCTGTTAAGCTATGTCGCGTTTTTTAATGTTCAACAAGCGAAATTACCAAATATCCTCACAAACTCTGGCTCAGTTGTTCAAATATATTTATGGAATTATCCCTTTTCTCATGTATGGATAGTTGTGTTTGTAGTTCCCTAATACCCTGAGCTAACACCCCGTGGTCTTCATCAATCGCTGGACTAGGCTTTACCCTTGCCACTGCCGTCCTGCGGTGCGTAACTTTCCTGCTTACTAGTCGTCAAATCCGGCTACCTTCCACCGAATTAAAGACGGGAAAGCAAAGTTTTCTTACACAGTGGGTACGGGCAACTTTGCGTCCCAAGCAATCCTCTTCATTCAAATTCATTCCATGTTTTTCATATTTTGCCATCTGACACCGCCCATGACCAAGTACAAATCAGCAAATGTCACAAAATTTCCTCGAGGGTACTTACATATACCGCCGTTTTCCAATTGTCCTCTCAACCTACTCGTCTATATTCCCCCCTTATTTAGGGCTGCAGTCGGTTCGCCGAAATAGATTTAAGTTTCATTCTACCTTCTGGCTCTAGCAAATACAATATGGGTAACTGAATAATGGCACAATCGCCCCATAGTACCCGCCCACTTCTACTGCAATCACATCGTTCGATGATGGGCGACCTCCGCTTATATACTACCAGAAACTGGACGTTTACTTTGTTAATCACAACGCAAAACAATCGAGCTGTTGCTGCTGGAAAGCAAGCGGACACCTAGATCACCGTGAAATACCTATTGGCCCTCGAACTCCATTGCATCTCACCGTCCTGAACCTCAAAGCTGGGAGGCTGCAGACCCCTCAGTTTAGTGTATCCATACATGCATGGATTCTTTAGCTTGCCTATTGGACGCAAAAGTAATGAGGACAAAACGAAATGCGCCCTCAGTTACCGATGACCTACAAAAACCTCCTGTCATTTTGCATCACGCTCAGTTATAGCCGCTAACCTATCCATTTGGACATCCCCCTCAAAAAGGGCGCGCCAAAACCTTCCAATAGGCCACATTTGCCAATCTGCTAATTTAGACTGTTAAAAATCCCTCGTTTCATATGTCCATAGATATTTCCTTGCCAGCTGTGTTTATAGAATCCAAGTGCTTTATCTTCCCCACACCCTTTGAGTCCCTTTTTACTTTCGACTTGTCCGTCGTTTGCTGGCCATCGCCGGTTTCTCACCGCAATATGCGTTTAATCAACAATGTTCCTCGCTCCATTCCATCCGATTGTGGTTCCTCCCTTTTACGCCAGTCTTCCCCATCTCGACATTTGTGACCATCGGAACCATCTCGTAAAGCATCCCGCCGATCATGCATGTCGTTAGATCACCTCCATTTGTTTAGTTCAGTTTTGGACTTGCCTCTGCAGTTCCCCGTGGTATTTATTTCCGGCTAAAAATCACCTTTCCCCAGACATCAAATATCATACCTTCTGCTCCTCGTCATTTAACAGTGGTGCACAAACAAACTGATGTTGCATTAATTGTCGCTTTGACCTGATGCAGCTTTCCTTGATTTTCCCTAATAACCATCGGTCTTTGCTCATGCTTACGCAGAGTTGAATCATGTTTTCATTTACCACTCAATTATTAAAATCCTGTGCGTTCGTGCTAAAAGCTCTTAACGCCATTCATGTGTGCTTCGTTCCCATGTTGTGAACGTGCATCGGAGCGTAATTTGCGTGAGCTCCGAGATATGCTCATTGTTATTAGCAATCGCTGATGACATCGAAAAGGTTTGCAACATTCGGCCTGAGGCTGTAGTCTTTTCTGTAGTCTAAAGAACCCAAGACTTAGTATCGCGTAACGTCTGGGGTAACAAATGGATGATAAAGTTCTCAGCCAAAATAGCTGCAAACCGCTACGAATCCAACTTGTCCAGGAAGAGGTTCAAAGTTGGAATTCAAAATACCAGAGTTGTCGATGCGTTCCGGGATTTCGGCCCAAAAACTTTCAGCTCCTACATTTTGGAACATGCACTTGCTCAAGTTTCGAAAGCCAACAAGACATCTGGGTTGCTTAATATGATGTTTGGGGCAAACCAAAGTGAAGTGGATGCCTTCGAAACGTACGTCAGACTCTTCCCGGTTTATAATTCTTCAATTTATAGCAGCACGAGACAAGGCAACAGGATGGTAACTGACGACACTCACCACGCACTTACGAAGCGGCCAGTAGGCATCTCGTCAAACCTGATTTGTTGGGATCCGTGTACGGGGTGGAACCTCGAACCTCTGTGCTCGGCGTCCGAAAACCACGTTGATATAATCCAATAGCCTTATGACGGGTAGCATTTGCACCTCGGGAACCAAACGCCCTAATCTCTTCAAAGGACTAGGCTTGCAGTCACAACTGACATGCTAAGGAAAGATACCAGGGTTAAATTATCGGTAACCTTCTTCATTGTGGAATTCGTTGCGCCAAAAGCTGCGTCTCCTAACATCGCTTACTGTCGTCTTCAAAAACGAAGTTGATGACTTAAGGGATCCTGACTGTGTCGGGTATTATTGGAATTGGTTTCTATCTTTGCAGACTTTTAATCCCAGGACAAATTCCGCAAGGTTTTCTTTGCTCTTCCAAACAACCTTTCTTAATTTCTATTCAGCTGCCCACTCGAATCTGGTCAACTCTCTGTTCTCAAAATATCCATTCCCCCTCTTTCGAAAAACTGTCCAAATCACACTGACGGCTTGATCCGCTTATTTATCCAACTCCTCCAAACTAGTGGGTTTTGACTAACATTCGCTAAAGAAAAATAAGTTGCGGTGCTCACGGCCTAAACTGGTATCATCCTTGTGCATGCATATCCTTATCCTGGTGTTCTTTAGTCCGCACGATTGAAACCGCTAATGACCGGTAGATATGCATATCGCTACACCATAAGATCTTCCAGAGTAGTGGCGCATAGAGCTATCCGCATTTGTCTCACCACGACCCTCTAGTTCTCAATTTGGCTCTGCCCTCCCAGTGCAAGCCTTTAACGTTTGCTGATATCTAGCACAACTCGAAAGGTTATAAAAACCACCGGGTGGTAAAATTGGCTAGCATCCTGTTCAAATGCGAAAAAATGGTAGTATGCTTATGCTCACCGGGACGAATTCCAGACTGCTTTCACCTCCCTCTGGCCTTATTCCAGATCTGCCAATAATCACAACCTCTGTCCATCAGCGAACAGCATTTGTGGGCGCAAAACAAATCTGGCCATTGCTAACTTTCATACAACAATGTGCGTCCTCTATTCTTTCTCTCGGGAACGCTGGAAGTCAGGTCTGCGTTGGTGTGCTGGTCCTGTTCAGCAGACAGACCAGGCAAAATGCGCCACCGATTGGATACCTATACCCAGAGCGACGATCATGACTGCAAAAACAAGGCAACCACTGACACTGAAGAGGCTTGTGCGACCTCTCAAGTTCTCGGTCCTCACCGCCACCAAAACGTAAACTTCAGCATTAACGTCTGCAGCACGGTAGCTAGTCTTGGCGGTTATCTTTAAGGTCTGTTTTACTTTTCAACAAACCTGTCTTCTTATCGAATACACATCACAGGAAAGTTCTCTGCAAGCGATATATGAGCAAACTAGCATTCATGGAATTTACATCAACTCTTCTGGCAACAACTTCAAAATAATTCATTCTCTGAACTATTCACCATGTTCTTGGTTGTTTTCATCCGCCTTCGTCTACAACATCATATCGGCCAACTAAATTTGCTAAATACGGCTGCTTCGTCCATAACACCCGGCGTCCGTCATTATGTTGACAAATTTTAAACGGTTTACTATATTTTTGCTGTTTTATTCGTCTCCGTCTTACTTTCCCGTTCACTTTTTGAATTTCAAAGACGTTGATTATTTCTCAAAATTTAATGTCCCCCTTCAGATAAACTCGGCGCCTGCGATAGACACATTTGAAGCACATAATCGTGAAAGGTCTCCCATTGCCCAACTAAAAACCAGGCTCAGAAACTCTTTTGGAGTCTTGCTAAACACTATTAGCTCTATATATCTGAATCGGTTGCGCCTGCCTTGCATATTATGCTGCACAAAGTTGCCGTGCTTTAAGCTGTGCTTTCCGAGAAATACAAGTGATCACACAGGCTTGACTCTATGCCTAGTTTCATATATATTTGACACATTCCGTCTTGTCTTGCACATGCTCCTCAGAATTCGAGAACTGAATATATCATTATAATATGCCAGAGATATCTGGGCTGGAGATCAATTTTTACACGGTATCTGCGGCAACAGGAATATTGCTCGGTTCCATCGCATTGTGGGCCAGAACAGTCCCATTGATTTTCCGATGGAATTTGACATGGGTGGAAAGAACGAATACGGAGTGGTAAAATGATCCATAGTTTATTGTACACCACGCGAAAGAATTTGGTGTTGACAGATGGTGTTGTCTGGGGGACAGGGAAGGAAAAGTTTGGTGCCTAAAGGGATGAAAACAGAATTGAGTAAAATTTATTACAAAGGAGATAGCCACCAAGTGATTGATTAGTCTGTAGAAAGACAAAAAATGCTTCAGACGATTCAGTTGGAATGAACCGCACCGTTCAAGATATGATAAGTGATTGAGAAGACGTTATAGCTGTCTGGTAAACGAACGCCTGTGGTGCCCTATTGCCTCAGGCGACAATGAGAACCATGCTGTCAGGACTGACTGAGCTTCCCATGTTATAAGGAGTAGGCGGCCTGAAGCTCCGTACCACGCATCTTCGTCACTAAGAGAATCCGTCCTACGTCCGTTTGCCGAGAGTCGTCTGTAGCCTGAAACACTCATTGGAAACCTACCGTTTCCAAAATCGCATGCCCCTTACTGTTTGCCAATTTCCGTAAATCTGGCTGAATTTTTTTCCTTTTCACCCTATTTACCCACTATAACACCAGCTGGAGCGCGTTTTAAAGTGCTTCCTCCTCTCTCTGGTTCTTCCCCACACCAGCCGGTGACCGTAGGTTGTGTTTATCTGTTGCCAGAAATGCAAAATGCGATAAAGACCTTGTCGCCGACAGCTCCAACCCTAGCATGTGCTTGAAATTCGTCCCTAATGACACTCAACTTGCTACGTAATAATGATGCATATTTCTCGATTTGCGAGAGGCATGCGCAAGGCAATGTTAAATTTTTACAAGGATGATGCAGAGGAAATGCAAATAATAGAAAGTGAAAGGTATAAGGGGTGGGAGCAAATTTGAGTTATTGCAGAGGCTTGCTGGAAAGTGAAATGGGATACTGCAAAGCAATGGGGAAAGGCACAAGTATGCCACTGAAAAGCGAAAAACAGCAAACTAATTGTTCACGACGAAAAAGAGTTTCCTGTGACTGTTTGCAAGCAGCGGACTACGAGACATTTGGTGTTTAAGTGCACTAAATGTGCTCATTGCTGGCGCAAAACATGGACGGAGCTTAACGGCGGATGTCCAGAAATGGCCGGAGTCTCCAAACGTCGGTAGCGTTACGTAATGGGCGGAAACGTTGACCTGAATTGAAAAGCAATGGTAATAAGATATCCTGATGGAAGTAGTAAAAACCAGGCGGAACGTCCTGCAAAGTGGATAAGACAAGTATCTGACAGCAATAAACGGCCGAAAAAATGCTGAAGGCGGAGGAAGACTGTCGAGATTGTCCCAAACTCTCTGGAAGAAAATTTATGAAGCTTCGGACACGGAACTACCAAGAATAGAGATTGAACTTACATGGTAATGGTGGTAAGCTGCACTGGTAGGTGCGTCCGCTAAGAGAAATTTTGTGTAAGAACACTCCTTAATTACACTAGCAAAGAGTATCCTCTATGCTGTCATTTACGTTGTTGCATCTTTTGATCTTAGCCAGCAGTACGGGTGGGAAATATGAGGTGCGCAAGCCGTTCCGGAGACAGCAGAAATCGCGGTTTTAATCGATCGCAGAAATGCGAGTTGAGATATCCAGTGCGATAATCCGCGTAGTTACCGTTGACCGGGCCAGAACTCGAGCGCCGGTTCTAGCCAACAGGTTCCTAACAGGAATGATTGGGTAGCAGATTCGAAACCGCCAGTA
>LUCM01004722.1:20637-31687 GCA_008360955.1 Fasciolopsis buskii | reverse complement strand
GGCGCTGAGGTCACTTTGGTTCGGCTGGTGAAGGCATCCTACCGGTTGTAGAAAGTCAAGGATGTCTGAAATGGCTATGAGAGGCTATGAACGTTCGTTAACAGGCAATGTGATGGTGTCAATAAGTGCGGGAGCTTGCGGATGAACAGATAAATAGACGGGCCAATTGGCAAATTTGCTTTTAAAAGTGGATCAATATACGGGTAGGATATGTGGTTAACAGCAAAAGACGTTTAAAATGGGTCGGGCGGGAGCTAAAAATATGACGGTTCAGGTTTGAAACAAACATTCACAGAAGGGTCAGCAAAGGATGAGGTCATAGGTTAACGGTCATAAAACTCCGGAAGTATCTTCAACTAAGAAAACGGTTCTAATTATGCTAGAAATACTTATATGACACCCTAAATTGCTAAAGACAACAGTGAGAACAACACACGGAAGAGAACGGTAAACCGCGGTGCTAGATTGGTCTGTAGAAAAACAAAAAATGCTTCAGACGATTCAGTTGGAATGAACCGCACCGTTCAAGATATGATAAGTGATTGAGAAGACGTTATAGCTGTCTGGTAAACGAACGCCTGTGGTGCCCTATTGCCTCAGGCGACAATGAGAACCATGCTGTCAGGACTGACTGAGCTTCCCATGTTATAAGGAGTAGGCGGCCTGAAGCTCCGTACCACGCATCTTCGTCACTAAGAGAATCCGTCCTACGTCCGTTTGCCGAGAGTCGTCTGTAGCCTGAAACACTCATTGGAAACCTACCGTTTCCAAAATCGCATGCCCCTTACTGTTTGCCAATTTCCGTAAATCTGGCTGAATTTTTTTCCTTTTCACCCTATTTACCCACTATAACACCAGCTGGAGCGCGTTTTAAAGTGCTTCCTCCTCTCTCTGGTTCTTCCCCACACCAGCCGGTGACCGTAGGTTGTGTTTATCTGTTGCCAGAAATGCAAAATGCGATAAAGACCTTGTCGCCGACAGCTCCAACCCTAGCATGTGCTTGAAATTCGTCCCTAATGACACCCGACGTGCCACCTCTGGCTCCCCAGTACCCGTTGATTTAGCCCAAATATGACGGAAGTCACGAATCCGATCACCTGGGATAGGCCTACTCAAATCGGCTATTATCATTGGCCCAAAGAACGATGAAGTGGATATTCCTTCAATTTTCCCGCATTCATGCAATCGAAAGCCATAACGTCGACAATAAATATGACAAAATGGAGGAAGATGGTAGCACATGTATCAGATAAATGCCTAAATTTCTTATACAAACTTGATTCCTCAGGCGTAGCAATTCGTTGTTGAATTTGTTGCCGGCCGCATGTGAGTGCAGTGAGCATTGTTGAGGATTCTACGTTCTACTTGCATAATTTCTCAATTTATTTCACCGTTTAACCAGTTTGGCACGATCTTCGCCGATTCTCTCTGTCGTCGTCTCTAGCATTTCATCGGCTCTTTATTGTTGCTAATTACCACTGTTTTATCCACCTCACATCATTTCCCATCTGATCTTGAGTAACGTCCAGCCCGTTACCATTTTCAATTTGGTCTTCATCATTTCAGCTAAACACCTCTGTCCACTACATACCTCTTTGATTTTCAAGGATTCCGACCATATTATGAAACCTGCCACCATTCCTCAGCTACATTTTTTTGCCTGCGATGTGAATGGTTGATGCCTTAAAACAGGACATAACTCGCCGTCTGTTATTAACCACCACTGCCAGGAAATCTTGTAAAATACTGCTAAACGATTTGTCTAGCTTTGATTTTTGGCTGGCGAATTCGAGGTTTTCGGAGCACATTCCAGTTTCTGATCATAATTCTTCCGATGCTCGGATTGTCCCCATTTTCCTTTTGATTTTGATGCCTTTTCTCTACAATCTAAACAAATTTGACCCTGTTTGGTGCATGTCTCTTGGGAATCAAGAAATCTAGATATTCCTATTAGTTAGTTGGCGGGGCCACCCCACATCCCACGTTTGAGAGAAGGGATAATCTCGGAGATTTTTCACTGTTATGGTAAGGTGCGGAACTCAGGAGACAAATTAAAGATGTCTGACAGCAAGCTTGAGATATCCGACCTACCAAGAAAAGGCAGCCAGAGGTAGGATCTTATTTCCCCGGTGCCAATCAGTTTCAGTTTGTACCAACGTGTTGGTGGCTCAATGCGGCAGAGGCGCTACTGTTACTTACATTTCTGTATACACGAAAGTTCTATATGATATAACACGACTGTTGTCATCCACTAAATCAGATGCAAAAAAGTTACCGAATGCTCACGCAATGTCCAGCCGGTTGCTTTGTTTAATGTTGTTGTGGATGGGATACGGGATCAAAATTGTTCAGAACTTCAAGGGAGTGGTTGTTCATTCAGGCAACGTTGTTAGTGCTGCATTTGGCTTGGAACGATCTATCAGTTGTAATTCTTGTTATTTTTCTGGGGTTCAGCAACGTTTAATTCTTTTTAACCAATTTTTCACAGAAATAACAAGAAATCGCTAGTACAGGAAGCTTCTCGCTCGAGTCTAGCTAGGTCATAATTTGATTCATCGTAGGAATTTCTTTTCGGAGAAATTTTGGGCTTTGGGACGGAGTAGCGGCATCGTGGCACTTGTTCGTGTCGGGATATATTTCGTGGGCGGCAACCTGCACATCTAATTTTGGAAAAAGTTTTCACTTGGAACTCGAACTAGAGTAATTATTCAGCTCCAGTCACCTCCGAAATACGGTCCTCAGTTTGATGGCCGGTAGCTGTTCGTTATGGGTCATGTGAATAAACCGTTGACGGGCAGGTGGCGACATCTAGGCTATCTAGTTTCATGAAATGTTTAGGCATGTGTTACCCCCATCGCCGCCTCAAGTCAAGAATATTGAAGTTCTCTGCGGCATGCGTCAGGTTTAGGGTCCAACGAAGATGACGGATGCTTTCACTGATAAGAAAGCGAGCAATTTGAAGTAGAGAACGTGTACCAGCATATTCCCGATGCAATGAAGCCTCCAGGGGCCGGTTAAAGCCTGGTAGACCAGATTCAGTATTCCTTATATTATTTAACATCACAAACTGGTTCTGGAAAGAACGGGGCGACAAACACATCGATTAGAAGGCCTTCGCTGCCAATCTCAGCTCTCAGCCATAACGAATCATGGGTGGTATTCATTACGGGATCTGCGCATAAATTATTCGGTATAGATTATTTGTCATAGATGAAGCATAACTCTCTCTGCTGGGTTTGGCGGCCTTTCCCGGAGGATGTAAAGCCGTGAATGGTTAGGACACTGTCCAAAACGTGATCACTTGACCCATGTCACTGTGATTAGTATGAAACTGAAATTTTAGGAGAGTACACGAAGACGGATGTATTTATTTTTTGGTCTGGGGCTCGCATTTAATAAAGGGTAACCGGCCTATCGTTGGTTCGGAATCCGGAAGTTAATCAATATTTTTACCTTCAAATCCGTTTTCAAAATTTGTCCACTTAAAAGCCGTGGCCTTTCTTATCGGAGAGTGCTGACTCGTTAAAATGATAGGCATAAGAGGTTTCAGGAATCTGGAAAATTTTTCTGGTTAACCAGTGCTGAGTAACCTGCCCTCTGTGCTGTCAGTCGACAGGGATGGCCTTGAAGTCAGCAGTGGTAGTTAGGCTTTTAAAGAAGCAAGCTGAAGGAGCGTCGCTTCAGGACAGCAAGAAGGTACATGATTGAATAGCGACTGGAAGTTGATAGCGGATGGTTGGCTAGACAAATTGCGCAGGAAATCCAGTGGATTGCTAACCTGTGGATTGTGGCCAATGGACGAGCAAAAGTCACTGGGGTTGGCGGGGATCGAAAAAGTAATAAGATCAAGGTGGCTATGTTGGCCACCTTAGTTTGGGTCTTTCATTGACGACAAGGGGGGACAAGCGAAAGACGGGTACGGATGGAAATGCATTGGTTGGGGGAAAAGAGTAGACAGAAACGGCGCAATGTTGCGGAGTGGGAGATTTGCCTGTATGTAGGGAAGATGTTGTTGGTCGGGGATGGAAGTGCGTCCGGCCTACGGTTCATAAAACTATCAAGTTGAAAGTGTACTGGTTAGCATCCACTGAGATGGTGATAAAAACGGATGTACCGGAACAAAAGGGTAATCGATGCTACTCCTGCAAGGTAGATGGCGAATAAGGATTTGACCAAATGGTCACCAATGTGCTGATGTGTGCGGACAATGGAGAATAAAAAAGATGGAAACTGAGTAACTTGGGGGATGTTTCTGTTTCTTGGTGGATCTAGGGTTTTGGTGTTAGATTATTTATCAATTAGTTTCGCATGTCGGGTCGAATTTAATTGGTTGTCTAATGATAATGCTCTTTGTGAAATTGCGCACATTTTTGCCATCTGCGTCACATATTTTGGAGGAAGCTACGGGATGTATCAGGTAGATTTTCAGCTGGGAATGGAAGACTTTCGGCGACCAGTTTCAGAGCTTACGGGCAGTGTCGTTAGGCCGCACGCTGCAACAGTTCATTTTCCACCATTTGCAGAATTTTGTACTATATTTTGACGGTAGAATCGCTTACGAATCCACTGCAGATTCCAATCCTGTTGGGAAATGTTTTGAGGTACTTGTTGGGGGATGGGGAAAAAGGCTCTATTACAAGCTTCAAAATGCTCAGAGATTAGTAGTCATGACTAAACATTAAATGAATTAGGAAGAGGACAAAGCGACTTGGTGACCTCTGCTCTGAAGAGTATAGTAGTCCTTTCATTGAGACGAAGCACCTCCTGCTGGAGCAGAATTTTGTTGGCCCTAATCTCAAAGTGCTGCTTGAGATATAGACGGCAAAGACATCTTGTTTACCGATGAGCCATTGGGCGGCTTTATCCACCCATAATTTTAGTAGGAGTAGAAAGGATGTTTGCCGTATTTTTCTTAATCCCATATAATGACTGAGTATTGACCCATGTTTCACGCGTTTATTGCGGTTTATTGCATCCTATCCAGAAATTGACGGACCGGGATGTTAAATATTGAAACAGTCTTGGAGTTTTGTACGGTTAAGTGACTCAGACGACGGTGAGTCAATGAATCGACTCTCGCCGGAAATATCCTGTAAGGTGTGGTCTTGCGATGGTTTGATAAACAGGACGAGTAAACCCAACCCGGTTATGACTGTCTCAACTGACGTCAAATGGGTAACAGGGTTGGTCATTTGTTCCACCGAGAATTAGAATCTTCTACTTCATGCACTAAAAACGTTAGCAAGCCTGACTAAAAAGTTGGTTGATGAGTCTGGTAGGAATTATGGCCCGCCAGTTCCTTTGGCAGTGCATTCTACAGCGTTCCTTTTCGGCATGATCTTCGAATACTACTTAAAATTGGAAAACGTAATTTGAAAACGGACAGATGCTTCCTCGAATTTGAAAATAAAAAAGCGTGCACAATTTTACGCAGCAGGACACGGGGAATTTCGCGAAAGGATAAATGCACAAACTGGTTAAAAGAGCTCAGAAAAATTTCACGCCTCGGAATTATCCCTACTCAATTTCCAATGCATCTTGCAATCTCACACATTCCAGAAACAGGACAAACGCCACCGGAACAGGTTCATTTGACAGACGGCCCAGGTATAACCGTAATCATCGACGTCATCTTTGTTGGGAGATGGTATAATTGTGGCCTCTTGTGGCTACTGACAGTGGGTGTCTGGCAGCCCAATCCTGTGTCATTGGCACCTGGAATAAGCAGACAGAAATAACTAGAACAACGGTTAGGAATCGCGGCTGCATTCCGAAAATAGTTCTCGTGGAGTCCTGCAGTAGTTCGCAGGCATAGGGCCAAGTCCTCAAATCTGGTATCTGCGTTGTCTCATTTTCAGTTGAAGTGGTGGCCGAGGAGGTGGTTGGATGGGGAAAAATAGTAACAACCTAATCATATGAGAAGAATGAAATAACTAAAAATGCTGCAGCGCCAGTTGCGATAATTTATTGAGTCAGTAGAAAGTGACGCATAATTGGCGAGGTGTTTGTTGATGGGTGATATGGGAGGGAGGTTAAAGTAAACCAAGCCTCTTTTTGGAGATGGTTTTACCACATAAATTGGCAACTTCCATGTGGAGAGCTTTCAAGAAAGGGATTGCGCTGTGAAAGACGAAGTCACCTTGTGATAGATTCAAGGGGGCCAGCTTAAAGATATTTGCTGAATATTATCCGAGAAAGGAGGGTGGGCCCAACGTAAAATTTTGTCTAGCTTGGCTCATGCGAAAAGGTTGAACAGCAAAAAATAATCGCCCCTGACGCGTCACAATTCCAAGAATATTGCACAAGAGCATATGGTCAACAAGGATAAGGTCGATGAGAAATATCTCACGTTGTTTTGTGCTAGTTATTTTACGAGATCTCGTCACTGTTGGCCACCAGAGATTCCACAGTGCATTATCGGACTAAAATAGTTCGTCGCCGTATGAATATTTCTGCCACAAATTTCAACGACGTCCTCTCCGGAATTTCCTCGAAGGGAGCTTGGGATCACTTTTGAAGCTTCAGAGGCTGTTTGGCCGTCACGTCATTAACAATGTAAAAGGACATGGTTGTCTAGCTTGAACATGAAAACCCTGTGGCGATCTGCCTTAGGTAGGACAGTACTTCCGTTTATGAGGAACCAAAGTCCAAGTGCATTACGAATTGGCCGGGTGATGCATTTTTCGACTATTATCCCGAGTTTCAAGTCAACTGCCTAACGCTTTGCCTTATACAAAACCTTTTCGATGAGGATCTGGTATGTAAGCAGTATGCACACAACGTCCGAAACAAAACATGGATTGGCGGGTGCAACAAAGGAGTTGATTGACATAGGCTAAAAATAGTAGATGAGGACGAACTGAGTCCTGAGGGACGCAGCAGCCTACTGGCGAACGTTTGTATATGGCTTTATTCATCCTGGACAGACAACTGCAACTGGCAAAAGAGGCTGGACATCAACCGAAGTGGATGGCCTGAGATTCTGTGGGCTACAGCTTATGCAGCAGTGAAGCACGGGGGCCCTGTCGAAGGCTTCCGTAAATTCCTTGAATATGGCATGTGAAATCTGTCCGTCATCATAGGCCTCCGTGTTATTCAGCCTGTTAGTGATGCATGGTTTCTCAAGGGGAATTCTTAACAAAGAAAACGAATCTCATTCTCTCGTGTATGGGAAAGGTTGGGCTGCTTGAGCAGTCACCCGAGAGTTTTTCCGGGGATGCTAATAAAATCGCCTGGTCTGAAGCTGATCGTTAGGTGTCTGGTACCTGTTTCGTAGTTGAGTATGTTTCCAGCCTTTTCCATACAAAAGTTCATGTGTTGCAGTAAGCGCAACCAGAAAAAATATAAATGGTGCTGATAAAGCCAAGGAGCCCTTTTCCAAATAAGAGGGATAAAGCTGACAGGTCCCAGGAAGCAGTAAATGTTAAAGTATACGAACAGTCTAGGACCGTGCCCTGGTTGATGAGTAAGGAACGCAAAATGGGGGCCGATAAAATTGAATGAAAGGTTGGAATGGAGTCGAATGTGATCCTGAATAGAAAATTAGAAGCCTAACTTATGGGGGCCGGGAAATTTATGGAAGACTCTTCTAGGTTTTCAGGGTTGCGAGAGGTGGGGTCAACATTTGTCATTGCTTCAGACACAGACAAAGTAGGCCTTATTTTTTCGGACTTTACCAAGTACAGCTTGCTGTACTTCTCTACATTGATTTGCTTCGGATCCCTTGCCTAACCAAACGCTGAATACCCTGCGCAGTGGGCATTCACCAGCCGCTCACACACTCACCAATCCCGAATTTCTGTCAAGCACACCTGACCCCCTGCAGTTTCTGACTGTCTTTTTATTTTACTGGTCAAGCTTTGGGATTGTGAGAACTACAGTCATACAGAGCCGAGTACCTGTGATGCACCAGTGGTCGCGATTGACAATGGCAAGCACGAGAACACAAGATCAGCATTACGAAGATCGGGTCTGATATTCCTCTAGTACGCCCCTTAAACTGGTTTCGAAGAAGAACGAAATTCTGATCGCCATGGACGACACGTGTGAGCTTCAACCTGGCATTCAGCCGTGATGCGACGGAATGTTTGCTGGCCACAGATGGGAATGCTTCCTGTAATTAAGGTTTGGGTAATTAGGACAAAAGTGCTGTCAGTCGCAGCAATGAAGCTTTTGGGCAAAGCGTCCATTTTTCAGCCATGTGTGCGCGGGATGTTGTGCATTAGGTGGAGGTTCATAATGCTGCTGGGAACTTGGATGTTTATACTTCTAAAAAGAAAGCATTTGGGTGCGTTTTGAATTTGAGAACCGCCGGTGAAATTTCGGAAGCGGATAAGTACATGATTGCTTTCACCTATTGGAGGCAGGTGGTGAATCGCATCAATCCAGTGATTATCGTTGGTTATGATGGATCTCCCAACAAGAATGGGTTCGGGCTACAGAATAAATATTGTCACTGCACTGGTTCAGGAATATTCAGAAATTTCGAACTCTAGCTTGCAATCGTCCTCTAATCCTGCAGCGAGGTGGCCAAGCTGGCCTGAGCTTTGTTACTATGTTCCGAAAACATCAATTCTCTTGGTTGACCTTGTAAGCGCTCGGTTCGAGGTGGCTTCTTTTGGTGCGTGATTGTCCTTTGTTGGGTAGTTCGCGCTCTAAACGCTCCGTTTTGAGTCATCCTCTTAAGAAAGGATATATGCAGTAAATGTCTTCTATTACGTAGTTTGGTTCCACCCTTCCGTCGGTGATTTTTCAACCCATGGCCATTTCAAATCATCACTTTGCTTAAGTAAAATTCACTCGTTATTTCAGTTTTGAATGTACATTAGCTTTTGTTATTTGAAGGATCTAGAATCGGTTCTGGGTATTCAGTACAATGACCGGAGTAGTAAATGTCTGTGTTCACAACTGTGCTGCAAAATTTCATATCCTTTTTTCATCTAGTCGGTTTGCGTCTGTGATCGGTTCCCATTGCGCCGTATGAATTCTTCACTGGGAGTGCGTCTTCGACCCTTAACTTTTATCACTTGTTCGTAAGGGAAGTCACAGCCATTCCGTTGTAAGTCATGCAGGGCTTTAGAACATCTCCGTATCTGGGGTTGGTGTGGGTTGCTTCTGATTCATTGCGGACATTTTTCCTTCATTTGTGGAAATCCGGCAACGAAGGCGTCTCTGCCAACTGGGGCTCTCCTGACGGTCCTACGGGGATAAAATTAATTAGTTTTTTCCTAATGTTAGTAACTTACTTTCTTGAGCAACAATGAAATAGAAAGGTTTGTGGTCAAGCGCCTTCACTCAGTAGTGCTGGTTGAGTTATTTGCGACATATATTTCGAGATTACGATACGATATTATGTACTCCCAGTGTGTTTGTGTTAATATGACCCTGTGTTGTGTTGTTTTGTTGGCCTTTTCGGATTTTACTCCTAGGGTAGTATGACGGTGCCATAACAAGATCACTTTGAAGTCGCAGTCTTCGAGGTTTTTATTGTACTGCAGTTCCATTTTTGTTTTCCGCTTCTGTTTGTGCTTCATTAATGGCTCTGTTTCCCACTCCTGATATTTTCTTCTACGTGTCCCCCGGCACCTGGCCTACCGCGACCTTATGCAGTTCTGTACCACTGCGAGTTTCAGTGGCATAGTTGCTCTTTTTCTCTTTTCCCGTGGGACCTGCCCTCCCGCTACATCCGTGCTCCTAACACCTCACGAAGAAACTGGAATCGAAGGCGTATTGCACTTCGGAAAAAGACGAGAAACCGTGACTTTTGCAGGTTGGAATGGCAGAGGACTATTAGATGGTGGTTCAATAACTTACGTGTAGTAATGCGAATTGCCCTCCGACATCGAGTTGTCTGGCTGATTTAACTTTCAGAACACCGACTGTTGTAGTGAAAGAAACCCAATTTGTTTGTTATCGTACCGTAAAAAATGCAACGCATTTGAGGCAGTGGGAAGCAGCTTGTCCGCCACCGCTATTCACCGTTTACCAGCAAGGCGAGCCCCACCGATTGATGCTGCCTTTGTCCCCAAGTTACGCGTTGCAACAGAATGAAAGAGTGATTTGGGCTGCCCGAAACTGAACGGTGGATATGTTTCTTGCTGTTACTTTTATTATTTTTATTATTATTATTACTGTTGTTGCTGTTGTTATTATCGTTCAGCGTTAAACAGCAAGGCAAGCCTCACTGACTGTTGCCTTGCTGTTTAACGCTGAACGATGCTTAACAATACTAGTATCCTCCGGACGCCGACTGAATCTTCCGCAGTCTCATGGCACAAAAGCCACTGTTGACTGGGATCAGTCTAGAAGGGCTGCTTCAGCCCTTCTCACGGCCAAGACTGTTCCGCACCACGCTTCACTCCACAGCTTGAGCTTGCTTCGTCTGCCTGAAGTGTGCAAGAATATAATGTTGACGAGAACGTTTGCGCAGTTAGTTGATTAATTCACTCTACTCTCGAAATTCCTGACATTTGTTGTTTCACTCACACAGCAGACATCTATCGAAAAGTGAGTCAGTCCCCACGTCAGATGCCAAACACGCCGGTTGGCCAGCTGCATGTAAAGTGCGCACTTAAGGAACCCAGATTCAGGGCTGACGAGGCTTGAAAAATGTGAGCTATACAGACTGCCAAACTGCACATTCTGCACTGACTGACAAATAAACCGTTGCCAGTATCAGGGCGTGTAGCAATGGAGAATACTATGGTAGGCAGAGGGGCAATACAGATTGGGTTGGAGACAGAAGAAAAGGTTAAATGAAAAGAGAGAGAACTGTGAGCAGTAGCATACTTATCACTACCCACCACCGCGCTCCGAATGCAATGGGTCAGCGCGGTCTGGATTACCCTGTGCGAGACCGGATCGCAGTATGGATTATTTGTAGGCGTTGTAAGCTCATGGCAATCTGATGGACGGGTACTGCCAGGCAATCCAGCGGCTAAGCAGAAGAACGATAGTGTTCCACAACCCAAAGCTTTTGGTGCGACAAGAAACTGACCGCAAGGCAACGGGGAATAGCTTGAGTGGGCGCCATCTACTTGGATCAATAGTC
>LUCM01004722.1:0-16457 GCA_008360955.1 Fasciolopsis buskii | reverse complement strand
TATTCTTCCACTCGTTTTTACGACTGAGCTGCTAACTCAGATCAACCCTCGACTGGGAGTACCAGGAGACTACTTCGTCAGGCCTCTACTCGTTGACTATCCAGGCATGATTGGATCTTCGGTTTGAGATAAGCCATCCTGTATAGCTCGTTGGATCATGGAGGCACGCAAGCCGTCACACCAGGTCAAGGTGTAGTCTTGTTGTGACAGCTGTTACTTTGCCGATGGTTATTACCACCAATGCTATGGTTAGCTACTTACTGAGCTTTATGTTCTGTTTCGTTTCTTATGCTGATGTGAAATCCCACCGTACTATAAGATGCCGGATTGTGTTATGAAAGCTTGTTTACTTCTACCATTCGGTAGCCAATGTCAAGAGCTAGAATCTAGTATGTTTCAAAGCCCGTACCATTGCTTCTATTTTTTGATGCCACAACCGGAAAAGCAGAAGTCGCTAGTCGAATTACAGTGTTGCCACTTTTTAGGATTGCTGTCAGCCTTACTTGCCAGTTCAGCTGCCCTTAGCTTGCGGACTCTTCTGATGGAGGTAACCATAAAGTGCAAGTATAGGTCCTGTCTGATCTTTAACTTCCGTGACATTGAAACACTAAGATTCTTCGTGGGTCAAGCTTAATGGTTCTTCGTAATAGTTTTTCGAATCTTGGATACTATTAAATGTCCTTTTCCGACATTCATGCTCTACACATTTAATATACAATTAGATTGATCTTCCTTACAGTCTTGTGCAGTATTGTGGAAGTGATCTAAAAAATAAAATGACGATGCCAGCATAACGATATGCAGGGAAAAATAACAACGAAGCGTTGGAAACATCAAAGCTCCCTACCGCTCACGAAAGGGAAATTAACAACCATGGGGATTCAATACGGAGCTGAAAAGCAGACTATTTACTCCCAGTGTGTTGAAATAGTAAATTTACATACTTTGCGAAGAAATGCACAATGGTCGGCTACCTGGTAATTTCAACTTTTTACCTGCTAAGCACAAACCAAACGAGAAGCATCACCTTCGTAAAACTGAACAGCAATTTGGAACCACGTCAGTTATTTCCAACCAGAATTGATTTTTATAATTTCTCTCCCACTCTTGACTTTATGCTTACTTCACTTTAGAGCAAAAGTGGTTTGTACGATTCTGATTTTTTATACCCCATGCGTATTCTCTCAGTGGCTTTCAATAAAACAAGACGTGGTTTGCTTGGGAAAGTAACTGTGGGCCCTAGCTTAGACTAGATTGATAGTGGATGTCAAGTTTGGGCGGGGGTCGCCACCCGTCCTAAATTGTCTAGGGGTTTGTTAAAATCTAATTGAAACCACGGACGGTGAAAGAAGCACGTGGTGTTGTTCACCGGCATTTGTTGCAGAGAGGTGTACTGAGAATCCAGGACGCACAGTCTCATCCTAACAGCGTACGAACTAAGTAGTTTCCAGGGAGCTAGAGAACCCCCATGTCATCCTGCTTTTTCATGGCCTACTTGAAGCAAGAGCGCAGTAGAGGGGTCATGTTCTAGAGCCGTTAGGACCCGGTACACGCAGACGGGAACCGACAACCATAAATTTTAGACCTGTGCCGATTCCGAGACAACTGAAGTCTGAGAAAGTCAGGAGTGGTAAGAAATCGGATGACACGGAATTGCCCTCAAGCTTGATTTCGACAAACGTTAGAACGTAGACACATGTTTCATAGACCCACGACTTATCTTTATTGACCTGAAAGCGGAGTTTGACTCGGTAGATCGTGGAGTTCTTTGACGCTGTCTTGCAATGAAGGGTGTGCCAAGGAAATTTACTCCACTTATTCAGTTTGTGTCCAAGCCGACGAAGTCGAGTTCGTGCTCACGGCGATGTTTCACTCGACTTCACCACGAGAGGCGGTGTTCATCAGGGCTTTCATCTTTTACCATTTCCTTTAAATTTTGTCATTGAGATGTTTATGGCAGTAAACCTATCCTCATTTATATCTGCTCAGACAGAAGCCTGTCTGAATTAGAATATGCGGACGTCGTACTATTGAGTGAAAATCCAAGTAAGTTTCAGGTTTTTCGATCGTCTGAACGCCAGTTTGGAATGCGTTTTCTACCTTCGAAGTGTAAGCTGCTGTTGGAGGATTGGAATGGGTCAAAGTGGAACCTTCTTCTTGCAGGATAACTGCATGAGGTAGACGGGTTTAGTTATTTGGTTAGTTGAGTCTCACTTGATTGTCGTAAATTGGATGACGCGCGTACTGAAGGCTTAATTAGCACTGAATACCTTGATGCATCTTTGGACTCGGCATGTTATCCGGTTAACAATCAGCGGTCGAGTTTACACAGCATCTATAAGGACGATGCTGACGTACGGTTCTGAAACATGGCGTTCATGACGGAAGGTGTGCGAAGGCTTTTGGCGTTTGAACATCCTTGTCTTCGTATTATTGGTAGAAGAATTTTATGGGGTAGTCAGAAGTTATGCATTAGTTACTGAATGTAAGTAGATCAAGGTAGTTGGGTCGGTTTGCGCATGCCCACAGGACTGCTGTCTCGTGCATTATCTTGGCAAGAGCTGGTTGGGAGATGAGTTGAGTTGACCAGTCGATGACGTGACAAAAGGTATGAAGACAACCAGTAGATTTTCTCATGTTGGTGTGGTTAGAGTGCCGAGTTGGGGTCCACGAGATCCCTCCAAGCGGTGGTTGAATGCAGTGGGTGGTAAGGCTCAGTGCCGTAGTCAGTGGCGTTCTTGCATTCAAAGTCCTTTCTTTTCTACGCAATTCTTTAAGTCCTTCCCTTGCAATTGATCTTTGACTTCTTACCTTTATTTTCTAATTTGAGTGGATGGTCCTCTAGGTAGCAACCAGAAACAGCGTATTAGTGCAACTCTCACAGTAGTCAAAAACAAACTGGTACTGCTCTCTACTAACAAGACCACCAGGAGGTCCGGGATTTTAAATGCTGACAAATACATGCTTAATTCACGTAAGCATTCCCTCACGGATTGAACCTTTGATTAAAGACTGCCCTCAGGTCAACTCCCTACTCAGGGTAGTATCATACCAAGTGAACAACTATGGTGACATAAAGGTGAAGGAAGGTAGGGTTATGGAATAAACCAGTTTCTGGTTCTTCTCACTCTCTTCATTGCTTGCCACATCCGTGGTTCCAATACTTGATCTTTACAACTGTTATATGTATATATATATATTATATGCATATATACTTTAAAGTACCTGATTGTCAAGTTGGAGTCAGTAAATAGAGACGAAATCTAGTGAGACCATTGTCCTTATCATTACAATCACTGCTGAAATTCATGCTGTCGTGTATCCCAAGCTTCAATTCCTTGCCCGCTTTTCATTATCACATGCACCGCAATGCACTCTGAGCGAAGGTGTTTGGTATTTTATTTTTATTTTTTACAATCTTTTCAGAAATAATAAACTCCACAAAGCTGCCTCTTTGGCGATTTTGTTCGTGTACCCCGTTAAAGATGCTTAGACGGTCAGGAAATCGGCTCGGCACTCGAGGTTCTCCTACCAAATCGGAAGGTCTGCCCGTTTCGGACCGTTGTCCTTCAGTGATAACGCCAAATCACTCAACCTCACCGAATTCCGACATTCAGTTTGCAGTTAGCAACATTAACGGGGTATGTGCCACACAACCGTATGCATCACCTATCAACAATAAGGTGCCTTGTACAGTTTCGCCAGTTAACAACCACTGTCAAACGTCCACCCCAGAACCAATTCGTCGCGTTCTTGGGTTGATTGAAAACGAACTTCTGCGTTACCCTTGTGATCCCGGGCATGTAGGTGGTCTGCCAGTACACGGTCGATCAACATGCATCCAAGTCGCTGCCTCTGATTGTAAACGCGTCTGTTGTCAATACTTCTCTCTTCGGTAAGTCCGCGTTTGGTTGCAATAAGTGATTTGTTTTGGTTGATCCTAGAAATGGGGGTGCCCAGCTCCATAAATAGTTTTGCGTTTAGCATATCTGTTCAATCCTCCTCAGATGGTGCTTGTTGGTGTTTATTTATCTAGCCAAAAGAGGTGTTCCATGTTTGCAACTACACATTTAACTTGCCTGTGTTGCGCGCGCGGTTGTAGGTGAGTAAAAAGGAAAAGAATTGAAGGATGTACAATCCCACGGTTTCTTTGCCGAATGAAACTCGAACTCCACTTCGAGTATTTATTTATTTAAAATACGTGCTTGTATAATGACTCGAGGTGTAATATGAACGTTCCAAGCGATGTGTGATTGGTCTCACCATGCTTCTGAACTGTGATGCTCTTGGCCAGTAGTTCCAATAGGAAATATATTGACACCAACTTGGAACAAACTGTGCTAATAAAACGATGCAAAAACGTGTAACCAAAGGTCCTTTTCTGTAACATGGTTTTCCACTTCGTGTTTGTTATAATGACTTCACTTTGTTTACTACGTTCATGAAGTATGAGCATATTGGGTAAACCATATCCTCATTCCCTCGAAGCGTTCAATCTTTTAATATAGGCTTAACATGAGTATAGTAGGAGGGGCATGCCTCGAAGCTCCTAAGGCCCACTGCATAAGGGGAGGGAAGTCTGAAAATCATAGCCTTGAAACGCGGTATGACGTGGATCACGTAACGTCGCAACAGGTAGCGCATGACAAGGAATCGAGCGACAGCGAACTGTTGTCTACCTCCAAAGTAGTCTGCGGATCTGTGATTCGAACCTCTGAACTTCCTCTAGTGACACGCGTAACTCAATTAACTGCTCTTTCGGCCGACGACTTAGATGTCACGCCGACGCTACAGATTTCTTAAGTTGTTGAAAGCCAATCAAGCCTTCTGTGCCATCTGGAAAAATGCGATTAAACAACAAGGTTCGACTTCAAGCCATCCTAGTTCTTTTTCTTTTACGCAAACGCATCCCAAACATACCTAGACTTGTTCAGAGGGCCGAAAAGTACTTGAAGTTCTCGTGACTATTAAGAAGTACACCGTCACCCGCATATTTTGAATTGAACAGTTTCCTGAGCAACTGTCAGTGTCTTCATTCTCCCTAATTACATAATTGAGGAGAAACAAGAGAAAGTGGCCAACTCTGAGAGACACCAATCCCTATGATGGAGAGGGATGTCAGATAGCCACAAGCACTAACTCGGCTTCGGCTGCTCGCACGCAGAGATGAATTTTTCTATCATACAAATTACAGGCAGCACCAGAGTACTGCACGAATAGCTTAATCGACCGCCACTTTCAGATCAATAAATGTAGGAATTTCGAGCGTACGGAGGTGTCTGTCCTAAAATTTGCTTGAAGGAGGATATGCGATCAGTACAAATCCGATCATATCAGAAACAGGCTCGTACTTCCTTCGCGTTTCCTAAGCAATGCGTGAATAATAATGCCTGATTGCAGGTTAGATGCAACAGGGATCAGACCAGTTTCCATTTTGTTTTAGTAGTTGCATATCTCGCTCTTGTGGATCGGTACAGTCGCCGGTTCATACCAGTCCTTGAGTATTTGCACCTTTTCCCAGCTCAACTCAGAGTTTTGTTAACTCAAATGCTAGAAATTCGCTGCCACACAGAAATCAGGATTGCAATATTGCGCAATTTATGTTCAAGACAATTTCGCTGACACAACATGAATTTTTCGAGAAGAACGCATTTCGAGTCATTTGTAGCACAGAAAACTGCTTAGATTGGCCGAAGCGACAATGATTAAACAGTGGAAACCACCACTATTCAAATAAAGAACTGAGTGAAGTTGCGTCTACGAGAGTGAGACACATTCATAGGTATTATGTCATTTCAACCGTATGAACAGATACAAAATTCAAACATGTGCTATGCAAACCTGAAAATCCTCCCTCTTGATGTGCGCCGTCCGAAGTGCATAGCTGTCAGAGTCATCCCACTGTATGCATGGCTTGTTTAGTCTGTCTCCACTGTTTTCTTGGATCCTGGACAGCGGGTTGTATGTATAACTGCATGAATAGCTGCGACTTTAATTGGAGTAGGTGATTATTATCTACAAGTGATTGTGCAAGAGTGATAGCTTTCATATCGTTGCTACCACCGACCAGGCATATACACAAGCAAACACAAACTATGATGTGAGTCCACAAGGGTGAGCCAAAATAGTCGACAATGTTCGATCTACGCCATCGGTGACTAATGGCAGTGTAATCTATTTAAGTCCAGTGCTGTAAAGGTGAGAGTGCCAAGTAAGATGTCCCTTTTTATGGCGAAGTTTGTGTACGTTAGAAGCAGGCTGTCGTTTTAGTAGAGCAATCGCAGTTTTCTGTTAGATTGGCTGAAACAGAAAATTTATCTCTGATAGTCTTAATTGTCAATCTACCCGGGGCATATGGATTTTTTGAACCACTATCCCCTCCGATTTTCATGTCGATTCTTCCTGCTAAATCGAAGACCGCGAATGGTTGGAACTCGATCATGTTAAAATTTTGAGGGTACTTTTTGAAGTTCGTAGCGGTTCCGGTGCATGTTTGAGATGAATTTCTCTTACCAGTTAGTACTAGTTTGCAAGGTTCGTATGAATTGGTCCCACTTCGATCCCTGAATGGCTTCATTTCATTCAGGAAAGCAAATAAGCACGATTTCGTCAAAATGGGTGTTTTATTTCAAGAACACAATAACTGAAATGGTCTTCGAGCCCAATCCCATTTTTATTTCGTCGGTTTTGAAGGTTGTGTATGAACCTGACTCTTTCTGTGCCATAGTACATAAAGAGAGTGAAAAAGATCACCCAGTGAAGTTACGTAGCAAACTAGCCCACATCGATGAAATCGCGTTACTGTACTGTCCATTTGTGCGTTTTGTCTTGGTAAAATGCTAAGTGAGACGTCCCGCCTTAGTTTACGCATTCGGGCGACAACGTACACCTTGCGCTGGACGGACGTTCGAAAATTCCGCAGGGTACTGAGTCCAAAGTATCGAGTTCAAACCACATTGTCCTCGGTCAAGTTTCTGAAGGTTCGTTGATTCGCATAACCGATGAAAGCCCTTTACATGTTTTTATGCTAGTCTCTTGGATCGTAACCATCATTAACGGTCTTGTTGACGTTTACCCTTATGTTACGGCTTGCGCACTCTCGCTGATGGGGATAAAACTAAATCAGGCTTTTGATAAAAGCGTTATCTAATAGCGCTGTCAAGCTTGGCATCATATCTTACGCCGTCAGCCATGACCCTGCACCTTGGAGTGGCTTAGAACCGCATAAGGTCCCATTAGGTCAGATGCGGCAACAAGCCGGACCACAGCGAACTGGCGTCTACCCCCAAAGTGACCGGCAGATCTGGGATTCTAGTATTTGACCTTTTCGGTGACAGACTTAATCCACTTGAGTTCAGCATGAAGCAGCTCGTTTGTTGCATCTGATACACTTCACTTAATGCAAAAGTATGCTTTGTTTATAGGTTAACTGATTTTTCTGGTCGATCCGTTGCAACGCTTGACACTAATGTCTCTCAAGATCAATTCTAGTTTTTAATCGAAACCGATGGATATAATATGTGCAGGTGGTTAGGTGGATTAAGCGTCTGTCGCCAAAAGGGTCACAGTTTCAAATCCGAGAGCCACCGGTCACGTTGGTGGTAGACAGCAATTTGCTGTCTCTCCGCTCGTTTCCCCTTCCGACCTAATGGGACCTTATAAGGTTCTATGCCACTTCAAGCTTCAGGGTCACGGTTGCTCCCCCTCCCTCTCTCCCGCAGAGTAGGCTCTAACGGTTATGGGGCATGTCCCTTACACTACACTCATGCGCAACGCGTGTCCTAAAAGCGGTTGCTCATCAACTGGAGGCGGAAACCTATCTCTTGCCTTAATTCGATAAGTATTCCAAATATCAAAGTTGTTCTTAACCGGAAGTCGTTTTCTCCTCAGCTCAGTATTAGTTCTTGTACTCGTGTTTTATTCTTGCTCTCTCCGTATATATAATATATACTATATATATAGTATATATTATATAAATATACCGAGAGAGAGCAAGAATAAAACGAAAGTGTAGTTGTCCGTCAACCTTCCCCTATATAATTCACCATGAATTTATAAATATTGATGGGGGTCTATCATAGCAATAAGAGGTAGCTTTCCCAGCATGGCTATCGCCAATCGTCTCGGTTTATCGACTTCAGCCGAAATGTGATCCGTAACTCCCCACGGTCGTTCGCAGATAAATGCGTCTTAACGGTGTGGTTTTACTGCAACCCAAAGGCTCTACTAATTGACACTTAACTCATTATAGCTGGTTTTTCTGTTTGCATATCTTAGTAATAATAGGCTGTTCTGTTTACGTGGAATAGTTTGGAATGTTTTGTGTCATCATCGTTATCCTACACATCTGTGATGTGCCGCCACACTTTGGCACGGTTACGAAGGCGACGCAGAGTACCCTGAACTTTCGCTCGGTTCTGCTTTTTTCGCTCTCGGTCTGCGTCGTGCGCACACATGCACACACACGTTGACGTAGCCAGTGACCTAGCTAACACAGTTACCAATGCTCTAATCAATTCGGATTTGGTTTTGAACGGATACCTTAGCAGAGCGCTGAGAGGCTAAAGAATGAAGACAAAAGATTGAGGTCATATGGGTCTACGTCTGGAGTTGTGCGAACTACTTGTTACGTTATTGATCGTCGGTGCCTCACTTGATGGCCAGGTGGTCGCTAGTTAGGTTTTTCATTGGGCAGTGTGTATATGAATAAGAAATTTCATAACAAGTTAAGAAAAATGTTTTTCAGTCGTTCGTCTGCGTTCGCCTCTGGCATTTCTGATCCCATTTTATTTTCCTAGTGAATTCATTCATTCATCTTTCATGTCATTGATGAACAGCCCAGCTTTGAGTGAACCGTGGTTTATTGTCTCTCACGGAACCACCATTTTTATGCGCTGTTCCCGCTTGTGTGATTGAGTTAACTCGAGAAATGAAGTCTTAACATTGGAAAAATCCGGCGAGCTTTGGCGCACAGCACCTGTCACTGGTGATTCTCCGTTAGGTTAAGCATTAAGATCGGACTGGTCAGATGTTTTTTGAGTTGGATTGTGCATATACTTCAGCAGTTATTCTTGCGTTTTTTATTCGCTAACGCTGGTTGTACCCCAGAGTTGCAGTTCTGGAGAACGAGTTCGTGATAGCCGTCAGTGATTTTTGACAATACACAACCACGGCATAAAGGTATCATCGAACGGCGCATTAGAATTGTCATTTGTCAGCTACAGTAGTTTGTTCCATTATTATTCGATGCCCTTCTCGCCCTGTCACATTGTATTTTGTCGCCACTCGATAGCAGCCAGAGTATGTGGCCTTGATTACAATGACTTTTGATTGTGCTGGTACGAGCGATCTATTTTGTCTTTCTTACTCCGGTCTCGAACGTCCCCATCATTCCTTTGTCAACTAATTGCGTGACCGTTAATTGTTTGCTTATTACAATGGCATTAGCTCTTTCTTTGTTACAACTACTTTGGATGCCCTTCAAGGTGCCATGTTAGTGCCATTTACGTTCGTTTCAACCCCTACGCACGACAGTATTCTCATCAAGTATGGAAATGGTTTGATTTTTAGCTTGCCTTATTCTCGTTACTCTTTTCTGGCATCTCGAAATGATATTTACAGGATTTTCTGGCTTGTCAACTATGCACAATTTGGCTCTCAATTTCCTTTTCCGTCTTACAAAAAGATCCAAGTACTATGATCCTAATGGGTTTTACATTACAGTAGCAGTCAATGAAGGGGGGACAGCTGAATCACCAAGACTCAGTATAACATGATGGTGACAAGTTCGAGTTCTCTCACTACCCCCGATCACTCCCATTCGACATACTTTTCATTGCTACGGCCTCGTTCTCAGAATATTCCAAATTTGTTGTGAGACCATAAAAAAGGGAGATTATTTTGTCATTATTATTGTTATTATTGTTAGACCAACGTCCTGCGCGATCATTGCACGTAAGCCACAGTTTTGCAAGTCTTGAATCCTACTCGTTGTTGACACACCTTATCAGCCGTTTTGTTTTTCACGTGTTCTAAATCTCCATTTATTCAAGGCCGTTGTTGAAAAGCTTCGAAGTAATTTCCAGATATCTTGAGTTTTGTCCTGTGGCAGTATATTCGAACATCAGTTCATCCATTGTGAATGATATAATATTAATAACACAGCGTTGTTGGTAGATGTAATGCGCCAACGTTTCGACTACCGTGGGTAGTCTTTCTCAAGGCAAGTTTTGCAATCAAATGCATTTGATTGCAAACTGCCTGAGAAGACCTTACGCCACGTAAGTCGAAACGTTGCGCATTACGATCTAACCAAACAACCGCTGTGTTATTAATATTAATCAATTCACAATAAAAACCAATACATGGCGCATCGAATTTTTCGATACACCTTAACGTCGTTGTCCGGATATCAAGTTCATCCATTCTTGGGGCGGTATCCCAAACTCAATGAGCCTTTTGTAATCTTTTTACAGGTAAGTGGGGTTGGTGTGTCTTAAAGTTTCTAATCTATCTTGACTCTACATTTTTGTTGTGTGGGTGTGTTGGTGGGGTGGTGGTGTTGTTGGTGTGGTGGTTTGGGTGTTTGTGTGTGGTTGGTTGTGTGTGGTTTTGTGTGGGTGGTGGGTGTGGGTTTGGGGGGTGTGTGGGAACATTTGGTAAATTGGTGTTTCTTTCTTTTGCCCCATTTTTAAAACATGTTCGGGTTGAGAGCTTATTGGCTTTGGTCGCGCGCGGGTGTGCTTTATTTGGTCCCAATGGGTGAAGGTCTTTTATAACAGCTCAAAATCAGTAATTATTCTTTTTTCAAGTACTGGGGCAGAGTATAACGATTGGGCGGTTTGTTGTGGTTGTGGTGTTCGTTAGTAGAGCGTGTTGGTTGTGGTATGTGTGGAGGAGTTGTGATGTCGGTTTTTTGTGTCTGTGGTGTGGTGGGTGGGGTGATGGTGTGGCCTTGTTGATGGTCTGCTGCGTCTGTGATGCGCGTTTGTTTTTTTTCAGCGCGTAATGTAGCGTTATTGCGTTTTGTGTCATCAGCGGTGCAAGTGGATAAATCAGGTCACTGGATTGTGCGAGAGCGTAAATGACTCGTTTGTATCTGTGTGTGAGCGGGTGTGCGCGCGTCCATGATGCCAACGTATGTCTATATGGGCTATGGATGTGTCTTAGCGGTGAATACCGAAGATTCGCAATCATTTGCCTGACGAAGTGATTCTCCTGTACTCCAGTCGAGGGTTGATCTGAGTTATGCAGCTTACAGTCTGTAATATTATAGAGTTGTGTGTAGAGAGCGTAGATTTGATTTCTTCAATTATGTATTTGCGTCGGTCTCGAGGCGTGCGATGGTTGGTGTCGTATTTTCCCTTGCGGTTGCGCTGGTTGCGGTCAGGCTGCGAGGTATACCGGTTGTGGTTGATGTGGGAAGGAAAGCTTTGGTTGTGTATAAGCATTAATGGCGTGGTCTGTTGCTGCGTTGCGCTGGATTGCCTGGGCAGTTATCCCGTCCATCGACGCGGCTTGGAGTTTGGGGTGGTTTTGTATGTATCTAGGTTGCGCGCGTGATCTATAATAAATTCCATATGCAGCTGGTTGGTCGGTGCGCACGTAGGTGAGATCGTGACTCTTGCGCGCGGCATTTGCTCATTGTCGAGTGTTTTTTCTATGTGTGGGTGTTGTGGTGGTGAGGTTGGGAGTGAAGGTGGATGGTGCTTTTAGGGTTGGGGGTCTTCTAGAGTTCTGCGTTGCGTTGTGCATTTGAAGTTCCGTGTTTCTGTGGTCTTGGTGCTCGTTCTGAGACCGCGGATCTGTTTGTGCCTGCTCTGGTTGCTGCTAGCCTCTATTATGGATTTCGTCTCATTGGCGGTAGATGGTTTGATCGTGTCCCGATACTGCAACGGTTTATTGTCAAGTATGTGTGGTCAGAGGGTGTGTTTTGTCTTAGTTGCGTGGAGTTCTTGTGGTTCGATCAAGTTTTCTGGTCTAGGCGCGTTTTCTGATTTCCACCTTGCTTGTGATTCGGTGTGGTCCTTGAAGGGATGCGCACTTTAGTATTGGCTAGGCTGGTGGCCAATCGGTGGTCGTGTGTTGGGGCTCTGTATCTAGTGGAGTCTGTTGGAGTTCATTCTTTTCGGATGGTGATGGTTCTTGCGGTGGAGAGAAACATCAGAGATGGTCTAGGTTATTCGATGTAGAGTGATATATTATTAGTTGCATAGCTGGTAGATCTGTCGTCAAACGTCTCGATCAACAGTATTATGGTCTTGGGTCAGCGACTGTCAGGAGAGCGAGAGGCAGCGTGCAAGTTCTGTGGGTGGTAGACGTGGTGTCGAGGAATATGTCTTTTGGAGTGAGTAGAGGCTGAAGCATAGCGTTTCTTCTTCGTGGCTATGAGCTGTGTATCCAGTCAACATGGCTTTTGTTGGCGCGAGAGACTTGTGTGTAGTATCAGGCTCGGCGAGTCGATGAGGTATGTATTGTTAGGTGATTGTGTTTATGGTTTTGGGATTGTGTCGGCTATGAGGTGTTCGATCGAACAGACTGCAAGCACGGCGATGGAGGAAAAGACGGAATTTTAAAATGATACGATACTACTCTTCGGTGCACTTCTTTGTGCGTATATGAGTGCTGTAAGGAGGGTGCTGGTCTGTGTTGTGATGTGCGAGAGTGTGATTTTTTTTAAATGCATAGTTTTGGACAGACTGGGATGCATGCGTAGCCTGTTTACGTAGGAAAAAGTGGTGGTTGTCTTGCCTGCTCAGCGATGGATAACGGGAAAGATTTCTTGCCAGTTTGGGCAGGACAATAAACCTGGTTTACTATCCGAGTACGAATATGGTCCGACACTAGTTTCGGCGTCGCAACCTTTGACGTGAACGTTCTAAACTCGACGGTACTTCGCTGAGTCAGATCGACCATTTTCGTCAGTTAGGCTTACGTTGGCGCGGTTGCCGTCCAGGTAAGTGTTAGATCGTATGCTGAACCAGCGTCGCGGTCGAATCGGACAATACGTTAGTTTCTAATGCGATTTTTGCTGCAGCTGTGAACGGCATCAACGACGAGATCATCATCCGATGACCATCGAGCGTCCTGGGTGTGATCGGTTTTCGGTATCACTATACGAACGAGAACTAATCCGAAGGGAACAAGAAGGTTCGAACGAGCACAAGTGTATCGAGGACGGTTGGATCCTAATTAAACAGGCGATGCCGTTTGACAGCGAAATTCGCCTGTTGGTGCTAGAGTCTAGCGTCATCTTAAAAACATGGATGTCTGAGAAGGGTCGCCAAGTCCTAAATGGAAGCAAAAACGTCGAGCTGCCTATACTTGCAGAGGAAGCTGGAAGTAAGATGCGTTTGCGAGTTGCACGCGCCGTCCGGTGACCATAATGCCCTAGGAATAAACGTCCGAAATTACTGGTGGGTTATATGGTAGCCGAAGAGTGGAAGTGGCGTCCGTTCAGTAACAGCAAAGACTTTTAAGCTATATACGGCTGACACCGGTAGGTTCGGGGATACTTACGGTTAGTGAACGTCGTGTGCATTTCGGAACTGAGAGCTCCTCCCCCAAATTCATGGGTTAGAAGGAAAAGAACTGGATATGTTGGCTCGATATATTCAAGAAGGATTCAGGTTAAGCTGGCCCATCAACCCTTCGTGGATCTAGTGCCGAGGTGTAGAGATGTGCGTCATTGGGAGGTGTTCACGTTGTTGCTCAATCAACGGAAGTGGAAGTGGAGTCGAATATTCCCGGATACACTTTTCTGAAAGAGGGGAAAACTGCCCGGTCCCGCGCACGAACTTCCCCCAGTTCTTTCTAAATGGTGGAGAAGTGGGCTGGATGAAATCATCACTTACCTGCCTGTGTTCCTTGCTGTACTTCTGTGATAATTTGGACAGGACGATTGCAGCCGTATGCCTGCTATTTTTTTCGTGTGGGTGAGACACTTGGATGATTATACCCATCTTTGATAAAAGGGTACACGGAGTGAGCTGCAGCATCTAATGGCGGTGGGATTTATGTTTAATTCCGATAGTAAGTAAGGTGGTTATGCTTTCGATATGATGCTTGCGCCGTTTGACACCGATTCCGCGAGAGTATTATCGCGAACTAACAGCCGGATTTCGGCAGGTCGAGGTTGCATCGATGCAAGATGGTTCACTCTTCGACAGGTACTTACGCATAACGCGGCCAGCACGCATGCGCCCTACGATCGTAAGTCTTCCTGACTTGAAAGAGGTGCTTTCGACTCCCGTGGATCGACCGGCAATACTCAGTGGCTCGTCCACCGGAAGGGTTATGCCAACGAAGTTTGCGAACCTGCGTGTCTGAGGCATTGGTGTCTCTGCATACTACGGTGCGTTTAGGGGTAATACGGTGAACTGTACCCAACCCTCATGGCTCCGAAACCGGACTAGTGGCGGTAACGGAGCAAGAGTGCCCATCTCTCCATTCTTGTTCAACTTCGTCATGGACGAAGTTGGATGGAAGATGCTTTAGTGCAGGTTCCCTCCGGGAAATGGTTAGGAGTCGAACTCGAAAGTGGAGGGAAGCTGTGCGACCCTATGATTACGCAGACGAGTTGTGTGTCCTGTTTTCGAGTCCTGCGGACCATGCAACAACGGGCAACAGAGAGGCTGTCGAGATCGGGGTTGCTCGGTTCGGCATGTGCTTTGTACCTTCAAAGTGCAAAGTACTGTTACAGGACTGGACGACATGCAGCGCCGAATCTTGAAATAGCTGATGGGGCAGAGAGCTGGAACTGATTGTTGTGATCGCGTTCACTTACCTTGGTAGTCTGCGTGTCCAACCGATGATATGCTCCGGATTAAGATGGTTAAATATGCGTATATCCAAAGGCTCGGGCAGCTTTACTGGCTGGATTGAAGCAACTTGTGTGGCGTCGGCTTCTGTATATTTCACTAAAAGTTGAGAAGGTAGGTCGTGTGTACTGTGCTGCAGTGCGTTCAGTGTGCGTGTTGTGTGGTTGCGAGACGTGGAGTGATGTGTGGTGGGCGACGCTTCGGTCTGGTTGGAAGCTTTTCGAACAACCGATTTTTTACCGGTAGTATGGCTTAGGATTGGATGGATGTGACCCGGCTGAGGTAATATTGATGTTAGGTGAATCTGGTATTTGGGGGTGCGAACTTCTGAGCTAGTAAGCTTGGTTGTCAGCGTATTTGAAAACTTAGTTGAGACTATGCTGGTGTGGGTCACGTGTGCGTATGACGAACACGTCGTCTACTGCTATACCCTGTAAGTGCCCTATTTTGTGTTCCTCCTAAAGGAATGAAAGAAGCCATGTGGAGCCAACTAGATGACGTGGCAGACGTGGAATGGAAAAATGTACAGCGAAATCTTAAGGTAAAGTAAGGTGTTCCAGCCGGCCTTCGTGTGTTTGGGGTCGCGAAAAGACTCGTCGACTTTGCTGTCTGGAGACACTGAAGGATATTGCAGTGAATTCCGAAAACAGTGGGCGATCTTGCTGTCATTTTCTATGAAATCAGAATGATGTGAAAACACGTGGCGTTTGTATCAGTTAGAACCGTGGTTTCGTGTGTTTTGGCTGCACAGTATCTTAAGTCTTTTTGACGCCTGGTAAGGTCCGCAATCCCTGGTTCCCGTTGGATATTCAACGTATCTTTTTTATATTAGTGTAGCTCTGAGGAAAAGGCAGACGGTCAGTGAGGCTTGCTTGGGCTGGCTTTAAAACGCTGAACGATGATGGTGATGATGATCTTTGTATTTGCTGTTCGTGCCTCAGTTAGATACTGTTATGTCCGGGCAAGCATGCAGTATCGTAATATCGCCGTTTCACGTTCTTTTTGTTGAATATACTGCAATAATTCGGTAAGGTCACCGTGACCAGTTAAACGTTGCACAGTATACTGTTGGCCGACGGTATCAGAATTTGCTCCCAGGGCACTTCGGTGTAGACTCCTAATGATGATCGCTTAATCGGACTCAGTAACCGAATTTGGTTTTGTAGGTCATCAGAAATCGGTTTGCTTGTAGTTCATTTAAACGGCCCCCCAAGCGTCAGCTTGATTCCTCCAACGGAATCTATGTATAATTACTGACTATCTCAGGTTAACTATTTGTTTTACACAAATCTTTATACGGATAGTGTGTCATGGGAGTCATGACGAAGGATAAAAGCAATCAGCAGTAAGGGAAAAAGAAAGCATTTGAAGTTTCAGTTGAATTTTAGCGAAACAGATGTACTTCCTTTCCCTGGCTTCACTATCCAACGGCTCATCGTCGGGATCCTATGACTGGGCTTTAACACTACCGTGGTTGCCCAGAACCTGAAGTAACATTTTGACTTAGTGCATCCTATCTCCGAGCCTTTGACCAAATGGTCTACCCACAAGGGTCCTGTAACCGACTTGGGACCGGCGTACTTCTTATTCAATTCATGCAGTCTTTTTTGGGATGGGGCTAGACATCCTGGGTTGCCT
>LUCM01004720.1:527017-551617 GCA_008360955.1 Fasciolopsis buskii | reverse complement strand
TGTCATTTAGCCACATCTTGGTGATAAGTATGAAATCAAAGTTCGGCGAGAGTGTTAGAAGATGGATATATACAATTTTCTTTATCATGAGGCGTGCATTTAACAATGGTAGCGAAATTTTCCTGAAGAGCCCTTTCCGCTGATTGGTATCATGGTGAACGAAGTTCGGTTTTGTTTGTTGACCGTCTTGAACAGAGTCAACTTTTTAGTTTCAACCATTTTGTTTCATCTAGGGCTTCCTTTATCTGGAGGGGTGTTGCATCATTTGAATAGAGAATCGTCGGCTCAGGGCATCATGACTGGAAGCAGACGGGAGATGACCTGTCAGACGAGTTTGGCATGACTTCTGGTGGGTTGTTCACTCGTGGGCCGGGAGAATGTAATCCGTCCACGTTGCATTCAGTCACACGGGAAATTTTCGACGTGGTCATGTTTGCCGTCGCATATTCAGTTACACAGGGAGAGTAAGGTGGGCCATTAGCATGGGAGGTAGGGCAGGAGCGGGGTAGTTTAGGGTGAAAAAAGGGTTTGGCAGAAATGGCACAGAGTTGTAAAATGGGGGACTTGTTACGGTATATGGGAGATACCGGTAATCAGGTGTGCTGTAAACTTGGTCTATAGTTCACATGGTTTCCGGGTTTTGAATACAATTTGGTCCGCTGTATGTTGGGCGGCAGCCATTGAGTTTGCTATGGGGCTAGATGCAGCGGGATGGAGTGGTACCTGACGATATCCCTAGAAGGAGGAGGGAAGAGACGAGTTTGGCCAGTTTTTTGTCCATGCAAGGGAAGCTGGGTAGCTGTTTCGGGGTGTGAAAGGTGGAAACCAGAGGACTTGAAAGATCTAGTCTGCCCTCGATATATTGGCGCGTATGAAGTTCCAGGGGTTGGTGGTTTGCTTACTAAAGTGGTGCTGAAATTCGGGTCAGCCTTTCTTAGTTGTGTAATACGACGTGCGTGTTGTGGCTTTTTGCGCGTAGACAGCAACGGTAGCGTCCGTTTCAGTGACAAATTTGTGGTGCATTGGGTGGGTTGGGGTCTAGGGGCGAGAGGAGCAATATGAACAGCTTTAGGGCTGGCGGTTAGAGTAGGTAGGCTGGATGCTCTAATCATAATAACCGCATCGTTTGCAGATTTCCGCTGGGATTTTGAAGATGGGGTTATAGATGACTACAGTGGGGACTTTCACCCTGAAGTTAATGGTTCAAGTTGCAACTCTTACATGGAGACTGGATGGAAGGTGAAGAGAGTGACTCATCTAAATCAGCTTAGCGTTTAAAATGGAGTTTTGGGGTTTGTGATCGTGAACACAGGTTTGGTGGTGTAGGAGGATAGCAGGGGAATTAATGGTTTGCACGCTGGAGGAGGCGGGGATGCTCCTTTTTTGGAGACCAAGTACCTCACGCTGAAGCGGTGTTTTGTCCTCCGCAATCCTTATAGATTTGTACAGGGTGTTTACAGCAACGGTATTTTTTCCTGATGAATTCACGGGCGACATTTTCGTCTTGGAGTTGCGTCAGGAGCGGGCATGATTTTTGTTGGATTTTTTTGTCATAGTCTCACACAGTGACTTGGATGATGATCCATGTTACACGCTTTCAATATGTTTTCTTTGACCTTTTCCAGTGGTTCGCGATCTGGGATATTGAAAATTACTGCATCGCATCTGTTCCGGATACGTCCAAGTGATTCAGAGGACACTGAATCAATGAATCGACTAGTCTCAGCTAGTCGAAGGCTCGATGAGATGGGAGAGTGGAGCCAGCTCGGTGATCGCTTCCTTAGCTGAAGTCAGCTGGGAAACAGCGCTGATCAATCGTTTCTCTAAGTCTTCAAATCTCTGATTTATATCATGAAATACATAAACTAGCTTTACCGAGTAGTATCCTATTTGCGATTTAGGCGCAGATCGTGGCACGCCTGTACTTCTGGCAGTAATTTTACTCGGTTTGACTGCGGCATGGTGGTAAAAATAATTCGAGTTAGAAAAACAGACTATGTAGAAGAGACAAAGTGGCGCAAAAGCAATATGAAGAAACATTGGTGGAATTTTTCTGAACGAAACACAAGGTTTTCTACAAAATGATAAGTAGGTAAACTGGCTAAAGCTAGGAAAACGAATTCAGCAAAATTTCATACCACGCGCAGACACTCACCGGGATCTGTTTGGGAAGAAAAAACGGGCTGATATAAACAATGTATTGTATCGTGTTTAATTCGCGCCGCACGAAACCTTTGTGTTGCTCATAACAACCGGTAATCCCAATTTTGCATAAGGGCTTCTTTTGTCCCAGCACAACGTTCTACTGACAAGCCATATACCATTCCGCGCCGCCGTTTTGTTTGTAAATGCCGACTGGAAGTATTATTTCAGTTTATTTCTATTGAGTTCCGTCGCATCTGACACCGAATTAGACATGAAACAAAAGTAAAAGTAACTTTATTTTTATGACTGTCAGACCTTCCAACGGAATGACGCCGTAGATAGCGAACAACAAAAGCTAACACATGCAGGTATAGTGTGAACCAGTAACAAAGCAGGAAAAAATCCCGAATTATGCTGGATTTCGCCCTTATGCCCATCACCATTCCACTTGTTAGTCAAGATTCCTAAGAAACAATATTTCGCCCACACCCGCATCTTCTTGGTACCCGTTGGTAGCTTTAGACATCTCAGGCTAGTAGTGGGACGTGGACTTGTTCATCCAGAACGCTTGTTCAACCGAACGCTGGCCGCCCAGCGCAGTTGTTATTTGCAAGTTGTTGAAGCACGCTACGTTCGCACATTCCATTCAAATATATTCAGCCTCCATTTGCATCCGACAGTCTTATATTTTCATCAGTAGAGTATTCGGATTGTCAGTATTTCAGCCACACAGGGCCGAGTAAGAGTGGCGTAAAACTGAGCACAAAAGCTAGAGCAAGCAAACGTAATGCCAGGTCCACGTTAAGATAGCCGTTCTCACAGGGTATCACTCACCTGATTTTACATTTTGAAGCCGATGCAGAGTAGGACTGAAGAACATGGGCAACATTTTGCCTTCATCCATGAATGACAGTGTTTGACTCAACCAACCCCCTACTGTTGGGCCTACACCGATCGCCAAATATCCGTGTCATTCACTTAAAATACAAGTTATTATCGCGTTCCATGTTGGACTCACTTTCCACGTTTCTCCCATGTGTAAAACTTCTTCTCATTACCTTCATGAAGTTTCACACTTTCCGTCTGCCATCAGCATTTATCTTCAGTTCAAGTAAATGCTGTATACGGGGTCGCCAGGACGCCCTTCTCCAGCTAAGAGGGAATAATCCACTAAGAGAGAAAGGGAAAACGGTTTTGCGGGGATGTAGCGACCGGGTTAAGGGGCAAATCGTTTGCCATAAGAGAGGTGAATGGCTGGAATATATTAACGGAGGAAGTGGTCGAGGTAGGATCGGTGCTCGAATTCCGAGAGGGACTAGACACTATATAGCTGGCTGTGTTTAGAGAGAACGGTGCATGAATAGTGTGATTGAGCAGATGGTCGAGAGGAAGGCATCTCAATAATTGTTGACCCTTGTAGCAGCTGAGGAAGGTTTCCACTGTCCTGTTGTCGAAGACTCGTCTGGTCCAAGGAGCTTTCTGTGCGAGAACATGGAAGATTAAACATCTCGCCGTACAGTCCTGTAATCTAACTGGAACTGGAATTCTCTCCGGAAAAATGTTTTGATGCTCTGATCCCGTAATCCCTATAATCCAGTTAATCGCATTATGTTTCAATTTTTTACACTAATCGTTTTTGCCTTGTTTATTCCCTACAACTCTGTTTCCTCACTGAAAACACATTTCTTCGCTGACCACTTAGTAACTGCTCCATTTAGTGCACCTAGGGATTCCTAATGGGTGACACCACAACCCCTGCCTGTCGAATCAGTCGTTACATTTTCTAATATGAAGCTTGTGCAGCTTAACAAGAGTAGCACTTTGAATTTTAACATCCACTATGACTGTTTGGATTTACTGACGGTGCATCCAAGACTGCCTCTCTGGGTAAACCGAGATATGTAACCATCATTAATTTTATTAATTCACCTCCCCATGCCAATCTGCGCCGCAATCGGTATTGAAAATATTCAGACTACTTGTAACGAAAAGCGAGTAGACAAAACTGCTCCAATTTGCTGCCCCGTTTAAAAAGAGTCCGGAAAATGAAGAGAAACAGGAAAATCCACGAGATATATAAAAATGATCGGCAAATCCTAAGGTACAGGATTACGAAGATAGTCAATATAAAGGCATAAACGAAAATTACATGTGGGACAAAAACGTTAAACCAAACAGTAGGAACTGGAAGAAGGTTGAGCATATTTTTAGCAGGGGCGTGAGAGCGAAGCGTGTGTGAGCAACGCGCAAATGGCGACCGCGCTTGGCGGTTAACGTTCGGTTAAACAAGCTATCCGGAGAAACAAATCCATATTCCATACACCGGCCTCCTCCTAGAAGACTGTCGGAGAACGACTTCGAATGCGACCATACGGAACAAGCCTGAAGCTGACGGAGGTCTTGGGATTCGGCGTTGATGGCCAATCGGAAAATTTGCCGTTCTGTCGGTGGTCCCGTAGGTATTAGTCGTTGGGAGATGACCGTGCGCCGGACACCCAACATGGAACACATTATCAGGAGTCGAACGCAGGATGGGTGATCCCGGCGTACCTGAGCCCGCACACCACTACAGCCGGGTTGCCCGCTCAATGTGCGCTGGTCATAAAGATGGATGGGATTACATTCCATATCCATGGCTCTCAAGTTCTTCAAGAATCTTCGACAGGCGCGGTTGAGAATGAGTATCTGACCTCGGGTTCTCTTCATCTTCTGGTGCGTGCATGATATTGACCATGGGATCGATGGTTGTCGTGCCGGAGTCCGTGGAATCTCCTCGGCCCTGAGATTCTTTTGAGAGAAGGAAAGACAAAAACAAACTGGTGGAAACGCTGTTCGTAAACCCCGGCTGAGGTTCGACTTGTTGGCGGGAACCTAATAGCGGTCAGTACTGCCCTTGTCCGTGTCCATCGGCGCGTAAATTATCCAGACAAACACGTTATCCTGTTAAGTACATCTCTGCACTTACGGCAGGAGAGTATTCAACCATTTGGTGTAATCAGAGAAAAGAACGGGTTGCCTTACCTTGCGGCCGCTACGGCTGCCTCGCATATCCGGATATTCGGGTGTGACTGGTGGTGTTGTGGATTCAGCCCCACCAGCATTCTCCACGGGCGGCACTGGTAATGGCTGTGCTGGATCAGGTTGACGGGACTCATCAGATGAAAGGAGCCCGTCGATGGACCTGCATTACACGGTGGCAGGTTTAATGCAATGGATAGACACCGTGTCGTGTCAGCCGGCGTTGTCAGAAATGAACGTTGTATGACCGTGATTTGCCACGCAAAATGCACCGGCACACATTGGTTGCAGTGTTGGTTAGACATCACCAACACGCAAGAAAACGCGAGTTGAAGTACTCAGTGCGGTTGGAATGTAGTCCGAAGGTCGTTGGTCCCGTGGTGGATTGGCATGAAGCATTCACGTGCTGTGCGGGCGTTTTGCAAGACCGAAGTAGTCGAAGTGCCTGGGTCTCCATGGGGACACCGGCTCCTGGAGGAGGCGAAGCGTGCAACCAAACACAGGTTCGTTTTTTGCGGTGCACAGTTCTTCTTTGACGGAACTCCGGAGGCTTAAAAGAGCTAACGGTAGTATTTCGCTCCAAAGCGGGTTGGCCCCAACTCGCAGAGCAGCATTTAGTTGCCGGTGGAATCTTTCCACCAGACCGTTAGCTTCTGGGTGTTAGACGATTGTTTTAATATGTTTACATCGAAGTATTTTAAGCATATATAAAAATACACCCTTGAAATGTGAGCCACGGTCGCTGGTCACCACAGTGGGTCAATCAACTCTGCTTACTCAACCTGCCAAGAAGGTTTTCACAGGCTCTTCTGATGTAGGGCAGGGAATTGGTATGGCCTGTGTCCAACGAGTAAAGCGGTCTACACAAGTGAGTATGTAGTCGCATCCGTGAGACGGCGGGAGAGGGCCTACGAGCTCAACGTGTACATAGTGAAAACGTGTCTCGGGTTCGGGGAACTAGTCAACGAAGCTTTGGTATGCCAATGGACTTGCGCTCTCTGGCATTGGAGGCAGGCGCAAGACCACTGGCGCACGTCACGTTTAACGTTGAACCACACAAAACGCTCGGTCACTGGCCTCACTGAAGCAGCCAGACTCGGTTGGGCGAGGTTGTGCAACGTTAGAAGTGTGGTGTAACGGCGAGCTGCTAGAACCACCGGCCTTGGACGACCTTGCGATACACCGCAAAGAATTGTATTCTGCGACGCTGTGATTGATGCGTCCGCTACGTTTGAGGTTCCCGAGAGCCGTCAGTGTACTACTGAACTATAGCTCCGACTGCAGTGTTTGGAGAGACGGTTATCAGAAATATGGGTGCTGCAGGGATGGGATATGTGAGTAGTGCTATTTAGGTGATAACGTCGTTAATGAAAACGAACGCGTTTCGCAGCCCCGGTGAGTGCGAACTTACGCTTAACTCCCCGTAGCAAATTCATAGGGGGGTAATCGTTTCTGCACAATTGGGATTAAAACGCCGACAGTAGTCACCTAGTCCGATAAATTGCCGTAGCTGCCGATAAGAATGAGGCTCTTGGCAGTCTTAAATAGCGGTTACCATATCCGGCATGGGAGCTATGCCCGAGGACGAGACGATATGCCCTAGGAATGTGACTATGGGTTTTCCAAGCCCACATTTTGAAGCGTTAATCGTAACGCCATGTTTGCTGAGATGGTCAAACATAGCGCGTAGGTGAGCGGAGTGTTGCTCCTCCAGGTGGCTAGCTACTAGGGTATCGTCTAGGTACACATACATATTCTCTAAACCGCGTGTGACCTGATGCATGAACCTTTGGAAGGTTTGAGCTGCATTGCTGAGCCCGAAGGGCATCCTCACGAACTTGAACAGTCCAAAAGGTGTGGTCACCGCCGACTTTCGTATGTCCTCCTCCTCTACGGGGATTTGATTGTATGTTTAAATTAAATCTACAAGGCTGAAGATGTTGCAACCGGACAGCGCCGAAGTGAGGTCATGTATGTGGGGAATCGGGTACCTATCGGGTTTGGTGACCCTGTTGAGTGTAGTTCCCACATGGGCGCCAGCCGCCGTTGGACTTACGGACCATATAAAGCGGAGAGGCCCAAGAACTACTGGATGGTTGGATGATGCCCAACTCCAGCATGTGGTCGAGTTCCGCCAGGCGGATTTCGTCAAGAGCTAGGCGACGAGGCCGACTAAATGTTGGGGATCCGGTGGTCTCTGTATGTTGGGTTATCTTAGTATTGACGGTTAGAATTGAACCGGCATGTCGCAGTATGCCCGGGTAGTCGCGAAGTAGCCCGTTGTATGGCTGTTGGGCTGGCGGTTTAGCGTACTGGGACGTAATTTGGTTGACGATGGCGTACAAGCCGGTCACGGTTAGCGACGTTTGACGATCTACTATTTCCCTGTGCCGAGTGTTGACTAGTAGGTCGAAATGCTGGAGGAAGTCTATGCCAATAAAAGGATACGGCGACAATGAACACCCAACGAAATTTACTATTCAGGCCTAGGTCGAAAGTGAGGGAACGATGTCCGTATGTGTGGATATAGGTACCATTCGCAGCCCGTGGCGTCTCCGCCTGTGCAGCGATCAAATTACTTGGGTCGCAGGAGATTACGCTAACCTCGGCACCTGTAACCACCGGGAACAGCCTATTAGTCGTCAAGTCTTTGACGTTAAGAAGGCGACAATTAGTAGCTAGCCCGGTGTCGTGTACCGCGACCACGAACCGGGAACCTAGTTTCCCTGTTTCTCGCCTGGAAATGTGCAACCGGGGTCACATCTTTCTGCTAAGCTTCCGTGGATGGCAGGGAGTGTCGTTTGGGAGAGGGGCTACTGCGCCTGCCGCGACGCGGGCTGAACCGATCTCATCGCAGATCTCTATCGACTGTTAGCCATTGTAGCGATGCTTCCATCCTCGTCAGAATAGTTGTTAATTCCTCCTGCGAAGATGAAGATGGGGTTTTGGGGGATGAAAAGGTATTCAGTGTTGGGGCATCCGGGCTATAGAGCGACATGATGTAGTCAGCAATTTCGGCTCTCTTCTAGTGAATATTTGCAAGGGAGGTAGATGTGGTGGGAGCGGTTGAAGCCACAGTTCTCTTAGCATCGGGTCGTCGCTGAACGTTGCGTGTCTAAGACGCCGCGTTTCCCGCAATAGTTCTGAGGGCTTCTTATTTCCGAGCTCGATCCCTTGAAGCAGCTGTCGGATGCGTTGGTCTTCAGAAGGGGCAGTCCGAGATATAACCGTCTCTTTCAACGCGTCGTAACTACGCGAAGATACAATGACGTCCCTAACCTAAAGGGTTACATCTGGAGTAGGACGGCCAGCCACCCATCTAAAATGGCTAGGGCCGCTAGTTATCCTGCAATTCTCGAACTCCAATTCAACTAAAGTAAATCAGAGTTGAGGATCGGACAGCATGAACGAAGGTATGTGAAGAGTTAGCACCCCTACTGCTGGGTCTGGCGACGATTTTTGTTCCGTGGACATGGCACGGTATTTGAAAACGAAAGAAATAACGTAAACAAAAGGTGCCGAAAACTACCGATAGAAAAACGCAACCAGTAAGAATTAACGCGTAAGGGCAATTCGCAAAAACGGTAGAAAAGGAAAACAACGGTGATATTTAACCTTGAAAAAAGACAAACAGGGCGCCAGCAAAAAGGAATACAGACTCACGTGACCAATTTTTAGAATCAATTGTCCTAACGCAAATATCGTATTACGTTTGTTTGCCCTTAACCTTTGAGACCACTTGTGCGTCACTCTTACTCGGCTTGGTACGACTGCAACACTGACAACCCTGACACTCGACCGGTACAACGAGAAGACAGTCGGAAGTGGAAAAAGGTTGAGTATATTTCTAACAGGGGCGTGCGAGCGGAGCGTGTGTGAGCAACGCGCAAATGGCGGTCGCGCTTGGCGGTTAACGTTCGGTTAAACAAGCTATCCGGAGAAACAAATCCATCTTCCGCTTCACATCCGTTAGCTCAATCTGCTTGTTTTCAAGCGATGGGAGGTGCAACCTCACTCGACCGGCAGTCGGCGTTCCGCCCACCATGCCCATTCCTGAAGACGTCGAGACCCTTGAAAGTTGGTGTTTTGCGTTTCTTGTTCACTCACCAAAGTGTCATCCTAACCAGTGTCAACGAAAGCAAGTGCCTTTACCAACCCGGTAGGGGTAACCGCTCCCACAGCGACTATGCTCAAGCGAATGGTTTTTTGGGTGGCTGGAGAAACCGAGCAAATCACACTGATTTCTGGAGTACCGTGAGCATGCACTACCTTGGTCTGGAGAGGTAATTTGTGGTACCTTCCTAGGCAGCTTTCTTCGCCACAGTAGAATTTTGTTCGGCAAGTTGTCACACGGTGCGGCTGGTTCAGGCAAATGGCGTTTTTTGCCGTGCTCCAGCGCTCTTTCACGGGGCCTTTGGGGAATTCGGACAATCAGATTATCCGTGGTCAATGCGGCAAAATTTGCACTCAGAGGGAACCGCGCCGTTACGCGAAATGGCATGTGTAATTGCCAAAGATTGCACCCAGCCATGATCTTTCGCAGCATATTGCAATTGGCTGGTGGACGGCTTTGTAAGACTGCTACTGTCCCGGGCTAGGCGACCGAATCTAATGTCCGCCATTCTCGCCTTCCGTTAAATTCGCAAAGTTGTCCTCGTAATCACCCCGGCTTTCGTTTCGTCCGCCCAGCGGCTCTGTAACTGCGATGATAGATAACGAACGATACCTTCCAACGTCTGCATAGTGTCTAGGTCAGACCTGTAGTCCAGATGATCTAAGGCTATGACACAGTTCTGCATTTTTATCACCAGATTCGACATGGCGTAAACGTCTCCTTTGGTGCGTTTTATGTCTAACACTGCGCCGTCAGTCGGAACAAGTCTCAGTATTTTATTTCCCGTAGCATATCCCTGAACAACCTCCATCATTAGCCTCCCCTACTCGTCCTCGACAATTGTGTGTATGGTACAATAGTCTCTTCCCCGCGTCCGGTATCTGTAGCGAGACTGCAGCTTGACGTGGTGTGACGGCTTGCGTGCTTCCATGACCCAGCGAGCTATACAGGTTAGCTTATCTCAAGCCGAAGATCCAATCATGCATGGAAGGTCAATGGGTAGGGGCCTGATGAAGCAGTCTCTTAGTGCTCCCAGTCGGAGGTTGATCTAAGTTGGCAGCTCAGTCGGAGAAACGAGTGGAAGAATAATAGATCCAAGTAGATGAGCTTCCACTCAGCTATTTCCCGTTGCCTTGCGGTCAGGTTCTTGTCAGAACCGAAGGCTTTGGTTGAGAACCCTAATCGTTCTTCGGCTTAGCAACTGGACTCCCCAGCAGCATCCGTCCATCAATCCCCATGAGTTATACACCTACAAATAATTCCATACTGCATCGGTCGTCGAACAGGATAATCAGGACCGCGCTGCCCATTGCATCGAGCGCAAATGGGGTGGGTAGTGAGAAGTATGCTACTGCTCAGAGTTCCCTCTCTTTTATTCAACCTGTCTCTTCTATCTCCAACCCAATCTCTTTGCAAGCTCAGCCTACCCGTATTGTCCCACTGATATGACGCCCGATACTCGCAACGGTTTATTGTCAAGTAGTGTAGCAGGTGGTTTTCAGTCTGTTAGCTCACATTTTCTCAAGCCTCGTCCGCCCCTGAATCTCGGTTCCTTCAATGTGCGCACTCTCATGCTGGATGTACAACAGCTGCGTTTGGCTCTGACAGTGGACTCACTTTTAATTGATATCTGCTGCATGAGTGAAACATGAATTCAGGATTTGAGTAGAGTAATTCAACTAACTGTGCCAAACGTATCGTCAAGATATTTTCTTCGCACTTCAGGGCACAAAGCAGGTCAAGTTTTGGATCAGCGCGGTGTACGAATAGTGTTGAGTGAGAAAACTGAAGCAGCCCTTATAGACTGGATCCCAGTCAACAGTCGCTTGTGCCCCATGAGGCTGCAGGGATCAGTCGACGTCCGAAAGGACAGTAGTGCTAAGTGCAGTTTATTTGTTATCTGGGCATACGCTCCAACAGACTGCAGTACTAACATGGCGAAAGACGAGTTTTACGATGACCTCGTCACTCTTGTTCGGAAGAGCAAACGCTCTGACATTGTGGTGGTGGCAGGTGATTTTAATGTTCAAGTTGGAAAACTGAGTGCATCGGAATCCTGTTTAGGTGGGCGATGCGGCTTGCCTCCTCAGCGAACAGATAGATAATAGAGAAAGACTTCTCCGGTTTTGTACAGACAATCATTTATTCCTATCTGGTACGAATTTCCGACACAGTTCGTGTCGCACAGCGACGTGGCGTTCTAACTGGACAAGTAATCTGAGTCGGATTGACCATATCGCAGTTAGCTACCATTGGTGTGGTTCTGTCCAGATCTGTAGATCATACTGGACCACTTGTGTCGAATCGGACCATGTGTTAGTTTTAATGCGATTTTTGCTGCAGCTCAACGGACATCAACGCAGGCGACAAATCCGAACGTCTGTCTGATTCGGCTGTTCGCAGCAGCCATGAGCAGAAACTGTTTGGGGAACTGAGAACTTGGACGATCAGTGGGAACAAATTAGGCAGGCTATACATTTGGCAGCAGATTTCGCCTGTGGTCCTAGATCTAGCATTCATTAGAGACACTGGATCTCGCAAGGGTCGCTGGGTCTAGTGGAGCAGAAACGCCAGCTGCCTAACTGCAAGGAAGTGAATAAGATGCGTCGACAGTTGCAGCGTCAGTTGATGATAAGCCTTAGGAATGTCGGTGAAAACTGGTCGGTTAAGGTAGCCGAAGAGATGGAAGTGGTGTTCGCTTCAGGTAACAGTGAAAGGCTGTTTAAGCTTATACGCGACAGCGGTGGGCGGCGAACTTCGGTTAATGAAGTCGTGTGCGATGAAAATGGAGAGCTCTTCCATGGAGGACAGCAAAGGCTGTACCATTGGGCAGAGTACTTCAAGAATCAGTTTAGCTGGCCACACGCTAACGTGTTTAGGCCGCCATCTGTAGTTGCGAATCCTTGGGAGGTGTCACTTGATCCTCCAACGGAGGTTGAAGTGTAGTCGAATGTTCGGCTTCTGAAGAGAGGCAAAGCAGCCGGTCGCGACGACCTTCCCCCAGTTCTTTTCAAACTGGGTGGGGAAAGTCTGGTGAAATCGCTTACCTCCTTGCTTCATGATATTTGGAACGAGGAGCGTATTCCGTTATGGTGGGGTGTCACTGATTGTGCCCATTTTCAAGAAGGGTACACGGAGTGACTGCAGCAATCATCGTGGGATTAGCTTAATTCCGATAGTTACTAAGGTGTTAGATTCGATAATGGTGTGTATTTCGATATTGATTCGCGAGCGTAATATCTGCGAACAGCAGGCCGGATTTCGTCTGAGTGAAAGTTGCATCGATCAGATATTCACTCTTTGGCAGTTACTAGAAATGCGTCCCACGCACCGCCGCTCCACGATCGTAGTGTTTCTCAACTTGAAGGATGCGTTTGACTCAGTCAATCGAACAGCACTGTTCAGTGCTCTCCATCGGGAGGGTATGCCGACGAAGTTCGTGAACCTGTTGCGAATATTGTACTCGCATGCCTATGGTCGCGTGAGAGTATACGGTGAACTATCAAGTTCATTCGAAGCGACTAGCGGCGTTCGACAAGGGTGTCCCGTCTCTCCACTTCTATTCAACCTCGTCATGGACGAGGTGATGGAAGATGCTTTATAGGGTTTCCAGGATGTAGTAGTCGAATTGGGAAATGGAGGGAAGCTATGTGACCTGGATTATGCAGATGACGTTGTGTGCCTTTTGGAATCTGCGGACCATGCACAACGCGCACCAGATAGACTCTCGAGATCGGTTGCTCGGTTTGGCATGTGCTTCGCACTTTCAAAGTGCAAAGTGCTGTTGCAGGACTAGACGACAGCAATGCCGAACTTGGTACTGAGCGGAGAAGAATTGACAGCCGTGGGCCGTAACTGCTTGTCGAACGATGGTGGCTCGGCAGTGGAGATGAATACGCGTATATCGAAGGCTCGAGCAGCTTACGCTGGATTTAAGCACTTGTGGCGTAGGCCTAATATTTCACTGAAGTTGAAAGATCGTGTGTACTGTGCCACAGCGTGCTCAGTTCCGTTGTACGGTTGCGAGACATGGAATATTCGTATGGGAGATGTCCGTTGATTGGAGGTTTTCGACCACCGATATCGCCAGGATTGGATGGAGTGACCGGGTGAGTAATGTGAGAGTCAGGAATCTAGTACTAGGCGCCAATTCTGAGAATACCTTATCTGAGCGTATGAAACTTGGTAGAGTGCACTGGTTGGGTCACGTGTTGCATATGGCGAACACTCGTCTACTATAGTGCCCCAGTATGGGTTATTCCCTAGGAATGGAGGAAGCCATGTGGAGGTCAGCAGATGACGTGGCGACGTGGAATGGGAAAATGCACAGCGAAGTTGGGTAAAGTAAGTGTCTCACGTCTGCGTGGTTGGGGTCCTTAAGACCCGTTAACTAGCTGGCTGGAGACACTAAAGGATATGGCAATGAACCGTGAACAGTGGCGATCATGTTATCGTTTTCTATCGAATCAGAATGATTGAAAAGGTGCGTTTGTACAGTTAGGCTGTGTTCCGTGTGTTGGCTGTAGCAGCATCTTATATGATCCCACCTGTGCAGGTCTACTTCGTGTTCCTCTTGGATATTCACTCTTTTTATGGACATATGTAACGCTGGGGAAAAGGTAGCGGTCAGCGAGGCTTGCCTTGCTGTTTAACGCTGAACGATGATTTTGATGTTGCTGATGATGCCTTGGATTTAATGTACTTTTTGAGCTTCATGAAGATGCCTGGGCGTGTGTACTGGGATGGGAGCTTGGCTTTGCAGGTGTCTTTCCTTAGAACCAGGTGTTAGAAGAGTGGGTCTTTACTAATGGTGCCTGTGGATGTCTGCGGCAGCAATTTCAGTTTAGTGTGAAGGTCATATTCTGTTTTGTTATCCAATGATTTATTGTCGCCCCACTTTCATTGATTTATTACAGCTGGATTTGTTTTGTTAGCAAATTTCCTAACTATTCCAGTTCCGCGATCTCATGGACAATAAAATTTCCGGTAAGCTGTGAGTCTGAGATTGCAGGTACGTTTAGTTGCAATCAGGGCACGAACGGTAAACGACTTGGATTAAGTTTTTACACGTGTAATCTATCGAGAAAGTAGACACTCAGGTCAGATTGCACATTTCTCTAGTAAAAGCCGCCCTGATGACCAGCCGCGTAATTGCTGGTGTAATATATATATATATGTATTAAATATTCCACCAGTAATTATAGGACTGTTGTCATCGGGACCTTGGCTGAAGGTGAAAATAAGGAAGTGAAGAACTTCTTACGTAGAGTTTACCACTTGTTGGTTCATCCATAGTTCTTCACCTTTGAATAACCAATCACTCTGTTGTTTGTTCGAGGATAAAATATTATTCGGTTGCCAGGACAGAATGATTGAAAACAGAATGATTAAAAACACGTGCGTTTGTACAGTTAGACTGTGTCCCGTGTGTTGGCTGCAGCAGTATCTTATCTTTTCCCGTTTGTGTAGGTCCACTCCCTGTTCCCTTTGGATATTAGCTCTTTTTATATAAACGTGTAACTCTGGGGAACGGCAGCGGCCAGTGAGGCTTGCCTTGCTGTGTAACGCTGAACGATGATGATGATGACGATGATGGTTGCCAGGACTGAAATGGTGGATCATGTTAGAGACAATATCCAGATTATTTGATGAAAATACTTAATACGGGAGGCATCGGAGTGATGCAGAGCGTTGGCAGATTGCTAGGAGCCGGTGATGCTTGCCAGTTTTTACTTTTAGGCATTTCATATCAGATCACCAGCGCTACGGAGTTTTTGCTGGAGTCCGCTAGAGTAGCATACAGGATACTCGCAGCTAATTATTGGCTGGCCACAGCCTCCCTGTTACAGCGCCATCATCAGATAGTTACCATATTTTACGACGAGTGCTCGTACAAGTCAAAGCTCTTCAGTCCCAGATATCACTGCTTGGTCTCCGCGACCACTGATTCACGAATCTTGAGTCTACCTTATTCACGGTTAGCCAACAGTCTAGGGACTGTTCTCACATCCTCTCTGCTCTTGGCCCTCGAGGTCGACCCCCTTGAGCCTTTGACATTCAAAATTGAAGTCAGATATCCGAGCCTTTCCGTAGCCGGTAAATTTGGTCAGTTAAATCCATCCGATTTTCTGTGGTTATTTACTCTCACCATGGCTTCTCATCCTCCTTCGAAAATTACTGAGCTGTGGAGCGATTGTGAATATGCAACCCACAGTTAGAGTCATGTCGTGAAACAGATGCTGCAGCGTCCGTGTAGTTTGTCCTTCTAGAACCATGAAGCTTGAAAATGGGTTGGAAATGAAAGCAGGTCTTTCGAGGAACAAACTGAAAAGTGAGTTGTTAGCGCCGTGCAGTATACCACTTAGGCAAAAAGAAGGAGGGAATGGGAAATACTGTGAGATTTGAATGTTTCCTTTATTCTTGACTGTAAACGGGTCAAATGAGTAAACGATTTTATCAAGGTATTTTCACCCATTTTGAAAAGACATTGGGGACCTTCGTAGGAACCGGGTGGTTTTTCTCACTTTAGCGGTTTAATGTTTGTCTGTAGCTCCACTATTGAGACGAAGGATGGGGGGGGGGGTTAAAATGACCTCCCAGGAATTCGCCGTTAATAAAGTTAGAGTAAGCACATTAGCACGTAGTAAGATAAACTGATCTTGAAATATTCACCTCAACGGCTGAGGTTTTAGTATCTAACATGAACAAACTCTTCATTTCTACCGCATGCTGTTTCACTGACCGGAGTTTGCCGCCCATCGGTGTTTCGCAAAAGTTTAAACAGTTTCTGACTGTTGAATAGATCAGCTGATAGTTCCATTCCCAGCTGCTATTTTGACCTATCAGTTTTCACAGTCCCTCTTAATGCTTGTTTTTGTTACTGCCTCATTTTACTCATATTATCAGTCCAAGAGCTGATTTATTTTCACCCATTTCACTTAGCGAACAGGTTCAATGTATTGATGGGCATCGGACCCAAGATATGCCTGATTTGACACCAACGGTCATCTTGTTTGCTGTTTCTCAAAGTTCTTAGGTTGTCTGATAATTTATGCTCGTGGCTGACGCGAACATTCGACGTTGTACGGCTAATTAGGTTTGCCCTAACTTATTTATAAGCCAGTTTATTGCAGTTAATAACTTATTTAAGAGGTTGGAAAGAGAAGTGCGAAATACTAGCATCTCACAGTAATAATTGCCATGTTATTGCATTGCTGTGAACTTTAGTGTCCCAGAAATAAGATGGGTGGACCTGTGGGCTCCAAGAGCCGGTGTGATGGGAGACTATCACAATGGGACTGTGCGTTAATATGTTTTAGCGACCTGTGCGTCTCGTTGACCCAACGAGCTATATAGAATAGCTCATATCGTTCAAAAATTCAACCATAGTTGGAAGTTCAGTGGGTAGGGGTCTGACGAAATTGTCTCCTGATTCTCCATTTCAGGGGTTAATCAAAGCTGACGGCTTCATCGGGAAAATGAGTAGAAGAATGATTGATCCAAGCAGATGAGGTCCCACTGAGCTACCCCTTGCCACCTCGCGGATGGGTTCTTCTTAGAATTAAAGGGTTTTGATTGAGGACCCTAGTGGTTTTCCCGCTTAGCGACTGGATTCCCTTAGAAGTACTTTCCCACTATTCTAACGAATTACGAAAATAAATGGAATTTCACATTACATCGCTTGTCCCACACGGTAAACAGTACCTCTTTACCCGTTGAATCGAGTGGGATGGAAAATAATAAGCAGACTACTGCTCAGAACTCCCGTGCTGGGTTTGAACCTCACTGCTTTGTATGTCAGATTCCTGAGTGAAAAGCACCGGTTTCAGTTTCTGAAGGAACTCTTGTTTAAATACCTCCGGGATACTTTCTATTGATTATCTCTTCTTCCGATGTTAAGATCACTTGAGATACCACAAATGATTGCGGCCCCACAGATTTATCTAGTATCGACATTAATGGAAGGCTGAAAAATAAATCGGACGTATTACTTAGGCCCAAGTACGCGTCTCGCTTGGTTGCCCTCAATGTTCGCTCACTTAAGCATGAATGACAAAACGTTGCCTTGGTTAGAACCTTGGAAACTTTAAAAGCAGATGTATGCTGCTTCTCCGAAACACGGATACAAGGTCACGCTTCCATGACCACTCTTCTTATCCCAGGTACAACCCGTTTCTCTGTTCACTCCTTGCGTGTCTGGTGGTCTGGTTTCGAGCGGGCATGGTCAGGCTGGCATCGGGATGGACTTGAATGCAAGAGCCGTGCGTGGACTGTTGATTCGATCTCAGTTAGCAGTCGTTTATGTGGGGTTTAGTTGAACGATTCTCCATATGTCCGTAGCAGTCAACTGAAGGGTCGTTGTTTGTTCCTCGTGTCTGTTTATGCGCCCAACGATTGCAACTCTCCCAAGGTGAAAGACTAGTTCTATCGGGAGTTATCTCGATTGCTCCAAAGTGTGCGTTCATCGGACGCAGTGGTCGTTGCGAATGATTTTAACCCTCAACTTTGCTCCTTAACGAATACGAAACGGAGCATCAAGGGCTAATTTTCTGTCCCAGCTTATCGCAACGACACCGGAGGTAGTTTTATTCAGGTTCGTCCTGACCATAGATGAACACACCTTCCATCTTCAAAAGCGCTATCTGCCCGCTTGATTCCTTCGTTTGCTTTCACAGTGTTGAACGCGAATGGGTCACTGATGGCGCAGATAAATCGAGGATTATCGATCATTCTGACTCACCCGTGGAATCAGATCGTTCTTTGGTTTGTCCTCGTATTAGTTTGTGTCCAGTCTGTGATCACACCAGCACGAAAACCCTGCGTCTTCCACAGCTGACCCTAAACGATAATCACATGAGTTCAACGCGATTGCCAGCACAACGAAATAGCCAGGTTCCCAGCCATCTTTGGGAGCTCTTTACTCAGCGGCCACACACGAGCCCAGATCGTTTGAACCTAATCAACTATGCATATCCTCAATTTCAGTTTCTCTTCAGAATGCTCGCAAATCTGTTTTTGGATGCCGCGTCTAACGAGATGGCGAAGCTGCTGAGACGTTAGCCGACCAAGAGATTAAGAAAAACCCCAATAATGGTGGGTAGTTAAATGTAGGTAGATAGAAAAGACTGTGGTAATGAACAATAGTCGCTTCATCATCATCAGCAGCATCATCGTTCAGCGTTAAACAGCAAGGCAAGCCTCGCTGACCGCTACCTTTTCCCCAGCGTTACATATGTCCATAAAAAGAGTGAATATCCAAGAGGAACACGAAGTAGACCTGCACAGGTGGGATCATATAAGATGCTGCTACAGCCAACACACGGAACACAGCCTAACTGTACAAACGCACCTTTTAATCATTCTGATTCGATAGAAAACGATAACATGATCGCCACTGTTCACGGTTCATTGCCATATCCTTTAGTGTCTCCAGCCAGCTAGTTAACGGGTCTTAAGGACCCCAACCACGCAGACGTGAGACACTTACTTTACCCAACTTCGCTGTGCATTTTCCCATTCCACGTCGCCACGTCATCTGCTGACCTCCACATGGCTTCCTCCATTCCTAGGGAATAACCCATACTGGGGCACTATAGTAGACGAGTGTTCACCATACGCAACACGTGTCAAGCGACGCAGCGTTATCGACTCTAACACCCTAATAACTATCCAAATAAAAACTAATTCCACGATGATTATCACAGTCGCTCCGTGTGCTCTGCTTGAAGATGTTTACGGTCAGTGACTCCCTCCTCGATAACGGAACACGTTTCTCGGTCCAAATTTCACGAAGCAAGGAGGTAGGCGATTTCATCGGGGCTTCTCCACCTAGTTTGAAAAAAGTGAGCGTAGTTCATTGGGATCGGGTTCTTTTCCCCTCTTCATAAGTCATATATTGGACTCAGAAGGCGTATTGATCAAGAGTATCGGCATAATCTATATGATCATGGAGTCCGACTGCCGACTGATTCACTCTCAGAGGCGTCGTTCGAAGTATTGGTTGGAGCATATTAGGAAACAGAACACAGTCCTTTGGATCTATCTGGATAAGTAAATATACACCTAAGGACTGTTATGAATTGCTGATTTTATCTACTTGGAATGATAAAGAAAATGGCCTCATTTTTATCTGAGAATTCGCTTAGCCATGATGGCGCCTGACTTAGAATGTGCGGATGACGTTGTGCTGAGTAAGGATCCAAGTAAGTTGCAAGTCCTCAGTCGTCTAAACGACAGTGCAGGTATGATTGGTGTGTTTTACATTTCCTGGAGTTCAAATTGTTGCAGGACCGGATTGGCGCGAAGCTGAATTTATTTTCATACAGGTTTAATTGGGTGAAATAATTAGACTTAATTACTTGAGTTCGTGAGTCTCAGCTGGTGGCCATGTGTCCGATGAAGTATCTCGGCCCATACAGAAGGCTAATTTGGTATCCACTAATTTGAAGCATCTTTGATGACAGTATGACATCTCTTTATCTCTCAAGGCTCGAGTGTACATGTTACGGAGTCGAAAATCTCACCGAAACCGTACCATTATCACAGCGTCAGTGACTATTCGATCAACCTGCAGATGAGTGCTTTGTTGTAATTAACCAATGACAAGTTTACATATTCTACACGGGAGTACGGTAACGAGGCGCATCCATGGATTAAACGTAATACTCGCACGTCACGTTCAACTTTATCACTGACAGATAGCACAGTGCCCACGCGTTGCACTGGCTCGATTCCAGTCAACAGTCGCTTGTGCCCCATGAGGCTGCAGGGATCAGTCGACGTCCGAAAGGACAGTAGTGCTAAGTGCAGTTTATTTGTTATCTGGGCATACGCTCCAACAGACTGCAATACTAACATGGCGAAAGACGAGTTTTACGATGACCTCGTCACTCTTGTTCGGAAGAGCAAACGCTCTGACATTGTGGTGGTGGCAGGTGATTTTAATGTTCAAGTTGGAAAACTGAGTGCATCGGAATCCTGTTTAGGTGGGCGATGCGGCTTGCCTCCTCAGCGAACAGATAGATAATAGAGAAAGACTTCTCCGGTTTTGTACAGACAATCATTTATTCCTATCTGGTACGAATTTCCGACACAGTTCGTGTCGCACAGCGACGTGGCGTTCTAACTGGACAAGTAATCTGAGTCGGATTGACCATATCGCAGTTAGCTACCATTGGTGTGGTTCTGTCCAGATCTGTAGATCATACTGGACCACTTGTGTCGAATCGGACCATGTGTTAGTTTTAATGCGATTTTTGCTGCAGCTCAACGGACATCAACGCAGGCGACAAATCCGAACGTCTGTCTGATTCGGCTGTTCGCAGCAGCCATGAGCAGAAACTGTTTGGGGAACTGAGAACTTGGACGATCAGTGGGAACAAATTAGGCAGGCTATACATTTGGCAGCAGATTTCGCCTGTGGTCCTAGATCTAGCATTCATTAGAGACACTGGATCTCGCAAGGGTCGCTGGGTCTAGTGGAGCAGAAACGCCAGCTGCCTAACTGCAAGGAAGTGAATAAGATGCGTCGACAGTTGCAGCGTCAGTTGATGATAAGCCTTAGGAATGTCGGTGAAAACTGGTCGGTTAAGGTAGCCGAAGAGATGGAAGTGGTGTTCGCTTCAGGTAACAGTGAAAGGCTGTTTAAGCTTATACGCGACAGCGGTGGGCGGCGAACTTCGGTTAATGAAGTCGTGTGCGATGAAAATGGAGAGCTCTTCCATGGAGGACAGCAAAGGCTGTACCATTGGGCAGAGTACTTCAAGAATCAGTTTAGCTGGCCACACGCTAACGTGTTTAGGCCGCCATCTGTAGTTGCGAATCCTTGGGAGGTGTCACTTGATCCTCCAACGGAGGTTGAAGTGTAGTCGAATGTTCGGCTTCTGAAGAGAGGCAAAGCAGCCGGTCGCGACGACCTTCCCCCAGTTCTTTTCAAACTGGGTGGGGAAAGTCTGGTGAAATCGCTTACCTCCTTGCTTCATGATATTTGGAACGAGGAGCGTATTCCGTTATGGTGGGGTGTCACTGATTGTGCCCATTTTCAAGAAGGGTACACGGAGTGACTGCAGCAATCATCGTGGGATTAGCTTAATTCCGATAGTTACTAAGGTGTTAGATTCGATAATGGTGTGTATTTCGATATTGATTCGCGAGCGTAATATCTGCGAACAGCAGGCCGGATTTCGTCTGAGTGAAAGTTGCATCGATCAGATATTCACTCTTTGGCAGTTACTAGAAATGCGTCCCACGCACCGCCGCTCCACGATCGTAGTGTTTCTCAACTTGAAGGATGCGTTTGACTCAGTCAATCGAACAGCACTGTTCAGTGCTCTCCATCGGGAGGGTATGCCGACGAAGTTCGTGAACCTGTTGCGAATATTGTACTCGCATGCCTATGGTCGCGTGAGAGTATACGGTGAACTATCAAGTTCATTCGAAGCGACTAGCGGCGTTCGACAAGGGTGTCCCGTCTCTCCACTTCTATTCAACCTCGTCATGGACGAGGTGATGGAAGATGCTTTATAGGGTTTCCAGGATGTAGTAGTCGAATTGGGAAATGGAGGGAAGCTATGTGACCTGGATTATGCAGATGACGTTGTGTGCCTTTTGGAATCTGCGGACCATGCACAACGCGCACCAGATAGACTCTCGAGATCGGTTGCTCGGTTTGGCATGTGCTTCGCACTTTCAAAGTGCAAAGTGCTGTTGCAGGACTAGACGACAGCAATGCCGAACTTGGTACTGAGCGGAGAAGAATTGACAGCCGTGGGCCGTAACTGCTTGTCGAACGATGGTGGCTCGGCAGTGGAGATGAATACGCGTATATCGAAGGCTCGAGCAGCTTACGCTGGATTTAAGCACTTGTGGCGTAGGCCTAATATTTCACTGAAGTTGAAAGATCGTGTGTACTGTGCCACAGCGTGCTCAGTTCCGTTGTACGGTTGCGAGACATGGAATATTCGTATGGGAGATGTCCGTTGATTGGAGGTTTTCGACCACCGATATCGCCAGGATTGGATGGAGTGACCGGAATCTAGTACTAGGCGCCAATTCTGAGAATACCTTATCTGAGCGTATGAAACTTGGTAGAGTGCACTGGTTGGGTCACGTGTTGCATATGGCGAACACTCGTCTACTATAGTGCCCCAGTATGGGTTATTCCCTAGGAATGGAGGAAGCCATGTGGAGGTCAGCAGATGACGTGGCGACGTGGAATGGGAAAATGCACAGCGAAGTTGGGTAAAGTAAGTGTCTCACGTCTGCGTGGTTGGGGTCCTTAAGACCCGTTAACTAGCTGGCTGGAGACACTAAAGGATATGGCAATGAACCGTGAACAGTGGCGATCATGTTATCGTTTTCTATCGAATCAGAATGATTGAAAAGGTGCGTTTGTACAGTTAGGCTGTGTTCCGTGTGTTGGCTGTAGCAGCATCTTATATGATCCCACCTGTGCAGGTCTACTTCGTGTTCCTCTTGGATATTCACTCTTTTTATGGACATATGTAACGCTGGGGAAAAGGTAGCGGTCAGCGAGGCTTGCCTTGCTGTTTAACGCTGAACGAGACTGTTGATCATTGTTGTGCGCCGGCTCGCGACCAACCGTCTATGAACACCTTAGTGTGTAGTTCTCGCTTAATTTGAACAAAGGTTTCCTGCTTTTTCGTAATTTATCCTCTTTGGGAACTGGCGAATCGTGTAGTCACTGTTCGGAGACAGTCTGAATGTTTACACACCACCACAAAGGTGCACATTAGGAATAATGTCGTTTCTGTTACACTGATCGGAAACATGGCCGCTGAGGGAAAAGCTGTGCAAAAACTGCCCTTGAATTCAGTCCTTATAAAAGGCACTGAATGTGATTAGATTAGACCAAGTTTTGCGCATATCCAAAAAACGATTATCTCGTTGTACACTGCTGTACGAGGCAAATGGTGGTTGGAAGCTCGGTGTAGGTGGCCAGTCGATGAAGTGGAGAAAAGGTATGAAAAATCTGACCATTGAACTGGCTCGCGTAGGTGCAAGTAGATTATCGAGTTGGGGTTCATGAGAGCCTCAGGCGATATTCGGAGACAAAAGGTGATGACAAGATTCAGTGCAGCAGTCAGTGGGGTTCTTGCATTCGAAGTCTTTCCTTTCCTATATAGCTATTCAACTTTCTATTTTGTAATCGATTTTTCATTTTCGCTCGGTTTGTTTTTTTGTTTTTCCGGATAGCTGGCGCTGTAAAATGGCAACAAAAACCAGGGTGCGTTGGTGCAGAAGTAACGGTTATAAAGCTGGAAATTGGAATTATTGGGCGACACAGTCAAGTCCAGTTTTATCAGGGTGGTACTTTTTGAAAACTACTTTTATTGCCCTGGTATATATATATATATATATATATATATATATTTAGAGTTGAGAAGGCGTGCACTGAGTTAATACGTTTATCGTGACGTTTCGATCCGAACTAGGACTCGTTGTCGAACGTGAATGAGTGATTGAATGGAATCGCTAGTTCCGTTCGTTTATATATATATATATATATATATATATATCTTATCGACACGTCTGCGCAGAGTTTAATAGTTTAAAATAACTGAACACACCGGAAAATGACAGGTTTCTTACGTGGTATTAGGAAGGTATTGGCAGGTATTTTCATCCTGGTAATGTGGAAGTAAGCTTCGAAGAAAATTTCCGCCCATCGTCCTTCCGATGAAATGGAGCAAAATCAAGTTTTGTGCAACATAAAGTTGGTCTACATTTTATATTCGTTTAAAAACTCCTTAGGTTCATGAAGACACTGTTTTTAAACGGAATTATGGGAAGATAATTTCGCGTAAGAAGGGCAGTTTAATTGACCCTCCGAAAATTGAAGTGCTTGTTGTAAATGGGCCACGCAAAAAAAGACAAGCGAGACCATGTTCTTCCAGTTTAAACCGCGTTTCGAAGTCCCCAGTATCTGGTGGAGAGAATACTTCCTAAAGATAAAGTTAACTTTGTTTGAGTACTGAAAAGGCGAGGTTTGGGTGGCCTGAATATGCACAGTAAAAAAGCATCTGCCAATATGCAAAGCTCTGAAATGGTAGGTCATAGTAACGGAAACAGCTTGAGGAGCTGTCTCGACCGATGGGGGAAGTTGATTATAGGACTGGAGTGGTACCGATGTTATTGTAGATATGATAAGGACATGGGTAATTTAGAGCGTCAAGATTCATACGGCGAAGAAAAGGATCGGAGTGTAAGATTCTTTTGACGGATAATTAAGAATAAGAAGGGAGGAAAGGGTGTTCGACAACTACAGAAAGGGGAGGACTTTTGAAGCATGGGATGGGCAGAGT
>LUCM01004720.1:456385-518485 GCA_008360955.1 Fasciolopsis buskii | reverse complement strand
CTCGTCACATTTGTTCGGAAGAGCAAACGCTCTGGCATTGTGGTGGTGGCAGGTGATTTTAATGTTCAATTTGGAAAACTTGGTGCAGCGGAATCCTGTTTAGGTGGGTGCTACCCCATGCTTGCTCAGTGAAAGGGAAAACGTTTCTCCAATTTTGTGCGGACAATAATTTATTCCTGTCTATCACGAACTTTCAACACATTTGACGTTAGGCAGCGACCCCGCACTCTAACTGGACAGGTAATTTGAGTCAGATCGACCATATTGCAGTAAGTTACCGTTGGCGTGATTCTGTCCACAACTGTAGGTCGTACTGGACCACGTACGTCGAATCAGACCATGCGTTGGTTTTAATGCGATTTTTGTTGCTGTCCATCAAAGCAGACCGCAAGCCCAGTTGACCTTCGAACGTCTGTCTGATTTGGCTGCTTGCACTAGGTGGGAGCAGAAACTGTTCAGCGAACTGAGAATCTCAACATTCAGCAGTGTAAATGAGCGCTGGAACGATGCATTTGGCAGCAGGTTTCGCCTGTTCTTTGATCTAGCATTCGTCAAAGATACTGGATCTCGTAAGGGTCGCTGGGCCTCATGAAACAAAATGCCAGTCCCTTATCTGCAAGGAGGTCGACAGTTGCACCGTCAGTTGACAGTAAGCCTTGAGAATGACGCGAAAACTGGCGTCCGAAGTTATGGAATTGGCAGCTGCTTCAGGTAACAGTGGAAGACTTTAAGTTTATACGTGACAGCCGCGGTCGGAGAACTTCGGTTGGTGAAGTCGTGATAGAAATGGAGATATCCATGGTAGACAACAAAGGCTGGATCGTTGGACTGATCATTTCCAAGATCAACTTTGCTGGCCGCAAGCTAAAGCAGTTAATTCAGCGTCCGAAGCTGCGCATCCTTGATAGTTGTCTGCGGACTCCCAACGGAGGTGGAAGTAGAGCCGAATTTTCGACTGATAAAGATGGGGAAACCGGCCGGTCCCGACGACCTTCCCACAATTCTCTTCAAATTGGGTGGGGAAGCGCTGGTGAAATCAATTAAGTCCTTGTTTCTTGATATTTGGCACAAGGAGCGTATTCCATTATGGTGGGGTGAGTCACTGATTGTACCCATTTTCAAGAAGGGTACACGGAGTGACTGCAGCAATCATCGTGGGATTAGCTTAATTCCGATAGTTACTAAGGTGTTAGATTCGATAATGGTGTGTATTTCGATATTGATTCGCGAGCGTAATATCTGCGAACAGCAGGCCGGATTTCGTCTGAGTGGAAGTTGCATCGACTAGATATTCACTCTCCGACAGATACTCGAAACGCGCCACACGCACGGCCGCCCTACGATCGTAGTCTTCCTCGACTTGAAAGGTGCTTTCGACTCCGTGAATCGACCGGCACTAATCAGTGCTCTCCATCGGAAGGGTATGCCAACGAAGTTTGTGAACCTGTTGCGAGCATTGTACTTGCATACCTATGGTCGCGTTAGGGTATACGGTGAACTCTCACGTTCATTCGAAACGAATAGCAGCGTTCGATAAGGGTGTCCCATCTCTCCAGTCTTGTTCAACTTCGTCATGGACGAGGTGGTGGAAGATGCTTTAGGAGGTCTCCGGGATGTAGGAGTCGAATTGGGAAATGGAGGGAAGCTATGTGACCTAGATTATGCAGGTGACGTTGTGTGCCTTTTGGAATCTGCGGACCATGCACAACGGGCACTAGATAGACTGTCGAGATCGGTTGCTCGGTTCGGCATGTGCTTTGCACCTTCAAAGTGCACAGTACTGTTACAGGACTGGACGACAACGGCGCCGAACTTGATACTGGATGGAGAGGAAATAACAATGGTGGACCGTTTCACCTACCTTGATAGATGCGTGTCTAACGATGGTAGCTCGGGATTGGAGGTAAGTATGCGTATATCCAAGGCTCGGGCAGCTTACGCTGGACTGAGTCATTTGTGGTGTCGGCCTGATATTTCACTGAAGTTGAAAGGTCGTGTGTACAGTGCTGCAGTGCGTTCAGTTCATTTCTGTTGTAAGATTGCGAGACGTGGAGTATGCGTGTGGGCGATGTTCGTCGGTTGGAGTTTTTCGACAACCGGTGTTTACGTAGTATGGCTAGGATTGGATAGAGTGACCGGGTGAGTAATATTGAGGTTAGGAATCTGGTATTGGGTGCCACTTCTGAGAATAGCTTGTTTTAGCGTATGAAACTTAGTAGACTACGCTGGTTGGGTCACGTGTTGCCTATGGCAAACACTGGTCTACCCTACCGTGCCCTATTTTGTGTTCCTCCTAAGCAATGGAGGAAACCATGTGGAGGCCAACAGATGACGTGGCAACGTGAGATGAGAAAATGTATAGCAAAGTCAGGTGAAGTAGGTGTCTCACATCTTCCTGGTTGGGGTCCGAAAGACTCATCGACTTGCTGGCTGGAGACAGTGAAGAATATGGCAGTGAATCGTGAACAGTGGCGATCATGTTATCGTTTTCTATCGAATCAGGATGATTGAAAACACGTGTGTTTGTACAGTTAGACTGTGTTTCGTGTGTTGGCTGCAGCAGCACCTTATCTTTTGCCGCCTGTGTAGGTCCACTCCCTGTTCCCCCTGTATATTCACTCTTTTTATATAAACGTGTAACTCTGGGGAACGGCAGCGGTCAGGGANGAGGACAGCAAAGGCTGTACCATTGGGCAGAGTACTTCAAGAATCAGTTTAGCTGGCCACACGCTAACGTGTTTAGGCCGCCATCTGTAGTTGCGAATCCTTGGGAGGTGTCACTTGATCCTCCAACGGAGGTTGAAGTGTAGTCGAATGTTCGGCTTCTGAAGAGAGGCAAAGCAGCCGGTCGCGACGACCTTCCCCCAGTTCTTTTCAAACTGGGTGGGGAAAGTCTGGTGAAATCGCTTACCTCCTTGCTTCATGATATTTGGAACGAGGAGCGTATTCCGTTATGGTGGGGTGTCACTGATTGTACCCATTTTCAAGAAGGGTACACGGAGTGACTGCAGCAATCATCGTGGGATTAGCTTAATTCCGATAGTTACTAAGGTGTTAGATTCGATAATGGTGTGTATTTCGATATTGATTCGCGAGCGTAATATCTGCGAACAGCAGGCCGGATTTCGTCTGAGTGGAAGTTGCATCGATCAGATATTCACTCTTTGGCAGTTACTAGAAATGCGTCCCACGCACCGCCGCTCCACGATCGTAGTGTTTCTCAACTTGAAGGATGCGTTTGACTCAGTCAATCGGACAGCGCTGTTCAGTGCTCTCCATCGGGAGGGTATGCCGACGAAGTTTGTGAACCTGTTGTGAGCATCGCACTTGCACATAAGAGTATACGGTGTACTGTCTAGTTCATTCGAAGCGACTAGTGGCGTTCGAAAAGGGTGTCGCGTCTCTCTATCCCCGTTCAACTTCGTCGTGGATGAGGTGATAGAAGATGCTTTAGGAGGTCTTCAGCATGTAGGAGTCGAACTGGGAAACGGAGAGCCGTGTGATCTAGATTACGCAGATACCTTTGTATGCACGTGTTTTCAGAGCTCAAGCGGCTCCTGCTAGACTGAAACACAATTTGGTGTTGCCTTGTTATTTCCTTGTATTCGAATGGTCGTGTGTGCTGTGCCACAGAGGGCTCATTTCTGTTGTAAGGGTACGAGTAATGGAGTGTGCGTGTTCGGGGTGTTCGTGGCTTGAACGTTTTCGATTACCAATGTATACATAATGTCGCCAGGATTGGCTGGAGTGACCGGGTGAGTAACGTAGATGTGATCAGTCTAGTATTAGATGCTGGTTCTGAGAACACCTTATTTGAGCGTATGAAGCTTAGTAGGCTTATGATCATCATCATCGTTCAGCGTTAAGCAGCAAGTTAAACCTCACTAACCGTTGCCTTTTCTCCAAGGTTACATGTTTCCATAGAAAGAGTGAATATCCAACGGGAACAGGGAGTGAACCTACACAGGCGGGAAATGATAAGGCGCTGCTGCGGCCAGCACACGAAACACAGTCTAACTGTACAAACGCACTCTTTCAATCATTCTGATTCGATAGAAAATGACAACACGATCGCCACTGTTCACGGTTCATTACCATATCCTTTAATATCGACTACGCTAGTTGGTTCACTTGTGCCATATGTCGAGCACTCTACTGCCGTACCCTGCCCTATTTTGTGTTCCTCCCACGCGTGTGTCAACTGATGACGTAGCAGTATGAAGCAAGAACCTATGCAGCGAACTTAGCGAAAGTAGGCTTGTCATGTCTCCGTGATTGAAGTGCAAAAGATCCGTCAACTAGCTGGCTGGAGACACTGAAGGATGCCACAGTGAACCGTGAATAGTGGAAACCGTGCAATCATTTTCTGTCTAATCAGAATGACTGAAAAAAACGTGTCTGTTCAGTTTAGGTTGTATTTTGAAATTCTCGTGAGCTCTGAACTTGGTATTTCATCACCAGCTGAGGTGACATCAGTACGGAGGCCAACCTCAGCGCTCAGAACTTCGAAAATTCCCAACGTGAGCTACAAAGCGCACTACTAGTCCAAATCGTTTGAAGAAAGCTGTCTTTTATTCTGTGTTGGCTACCACAGCATTCCTTTCTTTTCCTTTCCATTTAAGTCCAGAGACCGTCCCACGTGTATATTTGTTCTTTCTGTTGCGGCGTCTAACCCTGGAAGAAAATCAGCAGTTGGTGGGGTTTTCCCCGGTTATCATCGCTTAACAATGTCAACCAGAATTTATCTGTCCCTTTTACATTGATTGTCAATGGTCGTTCCATCAGTTGATCAGCTTCTGAGACTCTCCGTCATGCTCGCTTTTCAGTAAGAGCACCTCAGAGAAACGGTATGAAGTAGGACTTTTCTCAGCAGAGACAGTTTGAGATGCTCGGTCCTTCGGAAACATCTCTAGAAGTATCAGAGCGACTAACTATTTCAGAGCCTTACGCACTGACCCCCAACTATACGGAGGTATTCAATTATATCTGTGATACCGAATTTTTAACAAGCATCCGTCAATTTCTGCCCTGCTTTTCAAATCGCATACGACGAAAACGCCTGTAACTGCGTTATTAGGCTTAACGACAAACTAATCATGTGCTTACTTTTCGCAGTCACCCTAACTCCTGTTAACTTCAGCAGTCACCAGTAATAATCACTAATATTGATGCTCTTCCAAACGACTGTATTTCCCTCAGATTTTCCTTTGATTTGTATTTTCTAATCTTCAATTTGACAGCCGGAAATAGGTTTGTTTGAGAAAAATGACATTCAACCGACGCATAGTAGACTCTGTAATAATAATCACGGCATGTGCAAATGCTTGTTCTAATAAGTTTGGACATTGGTATAAGTGAAAAACTATTTTTTTGTTACGGGAGATTTCACAGTTTTATTTTTCCCTACCGGGTAGATCTTTGAGCTGGTAACCGGTGATGGCTTACTCCTAACCCAGTGTATTGGCTTTATGCCTATCTAGACAGTCGTGACGGATCGATCTAACTCCCTTAAACAGTGGAGAAATAGTAAGAGATATAACTATCAGATCGATGTCTCCCAAAACACAACTAATGCTTGGCGAATGATACTTTTCATCGATAGACTCTTGTTAATCTTTCACGGCTTATTCATAAATCTCTGGTGATCCTATCATTCTGATTACCTTCCTCTTCATCCGGAAAAATGCTTTCCCATCTCTGTCACAGCTAGAAATCCAATTAAATGCAGCTCGTCTAAATGCATTGTCCGGACCGTCGGATTCTGAGTCGCCGTATGATAAATTGTTTGGTTTCCCTTGGTCTGCGGAAATCCACCGAATTCGGACTACCACATTTCACTTGACTGAATTTCGACCGTTACAGCTGCGCGCAATCAATGCCACCTTGGACGGGAAAGATGTTATTTTGGTCATGCCTACAGGTGAGTAAAAGAGCATTTAGTCTTCGTGACATTGTGATATTATTGTTTGACTCACCATGAAACGATTAGTTTATAGATGTTTCTTGTAGCTAATTAGGAGTTTTCATCTGCAGCGTATATTCACCGCGCTGCGATCGGAGAACAATAGAAAAAAAGAAGGAATGTCCAGAGATGAAATAAGGAAACGGTGATGCGACACGTAATCCGGAAAACATCTTATCCCACACCCTGTTTGGAAGGACATTGCCACTTTTGTGATCGGCTGAAAACATGGGTTACTTTCACCTTGAAATCTGCACGAATTTGGCGTCAAGCCACAGCTCATAGTCGGAAATAAATCACAATGACCGCGGAGCCGAACCATCCTCTAGTATGGAGTAGTCGTGTAGAGAAAGGCTGTCACAACGCGACTACACCTTGACGTGGTGTGATGGCTTGCGTGCCTCCATGATCCAACAAGCTATACAGAATGGCTTATCTCAAGCCGAAGATCCAGTCATGCCTGGAAGGTCAATGGGCAGAGAGGCCTGACGAAGTAGTCTCCTGGTCCTCCCAGTCGGAGGTTGATCTGAGTTAGCAGCTCAGTCGGAAAAACGATTGGAAGACTAACTGATCCAAGTAGATCTTTCATATACCGCACCTAAGTGAATATCAACTGTGATCCAAACTAACGGTGGCCTCAACTCTAACAATTTGAGCAATGCTAACGCCAGCTAAACCAGATTCACCAGCAGCGTAGATGGGGCCGGCAAACAGGGTTTGAAGACGAAGTCCATCGATAGACGTAACTAGGGCTCTAAAAGCACGTTTTCTGACAAACATCATACGCTTATAGCTGCTGCCGTTTCCATCAGCATACATACATTGAAAGTCGCTAATTTAACGAATGAACGAAATTTGCTAAGAGCCAGATAGTTTTTTTATCGGAACGAGGGGTTCGCGACATTGGTTGTCTTAAATGCAATTTGAGGTGGAAGGTTGTCTTGAATAGCAGGTTTTTTGCCGCATGGTTGAGTCAAATCCCTTGGAGGGCGAGAACAGAAAAGTGATGTAATATGATTTATCAAAGGTGGTATAGTACCACGTTTCCCAGATCGAATTGCGGGATTGGCTTAAGGCAAATTCGTTTTGTGTCCGGAACCTACGACAGGAGTATACCCAGGAGGACTAAGACGACCAGATGCCAGCAGTTAGTTAATCGATGATCAAGCAAGCAAAATCGTATTCCAACGAGCTTTGCGCATGAGTGTAGCGTAAAGAGCATGCCCCATGGATCCTAGGCGCGCTACATGGAGGGGTGGCGCTGGCAACCATGCCTCTAACTACATGAGATTTTAATGGGTCTGATGTGGTAACAAGCCGGGTATCAGCGAGTGACCATCTAACATAACACCAAAGCGACTTGCTGGTCTGGGATACAAATCTTTGCCCTGTTTCGTGACGGACGTATAACACACTCGACCACGGCCTGCCAGATGGTCAGATGATTGTCATTCACTTCCTGAAAAGCGCTGTATCTTGTCGCTTCATTCACAAAGGAAGTCAAAGAAAAACGAAAAATGACAGGACGTCAGCTAACTCGAAATTAACCGTAAGCAAATTTGCCTGAACATTAATGAGGCACTGCCCAACCAATGTGCCATGATAACTTGGTTTTAATCACTAGATATCTTATATGAATGCCAGTAAGACGAGATATCGCGTGGTGAGAAGTATATGCTTATAATTTGACTGATCTGTTACAACTTATCTCAATAGATTAATTGCATTCTATCTCTTTGCTCTTTTGTCGAATGATTCAAAACAGTTACGGAATATACTTATTAAGCTCCTTCATAATAATTTAACCTACAGTTTGAATCATTACCAGACGTAGACCATAGGTATGAAGCTCAGCAAATATCTTCTGATGAATTCAAACGAAGATACACTCACTTGTGCACAGCCGCTGTTCCAGTGTGTTGAACTTAACCAGGATTATCGTCGTTTTATTGGAATCTTGGTTACGCAAAACTGAATGTTCACATATGTAGTTCGAGTTCGAGAGCTGTCCATAGAATCTCAGTGATAGAGCATCCGCCAAACACGCAGAAAGTCACCGTATCGATTCCGACTCAGGACGTAAAATTTCGATCGTGCAATACGTGAGTGGCTTTCTCGTCCCATGTAATATTTAACTCTTAATGCCACTCCAAAAAACGACTAAAGACGGTCGATTCTTTCATCAACTTAAGGTGAACACTGGACTTTCTACACTGCACCACAAACCATTCATCCAGATTATTTCGTTTGAAACCCCAAGGTAATCGAAATCGTAATCACAAAATTATCTGTTTTTTTTTCAATCTTTAGGTGCTGGCAAAAGTTTGGTCTATCAGTTGCCGGCCATGTTGGACTATAGCCGTTTCAGTTCCTCATGTTCTAGAATGTCCACATTCTATCCAGTAACACTGGTCGTTAGTCCGTTGGTCTCACTGATGCAAGATCAAACAATGAATCTGACAAGAATTGGTTTGCCCGTCGGTAGTGTGACCGTATTTGATGCGAGCACCTCTTTGCCGGATCAGAAAAGCATCCTGGATCAGTTGGCTTCCACTCCGGTTAGTTTTTATGCTGTATTTATGTGTAGTGTGCTCATTAAATCTTCCTACGGCCATTTGTGTTCGGTTTTCGTGCTCGATAGATGCCCGATTAGGGTTTGTTCGAGTTGTTTCCTTTTTTCATAGCATGTATTGAGTACGGGCTCTGTTGTAGGTGCGCTCCTTCCGGGTTCTAAGGCTCATGGGAGTGAGGAGGCCCGGCCACCGTAACTTTTGGGGGTTGGAGTGGCATAGGCCAGATAGGGTAACTAGCTAGGTGACGGAGATTTTCTGCGAATCACCAAGGAGGTCGGTTAACCTATGACCCAAACTTAACAGATTTGATAATTATTGTTGGCCGTACTTCACGTTGTTAGTTTCCTAAGGTGCTGATCACCAAGCTTGGCGTCTAGATGGCAGATGTATCCCTGTCGATCGAGGGGACATCATCAGTGCATCTACGCAGCTGGTAATTTTCTGTATTTATAAGTTTCTCATTGCCTTTGATTATGGGCCTTTTCGATAATTTAAAATCCTAACCTCTTACCTTGTAGGTGGAAAGCGCTTAATCTCCTGGCTTATCGTCAAATGATATGATGTCATTTTTTTTCCGATCGTGCCTTCACAGATGTGTAGCTTTCAAAAAACTAGAAAAAGTTGGTTTTCTCATTTTACGAATGCGAATTGATTATGCGCTAACGAACAGATTTGACTGTGATGTTGTCTAATTTGTCATTTTCAGTGGCAAAAAATTGGATTTTTCTACAAAGGAATTTCCTGTGCAGTAACAACACCCCACTGAGAACCGTAGAATCATTCCGTGTACAGCTGAAGTCAGGTAGTTGTTCTATGCACTCTGTTTAGGGGAAATTCAGCGATAGGTTCAATGTAGCTTGACCTCATTAAGACCGTTTGTCGGATCACAGAAAAATGACAGAGTGAGGAGGATTAGAACATTAGGAGGCATGAGTCATTTCGCATCCGTTATGCAGAGACGAATATGACATGTTAGTAGCATGACCCTTGTGGAATCGGTTGTATACGTCAGTAAGAATTCTGCTCCAGGATTTTTCGTACTTCCCTATGCTGATGGAGTATGGTAAAGTCTGTTAAGGATTCGAGCGACTATCCACTTGTCCATAGGATAATTTCTTCAGCGATCTTCCTCGTTTTGATGAAGTCCTTGTTTAACTACCCATGTACGAAAGGTTGTAGGGGAGGAGTACTACTGATGAGGTTGTACACAAACAAAAGCAGCGTTTAAAACGAATGCGTCACATGATATAAAAAACATTTTGACTTCTCGTCCAGCAAGGGTAAAGCATTATGAGTTGAGGAGGCCATAAAATCCAGAGTGAAGAAAGAACAACGGTAGGTCATCTGGGACGGGTCAGTTAGCCTTAAGCTATTGGAAAGGAATTGAAGGTAGAGCTCTTTGAGCAACGGAGCCCCTCAGTGAAACTATTAGGTTGTACATACTCAACTGAACCTAGGGTAATGAAGGTGTACAGAATCGGATGGAATTTGCCGTTCCCTTTTTGGGTACAGATGTATTTGAAGTGGCTCTCCAATGATCGAGATTTGCATGATAGACCCAGAATTGATTAAGGCTTTTTGTCGCCTACAAATGTTTTTTTTTCTGGTAGACAACGCTTGATTGCCTAAGGGATTACCGGACTTTCAGGTTATAAGTTTTGGCCAGAAGCGTGCGTCTGTTAACTGCGATAAGCCTCCGCATTTCTGATTTGATGGTGAAAGAGTTTTTATCAGACTTAAAGATTTATCAAGTCTCATCGTCTTAGGTAATTACTCATCTTTTTTTCTTGGGAGGGACGTTGGGTGGAATAAGAGCAGTTAAAGCCATCGAGGTGAATAATTACATCTGTTTTCCCACTAACCAAATTCCTCGAGGTAACACAGTTGTAACCTGATTGCATTCACGAATAAGTACAGGATATTTCAAAGCATTACGCTTTCCGATGAACAAGCAAACAGAGCTCGGAAATACTGGTAAGCACATACTTCACAGCCTCTACCGGTGGACGGAAGCGAAGATGTTAGGCCGGCAGGACACGACCTGTGTTAAAAGCTACGCTCGGTGGATCCTTTGAATTGAACGGCGCCACCTTTGTTAGAAATTTATATGGGCAGCGATTTATGCTTATCGATGTGCAGGCGATATCAAACCCTAGTTGGGCTATAAGATTGTTTATTGAACCTTCAGTTATCCGGCTCCTCGACTCCACTTTCCTTTTTGCTTGATCATTGGTTCCGATGATTTGACATGCTGATTGCCATGGATTTGTTTTGCACTCTTTTCTTAACCATATGACTATCGTTAATCGTCTACTTATCATTTATTCCTCTTGAACTTAGCCTTTTCTTGCCACTGTGCTCTCTCAATCCAGTGTTTTCCAGCGGATTTTGGGCCACACTGGTTCGATTCCTTCTATCGCCATTGGTCAATTTCCCATCTTAAAGCTTCTACTTATTGCGCGTACAACATGTTAGAAAATGATACAATTTCATCTTCACACTCTAACTTTGAATTAAACAGTTCGATGTTGCTTCTTTTATTGGCGGTATGAATGTAAAATTTATCAAGTTCCCTTTATTTTCACATAGTATTTATCACCGTATAGACGCTTGTGATGAGAACCATGATGGTAACGACTGCGTGACTAGAAACTCATCGTTTGACAATATTTGTCAGTGGATGGAGTAATATGGTCACATTTTGCACCGAAAAGCGTCCCTGATATCGATCGTTTGCTTGTAATATTTTGCTGACCATATTGTACATCAGAGATCTGTCCGTTTGGTTCACAGTTTCGTATATTTTCATTTATCTCAAAAGGGATTATCATTCATAATACCCGGTGCACGATGTCTATCCGTCAACTGCAACTTCTCGTTTTAATCTCGTGTTACGCTGCGCTAAGCAAGAAAGTATGAAATTATTCATGTGATGTCAACGCTCAACTGACCCTACAGAAACCATGGAAGTGCTATACAGCTGCTTCCTCCTTATTGGGAATCATCAGCGGTGCTTATCAATTGCCCTCGAACTGGGACACGAACCCTGAACGAACGACTGTAAGTCGAATCCCTTAGCTATTACGCCACCGGCCAGGCTCAGAACGGTTTGTTGAACTTCACCACGTGATGCTGCACGGCCACGGCCGGCTGGAACTTAGAAATCTACCCCTACTGATGGATGACTTTTCATGATTCCTAACGAGGATGAAACAGCTATACAGTGCTTCCAGGCGTTCTGTATGGCCAGTTGGTTTCACGTGATGAATATTTTAATGAAAACAATCTGTTGCTAACACACCAAGGAAATATCGATTTAAATAATATCGTCCCATTGTCATTTCAACTGAGATTAATTCATGACAGCTGATCCCTTGGTCAGAATAAACCTGCTTCAGAAATATGGGTGAATTTTCATCGATTCTACTAAAAGTTCTTTGAGGGAACCGTATGCGAATCAGAAGTATGTGTAGTCCTGTCGATTTTTTTTGATTTGCATCGTTTCCACCTGTAAAGTACATTCCTCTTGAACCTACGGTGGACCTCGTTGCATCACCGTTCTACTTAAGGCGGTACCACGTTTCTTCATACTTGAATACCACTCTTCACGGGGGTTTCCCTTCATTTTTTTCAGCAAAAACCATCTACCAGGAGCGCACCCCTTCGATTGTTGTTTGTCACTCCAGAAAAACTTGCAAAAAGCAAACGCCTACTGAACCGTTTGGAAACTGCTTACAAAAACGGTCGTCTGGCTCGAATAGCGATCGATGAAGTTCATTGTGTCAGCCAATGGGGCCATGACTTCCGACCGGATTATCAATTTCTTCATGTGTTACGTCGCCAGTTTCCTTCCGTGCCAATTTTGGGCTTAACCGCTACCGCATCGGCTGAAGTGATTGTAGACATCCAATCGATGCTTGATTTGAAACCAGATCGATGTTTGGTCATTCGTTCAGGTTATAATCGACCTAACCTGTACTATGAGGTACGTTTTGTATCCCAGCGCTTCAAAAAATTGAAGTGATGATACGGTGGAAGCTTTACAACAGATAATATTTATAACATCGCCGTTCATTATATATATACAGCAACGATTTCTTCGCTGGGCTGGGCATTTGGATGCAAACGTTTCACCATTAGCCGAGAAGACTCATCAGTGTCATGATCTTGTGGTGAGCGTCTGATTGACATCATCCGCTTAAATGAATCACCTAGTATTTAGTTGGTGTTGACTGGTTGCTCTGGATGAAGTGGTAGGGTAGAGATGCTCGTCAGTTGCTTTGTTCACCTTTAACTAACGTTGACATGCTGCAGGCTGAATCAGAGTCCGTTTCTATTGGCCTGTACTGATTGATCCTTTGCTTGGATCGATAGGCACGGGGGGTCCAGGTCGATGTGCCTGTTTATTGATCCTTCCGAAGAGTGGAAAGCCTCGAGAAATTCCCTCGAATGTTTTGTTCTACCCTGGGCGACGATTCTCATGTTTTCGAAGTTTTCACTTGTGACCGTCCCGATCTTTGTGAACTGAAATTAGAGAGGGTAGATTATGGCTTTTGTTGCTAATTGGCACTCATGGATCCGTGTCCCGAGTTTTTCTCCGGTTTGTCCAGTGCACCGTTTTTTGCAGTTGATTTGATAGACAATGTTAGTTCAATTTTTGTCAGCTGTCGGTTCTCTGATCTTCGTTAGAACCTTTCGTAGGGTACTTGTTGGCTTGTGCGCTACTTCAATTCCATAGGGCTTGAGTAACCTTGTTGTCATTTCACAGATATGCTCAATGTACAGCAGGACGGTTCGTGTTTTGGTCTGTTCGGCGATCGTCTCGGTACGTTTTTTGCTGGTGCTTCGCCTGATGGAGCTTCGTGTGTAGCAGTTGCGTAGAAACATTTGAAACATTCTTGTTTCCTTCTCTCCGCAGTGCTTCAGTGGGATGTTGCTCTTTTGAAGTGTCTTAATCCTGCTTCTCTTTTGGCCACCATAAATGGTCGTACAGGAAACATTAAGGCTAAAAGATGGCCTCACTCGCTGAAAAGCTCAAAGTACTAACATGCAGTAAGGAAACTACACCGTCCGATGCATGGATCAAATTTTGTCGCACCGAGCTATCACAGGGGAAGAAAAAGAACTACTAACCCAAGGACTAAACCTTAGTGTTAAAGACGCTTATAAGAAGAACCTGGCCGAATTAGAACACACCTTCAAGGTCATCAGAATATCTGATGTAAAAAAACAGCAAATCCCACAATCCATAGTGCCCGCTCTCACGCGTGCCTTACAAACGACAACGATCTGGAAACTAGAAAAAGAGCACTACGAAAGCTGAAAGAAGAACCGGATGTAATTGTTCTTCCGGCAGACAAGGGACGGGTCACAGTCCTTATAGACAAACCAGAGTATTATAGAAAAAAACAAAAAACATTGCTAATAGATAGGTCGACTTATTGAGAAATCAAATGCGATCCAACCCAAAGGCTTGCAACGAAAATCAATGCAACACTAAAACGGTTAGAAGAAATACATCAGATAAGCAAGGACGAGTGCTGGAGACTCAGACATCGCACAGTTCTATGGACTACCCAAAATTCACAAAGAAGGAATACCCCTAAGACCAATGGTCGCACTACCGGAAACGCCAACATAAAACCTGGCCAAAAGCCTATGGAAGTAACTGGAAATCTTCATCACAAGACATGAACATTCAATCAACAAGGCCTTGCAGTTCTTGAAACTAATATTGAAGAGGATGAAATCATGATCTCCTTCGACGTCGCGTCTCTTTTCATACCCTTAGACTTGGCAAGACGGACTACACGAACTTTCAGAACACCAATTCAGCGAATAACTGAAGTCGAGCAGTGCATGTGAATTAGTAGAATTGTGCCTACGAACATACTTCAAGTTCGAGGGTACGTTTTACGAACAAGTGAAGGAAACCCCAATCGGCTCACCAATAGCTTCATTTCAGAAGCATTGATGCGGGAACCGAAGAAAACTGTCCTGCCGTCAAGCCAAAATTGGCTCCGCTATGTTGACGACACGTTCGTAATTATTAAAGATCTAAACTATAACGAACTTTCGCTGTAATCAGCAAAGTTTTCACGGAAATCAAGTTCACTGTGGAGACAGACAACTGTCTGCTGTTTCTAGACGTGCTCGTCACAAGCACAAATGCAGACACGGAACCATGGCAACAAGAAGGCATGGTGCACTCTCCCTAATTTCAGTTCACGAAGATCAGGACGGTCACAAGTGAAAACTTCGAAAACATGAGAATCGTCGCCCAGGGTAGAACAAAACATTCGAGGGAATTTCTCGAGGCTTTCCACTCTTCGGAAGGATCAATAAACAGGCACATCGACCTGGACCCCCCGTGCCTATCGATCCAAGCAAAGGATCANTCAGTACAGGCCAATAGAAACGGACTCTGATTCAGCCTGCAGCATGTCAACGTTAGTTAAAGGTGAACAAAGCAACTGACGAGCATCTCTACCCTACCACTTCATCCAGAGCAACCAGTCAACACCAACTAAATACTAGGTGATTCATTTAAGCGGATGATGTCAATCAGACGCTCACCACAAGATCATAACACTGATGAGTCTTCTCGGCTAATGGTGAAACGTTTGCATCCAAATGCCCAGCCCAGCGAAGAAATCATTGCTATGTATATATATATATATTTATATATATATGTATATGTGTATACGGTTTTCAGCATCTGGATGAATGATAAAAATTGCCCCGGAATCACACGACCGGTTCCACAGTCTTTGTTGCTTGTCAGTTATGCGTACTCGATACTGTCTTGTTCAAAATCCTTGTATACACACACTCCCCATTGATCGAATTGCGCTTTAATGCCTGGTCTCTATTGCACACTGACACGATGTGAAATGAGGTTCCGGGGACTATTCATTTAAAAATCGATTTGTTAATGATGCTTTCATACAGGAAGCTTGTAAATCGCAGTAGAACGTCTAGGAGAGTGTTCCAGAATTCGGCAATTCTTTGGGATGATGACTAAAAGGGCGATATGAGGCAATCTTGGATAGAATCTTGATATGAATGGCTAGATGCCCGAGAATGGAATAGGCCAGCGAAATACTGACATTGCCACTTCGGAAGAGTAAAAACCAAAATACTAGTAATAGCAAAAGCACAGCTAGGTAAACTGGAGGTTCAATGTTGAAAGGAAATACATCAGCCTGGTCCCGAAAATTGAACTCGATCGAGTAAACAGGAGAGGTGAAATAAATTTTATCTCACATGCGACTTCAGGATTCAAATGTTAGGCGGATTTCAGCTTTGTACAGTAGACGACTAGCTGAAGTAAGGGAACGTTAGGTGCGAACTAGGAAACCAAGTTTGCAAGAACTTAGTTGAAAAATGAAGAAGTACAGCGTAGCGAAGAAATTATGGGTAAGTTAAAAACAAATATTAAATCTGCGTAGCTTAGATTCATTATGTCAAAACGCAAATGTGAGGCGAATGAGTTATTTCTAAGGGATATAAAGATATTGAGAGGTTTTAAAGCATTGAAATCTACATGTTCGTGGGAATTCCAGATGGAAATTCGTTTGTGATTGGAGACCAGAGGTACACTGGAATTACGGTCGCGGCTGGTGTCGGTATTTGCCAGGCGAAGAAATCAGTAGGACACATGACAGTAGAGGCCAGCATCATTGGCAAAGAAATGATTAGATTTGATGTATTGAACATAATGTCGTTAATAAACAACAGAATGAGAGCGATGTACTGCAATGTATTGCTTAGAATTTTGCGTACATGAGTGTCGTATTTCAGTCAAAAACAGTGGTGAAAAATAAAGAATAGTTACAGTGTTTATACAGTAAAAATGAAAGAAAAAGAAACTAGTCGGGGATATCATTAAGGCATCTAAGATTGCTCAGGAAGTCGGCCGAAACAACGTCACGGTTTGTCAAGGTGCGTGGTAAATAAGGGTATGGATCGGAGTCTTGGGTGCACCATGATTCATTGAGAACGGCTGAGCCAGAGAACTGTGGACTTGGATTGAAGTGGTTCGTTTTTCTAAGGAAACCTGACGTCCACGACATGAAAGCTGGAGGATAACTCGGAGGTGGTTAGTTTCCCCACTAACGCTTCATTCTGAAGGTTCTCGAGGACATCGTAAAAAAATTGAGCCAAATCAAATGTATTTTCCGTTGATAATCCAGTACGGTTGACCAATAATGTGAAACAAGAGATATCGGATCATCGACAAAATGACGTTATGGGAATCCATATTGATGATCGCTCACTAGTCATTTGCACTAGTGACTGGTCAAACACTTGAGAAACATCGGATGTTAGGAAATTCTGCGCTGGTTGTTTCCAAGAGATTTTGGTGGAAGGACAGAAGGGGGCCACCTCAGGGGCACATATCCTTAGGATCATAAATGGAATACCGTTCGGACGGAATGGTTTACGTACGTCCAGACAGTTCAACTTTTCGGATCTTCCTGGCGCTAATAAGTAGCCTAAAGGGTTGGTTAATAGAAATAGAAATAGACAAAGGAACGGGATAGTTGAGTAAAGTAGATTTGGAGGTGAGCCAGGAAGCTAGAACCTCAGCTTTCTCGTGATTCACCAACAAGATCATCAGAAGCATCAAAAGAAGAATGATGGAAGAGGAGAAATTTCGGGAGATAGTTTGCGCAACGGGCCTAAAAATTCGGCTTCCGGTGGTAGGTGAAGCCAAGCGTTCTTTTGACTCATCGTATGGCTATCAAGCACTTGTTCCTGGCCCGCACAAAGCGGTGGGGGAAGGCGTCATTGAACGAGCGTTAAAATGTCGAGCGCTACAAGTAAACAGCACGATTACATCCCTTTTTGCACCATTCAAGAGATTGTATTTGTGTTGTATTGTATTGTATTGTGTTGTACAGACTTTTACGTACAATCAATAATGTTGCATTCCAGTCAAATGTGAGGATTAAAATAAAATAGATCAAAAAATACATAACTGAAATGAAAATGCACTCATCATCTCTTGAAAAATATGAAAACTCATCGAGGAATAACCATAGCACAATTATGATATGTTGCTCAGGAATTCGGCTGAAACCCGGTTACGATGTACCAAAATGCGCGCCAAATATGAGGCAGTGGAGTTCCTATAGACATTGATTCTAAAGGGTATTGGACAAAAAGCGGATCTTGTCGAAATATGAGAGCCGCAACTTGAAAGATCGTTGTGCAGAGGTTGCGTGGAATCAGAACGAATTTTGTGAGCAAATTTCTCACATACTGATAAGTGCTGATCACGTGGATTTAGGGACAATTCAGTTAGTGGTATGAAGAACACGTGGCTTATAATTGATAGCCCTCGGCGAACAATTTTAAAGTTTCTTCTAATTAAACCTGGATATATATATAACTGGATATGAGTTGAGAAGGATTGGAAAAACGCATTGGTATACAAATCGACAGATGGTGCTTTGTTTCATCTTGTAGTATAGACGCTTCCTGATTTGAAATGACAACCGTCGGAGATTCTTTACACAGTGAATAAAATATGTAGTGTCCACTTCCAGATTATCTATCATTATACTCCTCGAATTCCCAGAATGGAACCCTGACGAGTAAATTTGCAGTTGATGAAGGCGTTCGTCATGGTACACAGGAAGACGAGAGCAAGATGAGAGAGAGATTAACAACATTCGACACATTTAAATGTGTTGATTTTAAAACCACCTGTGCAAGATAATCAGTAAACAGAAGATGAGTTGTTCGGAAAAACATTGACTAATCAAATCGGTTTCTCGAACGCGCCTACTTAGGAGAGTGGTATTTGAACCATCAGCCATTACAAGACGGATGACCAGGGCGACCAAAACGATCAAATGTCTCTGGGTACAGTAAGAGAAAGAGATACGGGAAGAAGGAAAATCAAACGCCTGTACAGTATTCCTGATGTTGGAACTCAACGGCTTTCGAAGGTTTATCCTGTACCATTCCGTGTGCGCAACTAGCGTTCAGGTAAGCGAACTAATCCACATAGACCATGCTTAATAAAGAAACTGTGGAGACAATCGAAATGTTTCTAGTTCTTGTGAAGTAGCGCAACGTACATTCAGTGCCAGCTGGTCTACGTTAAACCATCTTACAAGATTGTGCGTTGTAGTAGTAGATGGGGAGCGACGAGCGTCCAGATAAAGGGATTTTGACTAGTACTCACCTTTTATAGCTCGCAAACTGAAGGAGGTGATCTAAAGGAGGATACATAGAAGGAACGCATTGTTCTAAGATATAAGCACGCTCCGTACATAACGAAACTTAGAAAAACGTATAGCGATGGGCGAAAACGTCTTTGCCAAAGCAGCAGCATGTCTAATTTATGCGGATGGAATAGTACCTGCGGGTCTCCAACAGTCTAGGATTAAAGAAGAAAGATCAATACCAACGAGTTAATTGGCGAAAGATATAAATGCATCGGTCAGTAGCCCGACGAGCAACCATGTCCTAAGAAGTCCAAGTACAGACTGTCGGACCAACCCACACAACGTCCCAATTACGTAATTTTTACTGGTGCGAGAGAAAAGGGTCGCAGCATCTCGTTTTCGTCAAGAATAAACTACCTTGAACTACCAATACACAAACATTCCTCCTTGAAAATGCTATACCAGGTATGAGTGAGGTATGAGGAATGCGATAAGCACGATTGCATGCTGTCAAGTTTTCGCCAATGTTTTTTTTTTATCTATATTACCCAACACAACGGTCGAATGCTTTCCAATAGGATCTTATTGTTGTATCTCTGTCATATTCTTGCATGTAGTGTCGATGCATCATTTTGATTTCAGCTTTTATTAGTTTTGAACATATACCGCACGCTTGAGATTATTACGGATTGTCGAAGTGCCTTGTCTCTTCTTAGAGATTTCACTTATAGTCTGGAGATACAGTTCATTTGAGAACGAATGGTTGTGTTCTCAGGGGCACAGATATCAAAGCTTGGTTGGGCCTCAGATCGCGCAGCCGTTAGTGCTTTCACCATTGTCATTGAGCAAGTTAACAAAGAGAAACGCGTTATATTCGTCTTTATCTCTTATCATTCATCATCCATACCCCACGCTCTTTTTGTGATTGCCAATCCCCATTGTAGATGCGGCACCTGAATAAAGATTATCTCCACATGAACTTTGTTACTGGTAAGAGTTAACCGAGGCTCTAAGCTCGCGGATTCTCGATTTGTTCGTCTTGAATAAAATGGAAGCGCTACCTAAGAGTTATATGCAAGTCTTAAAACAGAAAGCAAACAACCGTTCGCCACTTTAAGAACATTGGAGCTCGCCAATTTGCCAGGGAAATAAAATTTTTCTTTACGGCGGCATAATCAGTCGTTTTGAAAATCAACTCTATCTAAAATATGAGTTGCCATCGTGGTGCGGGAAAACAGACATAGTCAGTCAAATCAAACACAGTCAATAGTGGGGTAAATGTATGATTGAAACACCTCCGAATAATATGGAGAACTGTCACCTTAATAAAGAGAACGATTTAATTAGCGCCTAGCCAGCCAGCACGAGTGCCTCTTTTAGAAATCGATAGGAAGAATCGTTAAAAGTTGCCCGCCACAATGCGTGTGATCCCACATCCATGTTGAGAAACGATACGGTTTTATTGAACAAAAAGTGATCTCCGACGATATGTAGCGGCGGAACGGAAGAAACACAAAGAGGACCAATATCACAACGAAATAAAGCGAACTTGTAGCAGCAGCCCATTCACAGCTGTGCGCGTGCGAAGTGTATTCGCTGCGCTCAGAACAGTGCGTGGAATGAAAAATTTGTCCTATGTCAATACGTTATAGCAAACATGAAGTATCGAAACGCGGCAACTCATTTCCAAGGCAAGAAGCAGGATTCGCACGATAACCATCCAGTTTTTCGAACTATAACAGCAGAAGTTCTTGACAGCAGGGCAGACTGTGATGCGGTGAGATTGATTAAAATAGAGTAACAGACTATCTGACTGGCCAGAGGGAGGCGCAGAATGGATCTAAGCTTCCAACTAGACGAACTAGAACTGTTTGAGGAAGTTGGAAGTCCACTTGGAGCATGATCATACGAGGTTCACTGGAGTCTGCTGTGTAGAAAGAGGTTCAACTAATGTGCTCGACGATATTTGTGCCACGACAAACTATTCGGAGTCTACGCACCATGATCGACGGTGTCGCAATAGTGCTGCTTCCTTCCCGGTTTTTAACCATTATTATCCCCGGATAGTTAAGTGGACGTTGTGTGGTGCAACAAACGGAGTGATTTAGTTCATAAGCAAAATAAATAAAATGCAGATTCATTCACTGTTGGGAGATTGATAATTGCAAAATCTATCCCATCACGGAGTCCTTTGAATGTGTTTCAACATCTGAATTTTAACATTAATCTTTCCAATGTTCTCTGGTTCTGCTAGTTTCGTCTTTTCATTCTTGACGTGCAACCTTTCGGGAATTCCGAGTAATGCAATCCAAAATAACATATCTCTCACGAAATTTACTTGAAATCCATCATAGGAAAATACTCCACCCAACTGTTATTTCGTGGTAAAACAGTACAGAAAAAATAGAAAGAATTTGTCAAGAAATCCAAAAAGTTAATCTTACGAAACATAAGGCTGACCGATCCTCTCGCACTTCCGTAAAAGATCCTACCATATGTATACGCATTGATGATCAGCACAAGCAATCGTGTCCTACCTGAACAGCTTTTCGGTTCTGACCTGCGTCCGGACCTAGTGATATTCTCAATTTTGGGCTAGTGACGACCATTTATACTGCAAGAAACGTGGCTTCACGAAGGCACACCGAATGGAGAATTGCCTTAACTCATGGGATTAACGGCAAGTCGCGCTGATTGTGCCGTTCCTCAACGAAAGCGAGGTGGTGATTGTCATTGCATATGCCAGAACCAGTGGTGTCCACCTAGGTCAAGCCATTGGAATGATAAACTTAAAACATTTGGAGTTAAATTTCGGTTCGATTTTACTTTGGTAATAATAATATTCGCCGAAATGCCCCCAAGATTTGCATTGTTGCAATTCTGAAGTTACTCGTTTGGCTTAGCCTACGCCAGTACCACTTTGCGCATAGTTGCCGGTGATTTTAATCACTTGTGATTTCTAGTGCCTCTGTCCTTTCCGTGTGTAAAAAACACATTACTTTTTCGCCACCCAAATGAACGCCTTGCTTGATATTTTCCTTGCAAACAGCCAAGTTGTTTTTTCGTCTCATGTCGACCCCTTATCGATGCATTCTATCACGCAATAATCAAAGTGCTCTTCAGGATTTATAGCCATTCTACTCATTGGCACTTCGCGCAGTGCCGCGATCAGAAAATTCGCAAGAGATATTTGTTCCGAAAGCATCATGATGCTGAGCCAGACGTTTTGTAGCTGAATATCCGCCCTCCAGGATGCACAAACCATTTACTTGACTCGAAAAAACGACATAAAGTCAATGGTTGCAGAAATGGAGTGGGAGTTTCGACCACGTAAGATGAAATTGGCGACTATAACAGGTAAAAGTTAACAGTGCTCTGAGAACAAAAAATGGAAAGCATACTCGAGGAGCTGGGAGTGGATAGTGTCTGTCGAGGGGAAAATTGGAATCCCGATGAAGTATAAACAAGAAGCGAACAATGGAGAGGCTGGTAGGCAGAATCGATACCTCAGGCCCCACCGCGAATACTAATGTGGGTAACGAATTCTTGGCAGCTTTGCAAATGCCTAGTGCGTGAGAACAAGACCGATCGTGGTATGCTGCTTTATGTGAGAAAACATCACTAGCTATTATCCTGAGACTAAAAGTAACGAACCACGTTAGGCCTCAATAGGCCAAGCATAGTAGTAAGTCCGGCAACAACTTCAGCTCTCCATCACAGCAGTATGCCACTTTGCATAAGAAGCACGTGGCATCGGGACTAAAGGACGAGAAGGAAATACGTTTTGCTTTTAGCACTTAACACGATTTATTTGGGTATTTCATATCCCTTAACGTTACTGATTGTCTATTGAATCCGTCATGCGTCTGCAGGCATGATACTACCCCGGTGTTTTGGAGCATGACTGCGCACGCCCGTTCATGGGACATGATCTGTGTCTCATTCTTACGTCAGGGGCCCACAACACTATGAGAGAATACCATCAACTGAAAATGAGAGGTCAGCAAGCTAACAGGGCGAGAGAGAGAGCATTCGCAAACCCTTAGGAATCTGAGACCAGCGACACATACCTGGTCACTTTCGCTTCATCCTGTTTAGCTAACTGGAGGTATTTTTATGACATGCTTGAAGCTTGACGAAAAGCGAGTGTCCCGTAGCCACTAGGCCCCACTACTAGTAGTGAAGGGGACCGGTAAATTTGGCCGTGGGACAGAACCACAAGATCTCACTAGGTCGGTTCCACTGCAATAAAGTCAGCAAAAATGTCCTTCGCTCAAGTAACTTGAGGCTTAATCACTTAGTGGATTTCGAGAGGAACACATTTGTCTCCCGACAACTGGAATTTCGATCGATGAGAAGATTCCCATGGTCCGACGAAAGAAGCATGCAATGTGAAAGAGTTTAACCTGTGATATTACTTCGAAACTCTGCTTCATCGATTGTGCACCATCCGGCTGCCGAGACCGGATTACAGGTTTACTACATTTTTTCGCTTACCAGCTTGAACAGAATTATCGTATACATTGATTTAATGGAATTTTTTCTCATCTTCAGGTTCACTTTGCAACAGGATCGGTCAAAGGGTCTGTGAAAGAAATTTACGACCTCATCTCCTCGCGCTATCCGGGTGAATCGGGTGAGTGTGTCGTCGGTTCACCAAATATAAAGTTCGTCTGTTCTGATTCGCTACACAACTGGAGTGTTCCTCGCTAATCATAACACACTCCGAGGTCACTGCACGTTGATTTCTCCGCTGCTGGCCCCAAAGCGTAAATATGACGATGCACCAAGCGGTTATTGGAAAGAATTCATAAAATTCAGGATGATGCCTCTGAAAATGCGCTTGTCCTGTACTGTCTCCATTCAATCAGGATTTGGTTTTACTCAGCTTTGGTTAAAGAGAGATTGAAAGTATTTTTTCTCAGCTTGACCGGTCGCGCAGCAAGAAAGTTCCTATGTAACTTCGTTGTCCAACTTTACCCGATGCCATTTGGTACATTTGGCCCCTGATTTCCACGCCATTTCTCACTCACAGGGATCGTCTATTGTTTTTCGCAGAAAGATACCGAAGACGTAGCTCGTGGCCTTCGTGAACTTGGTCTAAAGGTGGCATGTTACCATGCGAATATGGAAGCGGATCTACGTTCTCAAGTTCACAAACAGTGGTTTATGGAAAAGATCAATGTGAGTGCCTTATGCCTCTTTAACATTCTTCTCAGGCGAAATGTGACTCGCCGTTGCCTTACGGATCTTTAATCCCAACCTGGTATTTCATCTCTCTCGTCCTAGATCATCGTAGCCACTGTGGCTTTTGGCATGGGAATTGATAAGCCAAATGTTCGGTTTGTTTTGCATTATTCTACAAGCAAAAGTTTGGAGAACTACTACCAAGAATCTGGTAGAGCAGGGCGAGATGCGTCACCGGCTGCTTGTATTTTGATCTGGAGATTCAGCGACCTGTTTCGTCTAGCCAGTATGGTTTCGGCGGAACGAACCGGGTTGGCCAAATTGTATCAGATGATAGCTTTTTGTCTTGACCCGGTCACGTGTCGACGGCGATTGATCGCTCAACATCTTACAGACGGCAACTGGTCACCTGGTGATTGTTTGAAGGCATGTGACAACTGTTGTCGGCGTGATCAAGCTGGCCAAACTGGTAAGCCAACGTTAAAATGTTTATAGTTGATATGGCAAACTTGATAAATAGTCCCTCGTTGTGTTGGATACTGTTCGATTGAGAATGACGAATTTCGGTTCCTGGCTTCCTCGTATATTGTATTAGCCGACCTCCTCCCTCGTAACGTTCGTACCTCGGTTTCTTCACATGGCTCTTCAAGCCCTCGACTGATCGTTTCTTTAAATTATTTCGAAGATACGATCATAAAAATCGAGTCAGTTGTGCAGTGGGAAAAAGTGAATCCATTGTGTCCGCCTCATTACAAAGGTATCCTATGAAAGACACCTCATTAAACGTCATTCCGTGATGATTGTTTTACCTTTCTTTGCTGTGTATTTAGTATTTCTTGAGACGTTACGTGGGAGTTATAGTTCCAGACTTATTACTGCAAAGTGTCTACAATTGCATATCTGCTATACGTGTCACCATCCAGCAGCATATCCAAAAGATACATTTATGTGCACCAACGTACACAGGAACTTTTATATATGTGATGATCTGGTTCCTAAAGTACCCTCAGGCTTATCATTCATTATCCACTGAACTTGTAAATCCTTGTCTACGTCTTCCACACTGTTGGAAATCGTATTTGATCGGATTTCTCTCTCTCTCTCTCTCTCTCTCTCTATATATATATATATATATATATACCGCAAGTTAGAGAATGATGGCCTTTCTCGTAGCTCAGGTTCAACAGGATGGCATTGGTGTGTTCACTGAGCTAAGCAATTTGATTGCAAGCGTTCCATCACCAGTCGAGGTGACATCGTCAGCGCTATGATTTTGTGGCGAGCGTTTGGTTGTCGTCACCCGCTTGAATGGGTCACCCAGTCTTTTAGTCGGTGTTGATTGACTGTTCTCGGTGAGGAGGAGGGTAAACATGCTGCCCACCCGCTTTGTTTACCTTAGTCTATTACTGACATGTTGCGGGCCGAATCAGCGTCCGTTTGGACCGGCTTGTACTGATTAGTCCTTTGATCGGGTCGATAAGTATTCGTGGTCCAGAGCGATGTATCTGTTTATCGATGTTTCCGAGGAGTGCCAAGCTTCGAGAAAATTCCCTCGAATGCTTTGTTGTACCATACATGTATAGCCTATAATTTGCCACACGATCAGATTATAAACCACTTGTTGAGGGATGACAAGTGAGCCAGGGGAGTTTAGGCGTCTAAATAAATTGTTCCTGAACTCCACAAGTGGACAGTTTCAGCTGTGTTTAAGATGCGACACTTGGCAGTTCTTGATTGTCTGCTCCTAACTTTGTAGATGGTGAGAAAAGCACTCGTCAAGTTCACTGAGTGATTTGTCTCGTCAAGATGTGAACAGCGCACCGTTTCTGTGTTCAGACATGCCGAGCGGTGTTCACGAACGCGATCGGACATACGCCTGGTTGTGCGGCCAATAAACCTAGTCCCACAGGAGCAGTTGAATGAATACACGCAATAAGGCTGCAGAATGTGTCAATCTGCCCTTTATTTTAAAACATGATCGGTTTGGATGTGAATACAGTATTCAGCTGTGCAACAGAGAATGCTCTGCTGATTTGACCTGACAGTCTCCGTTAGATAAATTGCGCTCCGGTGTCACCTTTCGAGGACAAACGAATGTCTAACGGCTCCCTTATTAGCTTCATTTCTTTTCGTCCTCGCGTTTTTCTATAGTTTTATTTATGAATCCATTTTGTGAGAACACGCTCTGCAGAAAACGAAATTCATTTTCAACTGCGTCGTCCGTACCTATTTTTCTTGCCCTACAAAGTTAGACAATCAAGAACTGTCAAGTGTCGCATCTTGAACACAGCTGAAACTGTATGTGTCCGTTTGTGGAGTTCAGGAACAGTTTGTTTAGACGCCTAAACTTCCCTGGCTCACTTGTCATCCTTCATCAAGTGGTTTATAATCTGATCGTGTGGCAAATTATCAGTTACGCATACACACACACGTCCTTCGAGTTGTGAACTTGTGTGATCGCAAACTGACTATTCCCTTGATTCATTCCTAACCATATTTAATGCTATGTATTGTCATCAATACGAATAACTGAAAACGAGCTTGTTTGCCGCAGTATCGAAAAGTGGAAAGTATAGCACACCTGCGCAGCACTGCCGACTGACCAGCCGCTGATGTCACGTTTATGCGAGACGTTACAAGCGCTTCACTACAACATTATTCTTTACGATCACACTCTGCCTGCTTCCAGCTGTTATCTCCTGTAGGCATATTTTTTCCGTGCTGAAGGCTTTTTCGAAATACTCAGGAAACAAAGCAGTAGTTTAAGACTGTCGGTCAATATTGAATTGACTTATGAACACTCAGCTCATCACTGAAAAGCATTTAGACAGCATTTTCTTTATTAGTAATGCATATCCACGAGTCCAAACGGAATCTCGGAACCGAAATGAACTATTCTGGGTCAAACTTAATAAACAGCTGCAGTGTTACATGGTTTCTAAATGATGAATTGGCTCCGTGTTAAGCTGAATGTCAGACAACTGGAACTGGTTGTTAATATCCCTTATGAATGGTACATTCATTCAATCCAACGTTTCTATGAAAGCTTGTAACCGTTTTTTCCAAAAGATAGCATTGTTTATGAACGGTCGTTAGGTTAGCAAGTCTCTTCTGTCTTCAACAGGACGTATTTCAAATCTGGACGTGACCAGTCTCATCCAAGCAGCATCTGAATTGCTTGTCAATCACCAGAACCGTAAACAAGAACGTATCACGGGGCCGAAGCTTGTGGATTTGATGGTGGTCAATGCAGAAATCCGGTCGCTGGTCAGTGGTTTTCGGTGGTCTGCACGCAGTCGCGACAATCGCCAGTTTTTCGAATACTTCGTTGCCTGGTCGCTGGTTAATCATTGGTTGAAAATGGAATTTCATTTCACTCCTTATTCGACTGTTTGCTACGTGGTACCGAATCGTATACCGGAAAACGATGTGGTAACGATGCCTTATACTGATGACGTGGAACAGTTGTCAAAAGACAAATGCAAGGATCGGGAGGACGGCGAGGAAGCGATATTTGTGCCAAAAAAGAAAAGACAACGTCCAAACCCTGACCAAATCACCCATATTGATTCCGATAGTGAATGACTTAGAAGTTGGCTCCTCACCTGTGCATTTTACAAAACAAATGTAAAAAGTTGGCCATCTCTTCATTTCTATGGGGACGACCTCGGAAAAATTCCGATAATTTTTGATTCATGTGACAGCCTGAACCGAGCAGTGCCACTCAAAGTGCGTAGTAAACCTAGAAGAAATTAGACTCATTTAAAAATGATGTTATTCGTTTATGATGACCGCGAAAGGTTTCAAGAGAGGGTCGATGAAAGACGTCCTTGTTTTCCAGTAGTATCCCCGTGGAATTAGATCCGTAGTTTTTTGATAACCTAACACTAACGGCGGGGTCAATGTTTCTTAAGAAATGCATATCACTGTGTACGTAGATTATTAAAGTGGTTGGGGTGCGATTGCCAGCCGAGTGAAAGACGACCTATCAACGCACAATCACCAAGTTGCATCGGGGCTCAAACATCGCCAGGGTGACGGGAAGCGGAACATACAAACACCGAAATATTATCTGGTTTTCGACGGTTTATTCGACATTAGTAAAAAGGTGTCACTCCATTGAATTCCAATGACGAAAACTAGCTGGTTTCACAATGATCAATTTCTATAGAAATTTCTAGCGAATTGTGCTCTTCACTGAAGAAATTGGCCAATTAGTTGAACTGCCTTACTAGTGAGGATTTTGGTTTATTAGTAAGACGATTAATAATGGAGTGTCAGGTGAATTATTACACATAAAAAGCTGTTCTATCAGCATGCTCTGGTTTCGCCAAGATCACGAGTAGATTCTTTTGATCCTGTATCGTCGGAGTTTGAACTTATTCTGTTTTGCGTAATTTGCAATAAGTAAATCACATGGTTTGATCAACATTTTTATTTGTGTTAGTAGAGGTCCTGCATTTTCTTCATCGTAGTACATGGTTATACGGTTTACCAAAGCATCATTAACGTGGAAAGGAAAGTATGAGAACTACAATTCAGATAAACTGGAACGGTGAACTTCAGCTCAACTAGTGGATAAAGTAGCACATTGTAAATCGCTGGGCCCGAAGCAGATATGGTTTCATGAGCGTATGCCAGTGATTGTAAATATCTGTTTTATAATATACCATATACATATATATTATCACAGGCAGAAGAGGTGTAGATGATGAAAAATGGACAAGGTTTGAGTAGTTTTATCACTGAGCAGTGTTCAGCTCAGTCCATGGCAGACTTGATTTTCAGACCAGGAGGGATGGGCACAGGAACTGATGGGTTGTGATCTACAGTCTTATGCAGTAGTAAACCCAACAGTCCGCCACGTTGCGCGATTGACTGTTGTACACGTTGCTCCTCCTGAAGCAGTTCATCCATTCGTATGAACTAACAAAAAAGACAAGTGAAAATGGTATTAACTAGAGCGTTCCGCATTAGAAACAGAATGTCAAAACCTCCGGTACATTACTATCACGGTCTTGTTGAAAAGTACTATTTATAAGGACTAATCAGTAGGCGGAGAGCGAATCGCTAAAGCGGCCACTAAAGCACGTAAGCTGAATTTCGTTTCCGTGTAGTGGTACAAGGGAATCAAGACGGTATTTTGTCCCAAGATATTAGCAAAAGTTTCAATGCTTTACTTTCCTTACCTGTTTATTAATACACCAGCGTGTTTATTCACGTGTTCGTGAACGGGTGCGGGGACTGAATCATCACGGGGTTTTCTCACAGTCGGGTGAAGCCGCAGGAGGCGACCAATACGTAGCAAAATTTTTTTCAAAGAGACCCTATTGGCCACGGGGAGCGTAGTTCAATAAGCATTGCTGAAGTCGGTCATATATATACCGGGTCGAAAATAAGCGTGGCGCCAAAGTAGCAACATTTAAGTAGAATTACACAAAAAAATATGTTAAAGGGAGAAAATAAAAAAAACAGCAAGAAAACGTTGTTTTCAGCTGATGTAAGGAGTGTATTGGAAAATCTATGCGCCATGCATTGGTTTTAACTGTGAATATAATGTTAATAATACAGCGTTGTTGGTAGATGTGATGCGCCAACGTTTCGACTACCGTGGGTAGTCTTTCTCAAGGCAAGTTTAACAATCAAAATGGTTGTTTTCGGCTGACTGGGATATTTTGTTTTCGGTGCGTCTTACTGGGCAAGAGTGCTACAAGGAGACCATACAGCGTTCGCGCCGCTGGCTTCGATTCGGAGCTACGTATCCAACCACCGACAGTCCGCATCTCTTGGATCCGGACGAGGAAGGTAGGAACCACCAACCGAAGCTAAAAAAAAAGAGCATCGGCCTTCGGAAGCGGGTTCGGTGAGATATTGACATTAGCTGAAACAGTACGCGAGAGAACAGGGGCAAAACCTTTCCTAAGGACATTTACGGCCGATCAGAGTTCCGACAGACGTGAAAACATTGAAAAGTTGCTTTTGTGAATGTGAAAAATGCGGAAACGTTCGTTAGATGATCAAACATAATCATATTTGTGTGCGCTATGGGCTATTGTGTTGTTTAGTCGCCCAGTAGTCCAAAATAGGCATTTTTATTCGAGGATCCACCCTCAGTCTTAGCTCGACCAAGTGCGACCTGCAAAGCAGCAGTCATCCCAGGCGAGCCGGTGGTCTGTTGATCGGTTCATGTGCTTCTTTTGGAAAACCTTGCAAGGTCGGCGCAGCAAGACAAGGAGCAATAACGTCATTTACCTATCGGACTCCACACACCTTGCCACAGTGCTGGCAACGAGGGGAATGCTTGCCAGATGAAAACCCGTCACGGGCTCGATACTGTCGTTGCCTGTTTGGTGAGCTTGAGTCTGCCTTATTCGCGGCTAACCACCTAAATGGTAGCCGTTCCCTTATCTGTAACCTAAGGTAGCATACATCTCTGCTCTGAGTCCCGTAGGGCACTGTCCATCCGAGTCCAGTTTGTGCAGTAGAAGTTATTCCCGAGAGTTCTCACCAAGAATGGTATTATCTCTTCGCATCTGCCTTGACATCACTATACGGCTAATAGAATTCGTTCTCGACTTGAACATGCCTCGATTGTCGATGGATTTGCACTGGCTGCATTTTGCCGTATAGAAAAAAGCTGAATTAAATTTTCGAACACCTGTTGCGCAAATCGCACTGGCTATTTTTAACTGCATTACGGTAGGACTGTCTCTCGTCGGAGAAATTCATTTACCAGACGAACAACCGAAGCTGAGTTCGCGCTTACGGCAATTTTCATCCGTATTCACCATGGGAAGTGATGTTTGTCGGGATTTCCTTGCACTCTTCCTGCCCAACTTTGTAAATGAGATGACAATTGAAAACGCCCTATACTCATGAAAGAATAGCGGCATTGATATTTGCCCAGAAAGGAAATAGCCTGATTTAGAATATGCGGACAACACTGTGCTACTACATCATCATCGTTCAGCGTTAAAGAGCAAGGCAAGCCTCACTGACCGCTGCCGTTCCCCAGAGTTACAAGTCTATATAAAAAACGAGTATCCAAGGGCAACAGGGAGTTGATGTACACAAGTGAGACAAGATGAGTTGCCGCTGCAGCCAACAAAAGGAACACAGTCTAACTGTACAAACGCACGTGTTTTCAACCATTTTGATTCGATTGAAAATAACAACACGATCGCCACTGTTCACGGTTCACTGCCATATCCTACAGTGTCTTCAGCCAGCAAGTCGACGAGTCTTTCGAACTCCAACCAGGAAGATGTGAAACACCTACTTTACCAAAGTTTGCCGTGCATTTTCTCATTCCACGTGGTCAAGTCATCATCTGTTGACCACCACATGGTTTCTTCCGTCCCAGAACAGGGCAACATATGGCAGAAAAATGTGCGTCATACGCAACACGTGACCCAATCAGTGTAGTCTACTAAGTTTCATACGCTCAGATAAGCTATTCTCAGAAGTGGCACCTAGTACTAGATTCCTGACCTTTACATTACTCACCCGGTCACTCCATCCAATCCTAGCCCTACTACGTAGACATTGGTGGTTGAAAACCTCCAACTGACGAACATCGCTCGCACGCATACTCCACGTCTCGCAATCGTACAACAGAACTGAACGCACTGCAGCACTGTACACACGACCTTTCAACTTCAGTGAAATATCAGGCCGACACCACAAATGATTCAGTCCAGCGTAAGCTGCCCGAGCCTTGGATATACGCATACTTACCTCCAATCCCGAGCTACCATCGTTAGACACGCAGCTACCAAGGTAGGTGAAACGGTTCACAATCGTTAGCTGCTCTCCATCCAGTATCAAGTTCGGCGCCGTTGTCGTCCAGTCCTGTAACAGTAATCTGCACTTTGAAGGTGCAAAGCACATGCCGAACCGAGCAACCGATCTCGACAGTCTATCTAGTGCCCGTTGTGCATGGTCCGCACACTCTAACAGGCACACGACGTCGTCTGTGTAATCTAGGTCGCATAGCCTCGCTCTACTTCCCAGTTCGACTCCTACATCCCGGAGACCTCCTAAAGCATCTTCCACCACCTCGTCCATGACGAAGTTAAACAAGAATGGAGAGATGAGACACCCCTGTCGAACGCCACTAGTTGTTTCGAATGAACGTGTCAGTTCACCGTATACCCTAACGCGACCATAGGTATGCTAGTACAATGCTCGCAACAGGTTCACAAACTTCGTTGGCATACCCTTCCGGTGGAGAGCACTGAGTAGTGCCGGTCGATTCACGGAGTCGAAGGCACCTTTCAAGTCGAGGAAGACTACGATCGTAGGGCGGCCGTGCGTGTGGCGCGTTTCGAGTATCTGTCGGAGAGTGAATATCTGGTCGATGCAACCTCGACTTGGCCGAAATCCGGCCTGTTGTTCGCGGATATTACTCTCGCGAATCGTTGTCAAACGGCGCAGGATTATCAAAGCCAACACCTTAGTAACTATCGGAATTAAACTAATCCCACGATGATTGCTGCAGTCATTCCGTGTACGCTTCTTGAAAATGGGTATAATCAGTGACTCACCCCACGATAACGGAATACACTCCTCGTTCCAAATATCACAAAGCAAGGAGGTAAGTGATTTCATCAGCACTTCTCTATCAGGTTTAAAAAGAACCGGGAGAAGGTCTTCGAGATCGAATGCTTTTCCCCTCTTCAGAAGCCGAACATTCGACTACACTTCCCCTTCCGTTGGGGGATCAAGTGACACCTCCCAAGGATTCACCGCTCCAGACGTCGGACTAGATAAGTCAGCGTGTGGTCAGCCAAACTGATCCTTGAAATGCTCTGCCCAACAGTCCAGTCTTTCCTGTTTACCATGGATGAGAACTCCAGTCCCATCGCACTCGACTTCACAAACCGAAGTTCGCTGCCCACCGTTGTCGCGTATAAGCTGAAACAGTCTTTCACTGTTACCTGAAACGGACGCCACTTCCATCTTTTCAGCTACCTTAACCCACCAGTTTTCGCGGTCATTCTTAAGGCTTATGGTCAACTGTCGACGCATCTTATTCACTTCCTTGCAGTTAGGCAGCTGGCGTTTTTGCTCCATTAAACCCAGCGACCCTTACGAGGTCCAGTGTCTTTGATGAACACTAGATCTACGACCACAGGTGAAATCTGCTGCCAAATGCATAGCCTGCTTAATTTGATCCCACTGCTCGTCTACATTACTGCTCGTCTCAGTCCTCAGTTTCTTGGATAGTTTCTGTTCGTTGCTGTTGCGAACAACCGAATCAGACAAACGTTCGACAGCCAATCGGGTTTGTGGCCTGCGTCGATGGCCATTCAGCTCCAGCAAAAATTTTATTAAAACTAACGCATGGTCCGATTCGACGTACTTGCCAAAAGTGCTTAAGTCCAGCGTAAGTTGCTCGAGCTTTCGATATACGCGTGTTCACCTCTACTATCGAGCTACCAATGTAAGTGAAACGGTCCACAATCGTTAGTTCCTCTACATCCAATATCAAGTTCGGTATTACTGTCGTCCAGTCCCGTAACAGCACTTTGCACTTTGAAGGTACAAAACACATGCCAAACCGAGCTACAGACCTTGAGAGTCCGTCTAGTACACGTGCATGGTCTGCGGATTCAAACAGGCATGCATCATCTGCGCGATCTGGGTCATAGATTTCTTCCATTTCCCAGTTCGATTCCTACATCCTAGAGACCTCCGCAAAGCAGCGGAGTGTGGCCGAACGGAAGTCCGTCTACTGGGATCAATTACTGTTCCATTCATTTTTTCGTCTGAGCTGGTAGCTCAGGTGACGCCAACCTGGAGGGCCAAGAGACTATTTCGTCAGACGTCTTACCCACTGACCTTCCAGGTATGGTCGTGTCTTCGGCCTGAAATAAGCCATCCTGTATAGCTGGTTGGGTCATGGAAATACGCAAACAGTCACAACACGAAAAGGTGTCGTTTCGTTGTGACAAAAAGTAAACCGATTTTCATGCTGCATTAGAAACTGAACCGGATTACTAGTGGTGATACATTTGGAAACCATTTTTATTAGCAAAACAGTTCAATGGATAAATTCTGAATACTCACATGGCGATACCGTTCCAAATCGATCTGTGCTCGGCGTAATCGTTCCCATCCTAAATGCCGGTTACATCGTGACCGAGGGACACAGCAGAAGTCCCCAGTCTCATCAAACACATTACGTACGAACGGGAAGCCGCACACAGTATCCGCGGGCAGTTTGGGTTCTTTGAAGTGTTCACATACAACTTTTAACCGCTTGCAATAAGCTTTTGCTTGTGCATCATATGCATCGCAGAATAACGGGGTGCCCATAATTTGTTCCTTCTGATTGGCACAGAACACAGTGTTCCCTTCCATCTACGTGCGATGCCGGGAGAATTAGGACAGAGAAAAGGTGTGAAAATTTACGGTTCACAATTTGATCACATATAAACAAAGAAAATTAAATTGTTTCTCATCAGAAAGTCCCACAGAACAATTCATAACGGTTATAATTTGTATCGAAACTCAGCGACAGTGATAACTGTGTGAGTATGGCTGCCGAAAACGATAGTGGGAATCCAAAGGCAATCTAGCACCCACAACCATCTACCTTGTACAACTGTACTCTGGTTGTTTCTCAGCATCAGTTGAACAACAGCGAAATGAAACAAAAACATAACAGGCAAACACACTTGAAAGCTAGAAATGGAAGAAGGAAAAATGATACGGTGGAATGGAAACAAGCACGCTGCCAACGGTAAAATTTTGCCATTGCACCTGATTTTTCTTACTGTCTGGGAGCCAGATACCGTGGATTCCAGCGTGAAAGTTTAATGGCTAAACCCACCAAGTTCAGCGGTTAAAAACCGCATGCTACAAGCTATCAGCTTGATCCCACGAACGACGAACCACAAAAAGTCTAAACGGAATGATGCACTGCCATAGTTATCAGGGGAAAGAGGAGATGAGAAACATTTAATCTACTTGATCAACGCCGGTTCATAACTGGTCAACGCCGGTTCATAACTGGTCAACGCCAGTTGTCTGATACATTACGTGAATTTCTCAGTATACTCACGAAGATCTTAAGAATGGGATTAACTCGATCAATCCAATTAGTGGGTCCGGAAAATCGCAAAAATTGTCCTGGTCGTTTCGTATGATGAGGATTGTATGGATAATGACTTACCTTTTGAAAACACTTTTCCATATGTCGCAACGCGTGACGCATGCTCACTTCACTCGCACATGTGACGCATACGACAGGTTCCATCTGCTCAACTTGTTCCGCATCTTTAGCGACCTCAGCCAGCTATCGCATCAGCGAGAGGGAAAGGGTTTCCATAGAACCCGTTTACATACATACAAGAAATAAAACGGATGGATAGTTAGTCTTAGGAATTTCGGCACGCATCGCTTGAGGAACAGCAAAACTTAGATTCGGCATAGCTACAAAACAAAAGGGGAAAGATAGCGTTAGATTAATGATTTAAATCTTAATCAACAATCCACAGATGATAAAAATGTGATATGGAAATGGCTTAAGTACGGGACACTCTCACGACACTGAACTACAAGACTTCCAAATCTCACAATAAGGAGGATGATTGCAATAGCACTTAACTGTCAACGCAAGCCACTTGTGATGAGATTTGCGGGAATTACTCAAAGGTAGATGGGGAGTCAAAAATGATGTGATCAAGATAACTGACCGTGCTACTTACTTTTACTTTATACTTTTAAAAAAATGTGGCATTAGAGCGACAGTTAGCACAAAGGAGAATCTTGAAGATGGATAACGAAAAGTTTCTAAGCATCATTTGGGCTTTGTTCGAAATTACATAGCTAGATTTTCAAACACGAATCCAAACTGTAACAGTTGGTGAGGCTTTTCACAGAAAAGTGTGAGATAACAGGATTGTTTCAGATGCGCACGGTGTCGTCTCTCCTGAAAAGCGAAGTCATGCGGATGAACTGGGACAAAAAGTGACCACTTAATTTGGTATCGGGTCGAGTGGGCCAGTTCAAAATGCAGCGTTCAGATCCGTATTGTTCCTTAGCGCAGAAAGTTATCCACTGGAAAACTAAACAGGTAATTTGCCAATGCCGTTGTTTTATCTTCCCAGAGTCAATGCCCAGCAGCATCTGGTGCTGTCGTTCATGCGCATTCATTGCACACGTGTGTAATCATGGAGCAAAATGAATCACATTCTGCGGCACATTGATTAGCGGTAATATTTATCTAAGACGTAGGCTACAATTCGCAGTTAATTAGATAAAAAATGAAATCCCTTCATTCTACCGGCTTGTTAGATCTGATAAAAAGTGACAGGTTCACTGCAAGTTCCCGACATATGCACATATAAACCAACGAATCATCATGTGACCAACCACTTCCGTCAAAAATTGACATTCTAGAAAAATGCAACCGGTGCATTGTTACAGAGTACAACGACGAATTAGTAATCGCTGCGGAGCAAACATTGACTTGTGAATTCAAAGGCATTAACCGGACTGCTCGGTTAGAATGTTCCAGGGAACTTTTTCACGGATCGATCAGGAAATTTTACCGATGCAACAAAAAATCCAATTCAACACATCCCTTCCGTTTTGAAGGTGTTTTATTTCACTGTCGGTTGATAGAGTTGGTCGGTCGAAATCTGAGATGATGATTAATCCCCTCCGGTCGGCAGCTGCATTCCCCTACTTGTTTCAAGTTCTATCTCGTTCTGCTGCTCTGTAAATTCTTCCATTTTTTTATGGTCTCTATTCCTCCTTACCAGACGGACTCCAAGCTGCATCAGACGCCATTATTCCTTTTGCGTAACATCACCTCTCTCTTGAAATAAGAAGTTCCGTCAGTTCTAATGGTTGAATCCAAACAGTCACCTTGCCTAAGTGATTGCAGCAACTTAAGACTCCAATCGAAAAGTCGTTTTTGATTCCTTTACCATTTCTTCGGTTTTAACGAATAAAGATGATACTACATCTAAGTCGAGTAATCCAGAACATACAGGTAGCATCGCTCTCATTAGTCTTCCAAACAGGATTTTCGTTAGGCTCATTCCCGGAGCCATCATTGGTGCATTTTGAAGTTGAAGAACGACGATGAGTGGATCGTCACTTTTGGCTTTGCGCTACTTAAGCATCGTTTTTCGCCAGCTTAACATCGCTCTGTCTTGTTACTGGACTGCTAGTGATAAAGATTAATTATATTATTTCCAAAGTGTTATGCCTCTGAGAAATGCCTGAATTCTGGGCTGCGAAATTGGAGGACAATACAGAAAATCACCTGAATCGTAATCCTATGCCGCCCAAAGTTGGCTCGCAGTTTGCTGTTGGTCTGCGACGTCGTCTCCATCTACATGAGATTAATTTCGAAGAAGTCACCACAGTAAATTACGGTCAATAAATAACTGTCTTTCTCGTGATAAAACATATCCAAAGCCACAATCAGCCAATGCCGATAAAATTGCCTCTCTTTCACGTCGTTTCCCACCATTTGTCTAATCTGTTCTGCAATAACAGATTAGCATTAGTTCTTTGGCCCGGATGATAAACTTACTAACACCCGCAGGTGAATGATGTAACAAACTTAAGGCCTCTTTTGAATTGTTTCCGTGGCCAAAAATGATCAAAATATCAGTTCATCTTTTATCATTGACTCGTCACGGAATCTAAAGGCACCACTACTGGTGACAGTTCCCTTATGTACGGCCAATTATGAACCACAATCTCCTTCAGAGGATGAGAATTGGGCCTTTAACCGTGGCATTGCGTGTTTGTTGTAATTTAAACATAACTATCACCAAGGCAAGACTTAAGGTTTCATGTTGACGCTCGTCCTCTGGATTCGATAGCAAGGATCACGACAATGTGTCAGCCGATAACAATCGCCTGCCTTGTTGGCAGTACAGCTTGTAATTGTATTTTTTTAGATGCATTAGCGCTGGCCGTATCGTTCTAGGTGCTCGATGCAGTTGCTTATCTACGACGGTGACCAACGTTTTATGGTTCGAGTACGTTTGCAGGTCGGCCAAGGGTGTACACGATTGCCAGTGATTCTTTCTTTGGATTTATGCATATTTTTCCTTACAAACAGTCAACGTTCTGCTAAAATAGCCAGTAGCACAATCATTTTGAAGCAGAACGATTCTAAATGCATACCGATTGCCGTCACACTGTATACACAGCGGCGCAAATGCGAGTAGGACCCATACACTAAGCTGTTTTATGCGATCGAAGGCTGATTGCGTCTCTTCTACCCAGATCCACGTTTCTGTCTCGTGTGTCAATCGATAGATAAGTCTCATTTATCACTCCGACAATGATCTGCTAATGTGGTTGATCATTCCATCAAAACGTGAGATATATTTCGTACCTCTTCGGGACCCGGAGTGATACCCATGTCTATGACCGTCGTTTTACAGGAAATCAACTTGAGACGGCTTAGTTTGATTTCATCTCACATACGTTGTTGCAGGAAAGAACCAAACTTTTCGCTGTGTTCCTGAATGTCACCGTCGAAAATCCGAATGTCATTCGCCATGCAAAGTACTCCAAGCAAATTGTCTATTACCTGTAGAATTCTATTCTGAAAAAAGTTACTGGATACTTTTAGGGCAAACGGTAGTCGCTTCCAACGATAGCGATTATATGGTACGTCAATTAACGTGAGGCTTCACCCAATTCTAAGTTCCAAAACGTTGAGGCTGGGTCAAATTTCGTAAAGCACCGTACCTTCCATACCTGAGGTAAACTGTCATCAAAAACGGGTAATGCGAAATGCCCTCGCTAGTGTGTACTTTTTAATGGCTTAGGTTTGATAGAAATAAGTGTGTTTTCGTCATTGTCACCATCTGACTCATTCAGTCTGATGGTTAATCGAATTTCACCGGAACATCTTTTTCTTCAACTCTCATTCAATCGTTCTTTAACCGCTTATCAGACACGCCCTGTCAGTGGTACCACGGGTTCAGCAGACTTGTCGTGTAACCGTTCTCAGAAGCTTTCCCAGTTTCCGAGCAAAAACAGAAATGCACTTTCCCATGTAGTTTTTAGTGTTGTCAAGAAGAGAATGAACAACAGAATCACTTTGGAATGAAATGCATTTCAATTGTCTCAGAGACTTACAACCAAGAATGGGGAAACAGCCTTGATCGATCACTACGAATTTTATAACAAAAATCTGACTATTCTTGAGTTCGGTGACTTTGAGTAATGCTTATACCATCGCATGAAACATGGAACCATTCCACATAGTTTTGTCTATCGGCCCACGTGATGTTTGATAGGACATTCACAGATATGATGTTTATCGATTCACCGGTGTCAAGCTAAAATTCGATTCATTCGCTGCTCATCCACATCTGATCAAGAGCCATTTTTTGATTTGTCGGATTCTTCACTCCATTAACCTACTGTGCATTTGTAATTAATGGCTTGTAATCATCACTGTTCTTGAGAGACATTTTGAAGTGGAGTAAATGCGCATTTTCACGCTTTCCAGCAAGAAATCTGCCTTGAAATCCGGTCGTTTCCCAGATGTCATCCTGTGCGGACCAAGCGATTCTGGCGTGCCCAACTGCTTGCTCCCTTCGGCAAATACCGACGCCCCCTTGCAGTGTCAATTTTGAAACCTTCAGCAGCTTTTTTATCAGAGCGGAGTCGCGTAAAGTTATCACAATTCGATCACGAACAAGGCTCTCCGCCAGACAACTGCAAAAATTACGGGGTCTTGCTAGAGATCCCACAAACTACGAAAGTTCAGTGAATCACCAAGTAAATGGGTTAGTTGATTAATAGTAAAACACTCATCGAGGTAGTACCGTCCAATTTCAATATCACTCTCGACCAATAACCCCGGTCTCCTTTCACCCCGGGAGAAAAACCACGGACGATAGAAAGTAGCCCCGGTCCAACGGTGTGACGGAATAACGCGAGCTGGATGGCCTCCGACCGCTACCAAAAGCGTCCGAAAATTACCACTTTGTGTTCGCCATTTCCTTCAATTATCGGCTGTTTATCGTGTGCTTCATTACCAAGTACCTTGTAGGACGAGTCTGCGGGTGATTATTTCACCCCACCTCCGACACTCCCATTTGTACGTCAGTTTCTGTTGTCAAAAGCTGGTTCTTTGTGTAATGCAATCAGTGCATTTTTACTTGAGGCAACGATGCAATTTCGATTAGTGGTAATCAAACAGCGGTTTATAAAGTTCACTACACCAATCAGATGGTCCGGTTAAAATGTCCCAGACACAAGTCTTTCATGAACGACATAGATGCAGTGAAATAAAACGGCATCCAATATACCCGCATTGCAATGACATCAAGCCTGCAGGATTCCATGGAGCTGAATATTAGTGGCGAGTGCATTAACCGCTAACCTCCAACTAATGCAGCACGGATGAGGTCGACGCCTTGGATATCCAGGCTGGCATATCGGAAGAAGGGGACAAGTAAAGGTTCGGTTGGTTACCGTTTTCGAAAACGGTGTGATGTGCGACAACGGAAAATGAATTGGATCAACATCCTTAAGGAACTTATTGCCAACTGTCACTTATTAGCATAAATCTCAACAGAAACTGATTGCCATCGAACCCACGTTGGAAGAGAAGAGCGAGTAGGGAGAAAGAAGAAAAAGAAAAACCTCACGCAAGGTTCATCCCATATATCAGTTCTCCTAGACTCATCCAAGCCATCGAGTGTAAATGGCGACCCATAGTTCATCATTGGACGTTGTACTAAGTGAACATCGAAAGGAAGCTAGAGGTTCGTCCCCACGCCAAGCTTTTGGTGAGAAGACCACGGTCCCACAGGCAACAGCACCAGTCTATGCGTTTGCCAACCGTTGGAAGGTGATCATTATAACGGTTCATGCCCCTTACTGTCCATTTCAGATAGGGGATTCAACATTCCCCAAGTTTCTAGAATAACCAAGTTCGGTTTCGCATCCATGTTGGAATAACTTTCGGAGAGGAAACAATGGTAAGTAACAATAGTCGTGTTACAGTGCCACTAACGGGTTAACCATCCATCAGAAGATCACTCCATTACCCACTAAACGGACTGTTCTAAGGAGCATGTAGTTTCTACACGTTTTTTATATGGTAGTATTTTTATTGCCTTTTTAGTAGTTATCCACCGTAACTTCGTGCAATTTATTTCAGACAAACAATACACTGAAACAAAAACTAAAAGCAGAGTATACCAGCGTTGTAAGAGCTGAATTGGACAAAAGTATCCTTGGGAATGTTTGTATTCAATATATTGCCGCTGACTACCTTTTTAAAGAAAATAAACAATGGATTTCCGACGACAGGTCTATCGCATATAAATGGCCCACTAAAAAATTCTGAACTAAGAAGCTAAATCTGCCAAAAGAAAGTGAAGGGAGAGCATTCAAGTATACCTCATGATAATCGACTTTAATCTTGGAAGGAAAAATTGGGAGTCAGAAAGCGGTTCAAGATGTTACACAGTTCTTAGGTAAGAAAAGCAAAAGCGTCCAACATCATCAACCTTCAGGCAAGCCTCATCGATCACTGCCTTCTCCTCAAGGTTAGATGTTTCCAGAAAAAGAGTGAGTATCCGAAGGGGAACATAGAATGGACCTACACAGGCGGGAAAATATTAGAATGTTGCTGTAGCCAACAAAAGGAACACAGTCTAACTGTACAAACGCACGTGTTTTCAACCATTTTGATTCGATTGAAAATAACAACACGATCGCCACTGTTCACGGTTCACTGCCATATCCTACAGTGTCTTCAGCCAGCAAGTCGACGAGTCTTTCGAACTCCAACCAGGAAGATGTGAAACACCTACTTTACCAAAGTTTGCCGTGCATTTTCTCATTCCACGTGGTCAAGTCATCATCTGTTGACCACCACATGGTTTCTTCCGTCCCAGAACAGGGCAACATATGGCAGACAAATGTGCGCCATACGCAACACGTGACCCAATCAGTGTGGTCTACTAAGTTTCATACGCTCAGATAAGCTATTCTCAGAAGTGGCACCTAGTACTAGATTCCTGACCTTTACATTACTCACCCGGTCACTCCATCCAATCCTAGCCCTACTACGTAGACATTGGTGGTTGAAAACCTCCAACTGACGAACATCGCTCGCACGCATACTCCATGTCTCGCAATCGTACAACAGAACTGAACGCACTGCAGCACAGTACACACGACCTTTCAACTTCAGTGAAATATCAGGCCGACGTCACAAATGATTCAGTCCAGCGTACATCATTTGAGCATTGGGTAAACGCGTGTTCACGTCTACTGTCGAGCTACTATCGTTCGACACGCAGTTATCGAGACAAGTGAAATGGTCCACAATCTCTATCCAAAAATCAAGTTCGACACTGCTGTCGACAAGTTCTGCAACAGCACTTTGCACTTCGAAGGCATAAAGTACATACCAAACCGATCAACCGACCTCGAGAGCCTATCTAGTGCCCGTTGTGCATGGTCCGCGCGATAGAACAAGCACAGAACGTCATGTGCGTAATCCAGGTCACAGCATTCCTTCATTTCCCAGTTCGATTCCTGCATAGCGAAGACCTCCCAGAGCATCATCCATCACCTCGTCCATGACGAAGTTAAACAAGAATGGAGAGATGAGACACCCTTGTCGAACGCCGCTGGTCGTTTCGAATGAACTTGATATATCGCCGCAGATACAGATGTACAGTGCTCGCAACAGGTTCACAAACTTCGCTGACATATTTCTTCGGTGGAGAACACTGAATAGTACTGGCCAATCCAAGGAGTCGAAAGCACCATTGAAGCTGGGAAAGACTACGACCGTAGGAAGGCGGTGCGTGTGGCACCTTACTAGTAACAACAGAAGAGTGAATATCTGGTCAATGCAACCTCCATTCAGACGAAATCCGGCCTGCTTTTCGCAGATATTACTCTCGTGAATCAATGTCAAACAGCGAAGCATTATGAAATCTGACACCTTGGTAACTATCGGAATTAAACTAATCCCACGATGATTGCTGCAGTCATTCCGTGTACGCTTCTTGAAAATGGGTATAATCAGTGACTCACCCCACGATAACGGAATACACTCCTCGTTCCAAATATCACAAAGCAAGGAGGTAAGTGATTTCATCAGCACTTCTCTATCCGGTTTAAAAAGAACCGGGAGAAGGTCTTCGAGATCGAATGCTTTTCCCCTCTTCAGAAGCCGAACATTCGACTACACTTCCCCTTCCGTTGGGGGATCAAGTGACACCTCCCAAGGATTCACCGCTCCAGACGTCGGATCAAATACGTCAGCGTGTGGTCAGCTAAACTGATCCTTGAAGTGCTCAACCCAACGGTCCAGCCTTTGTTGTCGACCATGGCTGAGCTCCCCATTCCTATCACACACGACTTCACTAACCGAAGTTCGCCGCCCACCGCTATCGCGTATAAGCTTAAACAGCCTTTCACTGTTACCTGAAGCGGGCGCCACTTCCATCTCTTCGGCTACCTTAACCGACCAGTTTTACATTCATTCTTCAGGCTTATCGTCAACTGATGCTGCAACTGTCGACGCATCTTATTCACTTCCTTGCAGTTAAGTAGCTGGCGTTTTTGCTCCATTAAACCCAGCGACCCTTACGAGATCCAGTGTTTTTGATGAACGCTAGATCTACGACCACAGGTGAAATCTGCTGCCAAATGCATAGCCTGCTTAATTTGATCCAACTGTTCGTCTACATTGCTGCTCGTCGAAGCTCTTATTCCCTCTTATAGTTTCTGTTCGTAGCTGTTGCGAACAACCGAATCAGACAAACGTTCGACAGCCAATCGGGTTTGTGGCCTGCGTCGATGGCCATTCAGCTGCAGCAAAAATCGCATTAAAACTAACACATGGTTCGATTCGACCCACGTGGTCCAGTATGATCTACAGTTCTGGACAGAACCGCGTCAACGATAGCTAGCTGCGATATGGTCAGTCTGATTCAGACTACTTGTCCAGTTAGAACGCCATGTCGCTGTGCGAAGCGAACTGTGCCGGGAATTCGTACTAGACTGGAATAGATTGTTGTCTGCACAGAATTGGAAAAGTCTTTCCCCGTTGTCTGTTCGCTGTGCAGGCAAGGCGCATCGCCCACCTAAACGGGCTTCCGATGCACCCAGTTTTCCAGATTGTGCATTAAGGTCACCTGCTACCACCACAATGTCAGAGCGTTTGCTCTTCCGAACAAGGGTGACGAGGTCATCGTAAAACTCGTCTTCCTGCATTTCAGTGCTGCAGTCTGTTGGAGTGTATGCCGAGAAAACGAATAAACTACGCTTAGCACTACTATCCTACAAAACGCCGACTGATCCCCACAGTCTCATAGCACACAAGTGACTGTTGACTGGGATCCAGTCTAAAAGGGCTTCTTCGACCTTCTCACTGAAGACTATTCCTACACCACGCTGACTCACAGCTTGAGCTGCTTCGTCTCCTGAAGTGCGAAGAAAATATCTTGACGAGACGTTTGGTGCAGTCAGTTGAATTACTCTACTCGAATCCTGAATTCGTGTTTCACTCACACAGCGAACATCAATCGAAAGTGAGTCTACTGTCAGAGTCAAACACGCCTGTTGGCCAGCCTGCGCACATTGACGGAACCCAGATCCAGAGGCTGACGAGGCTTGAGAAAATGTGAGCAACAGACTGAAAACCACCTACTACACTACTTGACAATAAACCGTTGCGAGTATTGGGCGTGTTATCAATGGAGATACAATGGGTAGGCAGAAGGGGAAAACAGATTCAGATGGAGACAAAAGAGACAGGTTGAATAAAAGAGAGGGAACTCTGAACAGTAGCATACTTATCACTACCCACCCCATTTGCGCTCGATGCAATGGGCAGCGCGGTTCTGATTGTCCTGCGCGACGACCGATGCAATATGGAATTATTTGTAGACGTGTAACTCATGAAGATTGATGGACGGGTACTGCTAGGGAGTCCAGCCGCTAAGCAGAAGAACGATTAGGGTTCTCAACCAAAGCCTTCGGTTCTGACAAAAACCTGACCGCAATGTAGTGGGGTGTAGCCGAGTAGAAGCTTATCTACTTGAATCCATTATTCCTCCACTCGTTTTTCCGACTGAGCTGCCAACTCAGATCAACCCCCCACTGGGAGCACTAAGAGACTGCTTCATCAGGCCTCTACCCATTGACCTTCTAGGCATGACTGGATCTTCGGCTTGAGATAAGCCATCCTGTATAGCTCGTTGGATCATGGAAGCACGCAAGCCGTCGCAACAGTCAAGGTTCATGCTCATTGCATAATCTTTTCAAGATAATGGTTCGATTCTCGAAGACAGGGAACTGATGTGGATGAACTGATCATATGGTCGGGATCGCTGGTAGAATGTCGTAGGGTCGGTATATATTCAGAGTCCCAAGGTAAGTGCATCGGAAAAAGCCCTCAATGGGGAATCGACCAATCAGATGCCTTTAAGCTGAACGCGATATAGAAGCGGAAAACGGTGAACGACCTCCATCCCACATATGAATGGAGTATTCTAGTGAATGGCGGGTTCCAGTTTTCCTAAGATGAGATGAGGAGGCGTAAAGAAACGGCAGAAAGTATATCAACAAGAGGTAAGTGAGGATTTGACCAAAAACCAAGAGACAGAAGAATCTGCTTGCGGAATGAAGGGAATAAGTTTAAGCCGTAATTGTGATAGGTAACGAGGATGTTTGAAGGACTGGGGGAAAAAGGTTTTGGAGAAATGAAACCGATCACCACTTGCAGGACCGACGCTTTAATTATGCGCTGATTATTCGAGAAAGAATTTACTCCGCAAGTTTAATTGACTGTCTGATACACCGTGTTTAAATGCATCTTCAAATAGTAGTTTCAACCGCTCTCACGGCAAAATTAATTTGCACAGGAAAATATCCGAGAAGAACAGTAAGTTCATCGGAATCATTAACTGCGACTCTAATGTGCTTGAGTTTATCCGTGATTATCACACCTGTCAATATGAAATGGTCATTTGGATCAACGTAAATGGTGAACAGCACACGAATAACCTAATATCTGTTGCACAACTGGAACGCGGGTGAGAAAAATTTTAGGGACAGCATTGACACCGTAATCAAAGCTTTGACTATATGTTGCACTTTAAAAATTCACCACGCTGTGCCAGAAAATGATATGGCAAACAATGTAGGAAGCAATCCAACATTGGCAATAAGAAGAGAATGTTTGAAGGATCTATGTGTTAGAAATGAACAAATGTGCAAGACGCAGTGACGTGAACACTAAACGGCATAACGAATTTCGACAGGAGGAGGACGGGTAGCGCATTCAGGAAGATAGTTAACTATATGAAAGTTACAGTAGCTGAGGAAAGGAGAGCAATGATATCAGGAAGAAATAAATCCATAACATGCTTGAACGGAAGTGTAAAAGGGGGACTCGTGAGCCCCAAGGGCCACAGACCAAACTGAAACTGATATGAGAAGCGGGTTGATTTGCACTTAACGCCAAAAAACACTGCCCCTTAGAGAGCTTGATTCATGTGTTACTGTGATCACACCCTGTGGCGGTTAAGAGAACTTTAGTGAAAATAAACATATCGACGTACCGTGAGAAATCCGACGATTACTGAGTCAATATCTCATGCTTCCACCACCATTAATGGCAGCCCTGGTCATTCTTGGGGCACCGGGTATTAATCGGTCGACGAATGGCTCGCGTATTTTGATTTAGTCTTTCGCTGTTATCTTTTTTTTCAAACCTCGAGAGTTAGTAACTGCCTCGTCAGCGTAAGGCTGTGCCAAACACACCCACATTTTTGATTTGGCTCAAATCCGGAGACCCGGGCGAACAAGGAAGAAATTTCACGGCGAAAGCATTCCTGTAGGATGGCGTAGTTACTTTGAATTGCAAAGCTCCCTGTACTGGTGGTATCTTAATGTTTGTAATTATTCCTCGCTGTTCACCTTTCTATACAACATCACAAGATAATATTTGCCACTGGTCTATACCGCTCCTATTAGTGAATCAACCCTCCGTCATTCTAAGCGTTCACTTGCAGATTTTATTACAGAATCCACTCCGTTCATTCTCCATACCATTCTCCTGTTAACATGGCGCCTTAAAGTAAAATGCAAATCACTTGTACACATTAACCCGATTCAACTGTATGCACCTCCAGTGGCTTTACCGGAGAAATCGGCCAGTGAGACAGGATTAGCTAAGTCGACGGAAATTTCAGCTTTCATTGGAATTGACATCAAAAGCGGCTTGTTCAAATCACAACACAATTCAGCGTTAAACAACAGTGCAAGCCCCAATCACCTTTGTTTTTCATATATTGCTATACATTGTAAAAAAGAATGAATATGCAACGAGGAGCGGGAAAAGAATGAAACGCCGTAGTAGCCAACACGGAATACTATCTTACTAGTACAAACGAACATTTTTCACTCATTCTGATTTAGTAAGACTGCACATGACCTCGGTTCGCTATCACACCCGTCAGTATCTCCCGCCAATTGATTGAAGGATCGTCTGGACACCAACCACGAAAACATTTAACCTAAATTCGCAGTATACTTTCTTATTCGACATTGCCACGTCGCCTGTTGACGTCGCCATCAAAGTCCACCAAACTGGGTCCGTAATGACAGGGTACTGCCTGAACCGGTATCAATATCAAATTCCTAAACTTGACATTACACACGCGGTCATTGCCTCCAATTCCAGGGATACTGGACAAACACTGATGACCGACGATCTCAGCGACGAGCATATTCAGCATACAAACTCCACGTCGCGCAACCATGCAACAGAACTGAGAGCACTGTGGCACAGTACACATGACTTCTCAACTTCAGCGAAATATCAATCCGATGCCATAAGTCATTCAGTCTAGCGCATACCTCTCGAGCCTTGGACACACGCGTGTTCACCTCCAATGCCGCGCTACCATCCTTCGTCACCCAGCTGCCGAGGTAAGCGAAACGACCAATAGTCGTTAGTTCCACCCTATCGAGGAACAAGTTCGGGTGTATTGTCGTCTAGTCTTGTAACACTACAATTTGAAGGTCCAAAGTACATCCCGAATCGATTTACATCCTTCGCGAGTCTGCCTATTGCATGCTGCACGTTTGAACAGACATTTGTGTAATCTAGGTCACACAGCTTCTCTCCATTCGCCAGCTGGACACCAAAATCTTGAAGACCCACTAAACCATCCCCTCATTACCTCGTCTATAGCGAAATCAAAGAAGAATGGTGAGATGGAACATCCTTATCGGACATTGCCAATCGTTTTAAATAAACGTAGTAGTTCACCGTATGCCTGTACACGATCAGAAATATGACAGTAAAATATTCGCAGCAAATTCAAGAACTCCACTGGTATAACTGTTAGGTGAAGACCACTGAATAGTGCTACCCGATCCACGGAGTCAAACAGATCTTTCAAGTAGGAAAAAACTACGATTGTAGGGCGTTGCCGTGTAGCGCGTTTCCAGTAAATGCCAAAGATCGAAAACCTGGTCGATCCAGCCTTGATCCGGACGACATCCGGCCTGCTGTTCGCAGACGTTACTCTCGCGAACCGATATAAGACGGTGCGGCAGTTTCGGAGCAAAAAACCTTGGGAACTATCGGAACTAAACTGATCCCGTGTTGACTAGCATAGTCACCGCGTGTTTCCCTTTTGATGATAGGTACACATAGTGATTCGCCCCCAAGATAAAGGGATAAGCTACTCGTTCCAGATATCACGGAGCTGGAAGAACTGGGAGGAGGGAGGAGGAACTGAGGGGGAGTGCACCGGAGGCCAGCTGCTTTTCTCCGCTTCAGTTGTCGAATATTCGACTCTACTACCACCGTTGGAAGGGAGATTAAGAGGTACCTACCAAAGATCCACAGTTGTCAACGCCGCAGTAGCCACTTTGGGGGCCCGGTCAGCAAAACTGGTCCTTGAAGTGCTCAACTTAGCGGTCTAGTATTTTCTGCCTGCCATGAACGGTCTCTCCATTTTCATCGCACACGGTTTCGTCGCATATAAGCCTAGGGAGAATTCGACTATTGTCTGAAATAGCTGTTACCTTCATTTCCTCGGCCACTTTAATCCGTGAGATTTCACTATTCTGCCTTAGGCTTGTCGTTACTTGACATTGTAGATGCTGCCGTATCGTATTCACCTACTTAAAGTCCGAAAGCTGGCACCCTTGCACCAGTGGACTCGGTGATTCTAAAGAGACCGCGTGTGACTGGTAGACATCGGATCTAGGACCGTAGGCGAAATCTGCTACTTCATTTGATTCCACTCTTTATCTGCATTACTGTTCGTCAGAGTCCTTGGTCACACTAACAGCTAGTACTCGTAACTGGTACGAACAGCCAAGTCAGAAACGTCGTATGGCCAACCGGCTTTGCGATTTGCGTCGTTGGTCATTGAGCTGCAGTGAAAATCGCATTAAAACTAGGACTATTACGACCTAGTTTGGAAAAGAACCCGGCCAACAGTAGCCCACCTGTGGAATTAGAGTACCATGTCGTTACACGATGCGAACTGTGTCGGAAATTCGTAGTAGGCAGAGAAGCTTATCTCCGTTATCGCATGCTGAGAAGGACAGAAAAAAAGCGAGCTACGGCGCTGAGATTCATGTAGGACTATATTTGACAATAAACCGTTGCAAGCATTGAGCATGTTATAAGTGGAGCCGTTATGAGTATGTATAGGTAGACGATTGGAGACAGAAGACAGGTTGAATAAAAGAGACTAGGAGCAGATGTTGCTGACCCTGCGTGAAACAATGAGTAGCGCAGTCCTGATTATTCTTCGTCATGACCGATGCAGCATGGAATTCATTATTTGCACTGTCCACTGCGGTCTTTGGGCGAGTACTGCTTGGGAGTCCAATCGATAACTAGAAAGATTAGGGTTCTCAGTCAAAGCCTTCGGTTCCAACATGAACTTCTCCTCAAGAGAGCGGAAAGTAGCTGAGTGAAATTTCATTCATTCGGAGCACTCCTGTTTAACTTTCGGATTGAGTAGCCAGCTCAATTCTGCTTACTGGCCTTCCAGGTAAGACTGCATTTTCCAGTTGAGATAAGACATACCGTATAGCTCGTGGGATCATGGAAACCATCACAACACGTCCAGATGCGGTCTTATTCTGGTACTACACGAAGCATGACAAGTACATCGGAGAATGTGACAGGATTAACGAGAATCAAGCACTTTGAGGAGGGGCATCTTTTGACGTTATGTGAAAATGCAATAAACCACTGCAATCCTCTCATACGCCGATCTGTTTAGATTGGTTGCGAACCTTTTATCAGTGAACAGATAAATTTGGAATGCAAATAAAGCGGAAATTTGCTGGGGACGACCAGCATCACTCATCGAAAAGCCCAGAAGGGTCACTGGAAAGACCGTTAAAACCAACTCGCCTTGAGCATGACACCATCGCAAGCACTGATCTAATCTTCTAGTGAAATTCAAAACGCGCTAAGAATGCAACCAATTAGCTATGATGAGGCCTAATGTGTCGGACTTGAGAAAATCGGGCAACTTACTCCCATCGTCGGCAAACTCTGTAACAGGGTAGATGAGCGTGGGTACATGCGAAATGTCAACAAGAATGCTTTTGAGTCTTGCCATGAACGTCAGACTAAAAGAGAAATGCCCGTTTGCAACTATATTAACGGAAAGCTTTGCAAACGACTTAGGCCAATCAAAACAGAAAGTTTGAGGATTCAGTGTGTCTTACTGGGACAGAGAAACTATGCGTAAATACTAAATAAGCTGTATGAGGAAATAAGCTCAATACAGTTTCAGGCAATAAGTCCAGGGAAAGCAACTAGTAGATAGCTGCAGATAGCTATTCCTGGCAACACAACATCACATATGACTAAAACAGATATACGGTGAAGTGAAAAAAGATGATGCGGATTATTGAGTCTACACGAGTATTTTGATACCGGTTAACTTGAAAGCCGGACATCACTCGGTTTCAGTCATACATGGAATTGTATTGGCATGAATATGAACCAATGAAAACAAACCTATTTGCCATTCTGCACTATGAAATTACACATTAGATCAACAGCCAGGGTCTTCTTGTCCGATATCATAAATTCACAACTGAAGATCCGCTCTCAGGAATATACTATTGCAAGTACAATCAATCTTATGTTGAGAGCGAATGAATTGTTCGAGTAGAAAAGCCCAGATCTGCATGCAGCACGGCCTACGTTGTTTTAAAATGTAACAGCAGCGGACAGAATACGAACTACAGACATGTCGACGCAACTGATTTCATATGATTTCAAGTGTACAGATTACTCCGTAACATAGTTAAGGCACGAGCGCCTCAAAACGTGGGTTAGTCCGTAACCGCAAAGACTAGTTGCATTAATATTAGGGAAATCTGCAATCACGGCTATCGAACTTGGAGTGGCGTATAACCAGACAAGATATTCAGTACATCAAGCGTGGCAAGGAACACGGCCACAAAATACTGCCATTAGCTACCGAAATAATCCGGAGTCTTAGGACCTGATATTCCGTGTTTTCACATAACTGGCATTTAATGCACTTGACAACCACCAGTGGCTTTTATTCGCCTAGCTTGCCATGGATTTTCTCGATTAAGTTCATCATATCATGCTCAGTTGGCAACCTCCACATTTCAGTTGTTGCACACAGGGTTCAACGGTACTGTAACTTACATTGATCAAAGCATATGTGGAGCTTCCTATATAGTAATGATAATGGCCTCACGGTTTGAAGAACCTGATATGATGGTACGATAAGCATGAAGGCGGATTAAAGCGTGCAGCACATCAAACATGTGATCCGAGTTTCAATAGGGACTCGACGGACATACGCTGCCAACAATGATGAAAAAGCGAAGTTTCCCTACTCAAATGATTCATTAAGGATGAGCAGACGGAGTGCTGCTAATGGAAACCTTCCGTGAGCCCGCAGCGAGACTGAAGATCTAATTACAACGAAACCAATGGTTGGTATGTTACCGAGAAGTGATGGTAAGTTTGCTGTTACAGAGTTCACAATAACACTCGACTACCGCGACATCAATTGAGCAAAGAAGAAAATCAAATAACGAACAGTAGTAAGAAGGATCAATCACAGTTTCCCAATGAATAATGACGATTAGGATAGTGAAAGTGAATAGAAATACAGAGGGCCTTTTCACAAAAGTCATCAACAAAAAAGACAATAAAAATTCCATTTTCAGTTTACGATAAGTTAACTCACAGTCACTTGATTGCTACTCGGAGTTGCATGGTCGCGAGCTCGAGCTATAAGGGCGTCTAGCTGCTGATGCTCTGTCTCTAGTTGAATGAGACGATCCCGTACAGAGCATTTTTCGACCTGTATCTCATCCAATCGAGCTTTATCCAACTGTTCCGCGACGAACGTAGGCCGTCCAAGTTCGGTATTTACACCCCCATCCTCTTGTTTAGTTTGATTAGCTTCGGACGGGCCACTCATCGCAGCCAGACTCTCGGGGAGCAATAATTCGATTCGACTACAGCGTAAACCAACCATTAAGAGAAACGCGAGAAAAGTGAACGATGTCTACAAAGCAGGCAACTGAGCAATCTGAGGAGTTCCTTTTAAGACGGTTTGCTTTCGGAAAGATACTTAATCAAGAAAAAAGCAAATGATGCATGGTAATAAATGGACAAGATAACGGGTTTGATATTAACGTTAAGGATTGAAAACATACCGCAAAGCGAGTTTTAGTCCACATTCATCCGAACAATACTTCGTATCCGGTCTGGCGGCCGCTCGCGTGCAATTCGGACCGAAGCATTGCCGCGGCTTGGAAAGTTCGTCCGGCAGCTTTATGGGACGTGTAGTATTCCCACCTGTTCTCTGATTTCTGCTCTGCGTTTGCTTACGCGTCGCGTTTCCACTTACATTTCCCGGTTGCAACTTCGGTCGGCCAGGGGGATGACGTGCAGTTCGAGCTGACTGACCAGTAATTTGCGTCTGTGGTGCAGATCGAGAAAGCATACCAGAGCTTAGCTTCGTGCGAGGGCGATCCCGTTGGTTTGACTGGCGATGGACTGCAATTCCAGGAGGCTTGTGGGCAGGTCGAGCGGAGCGGACCGTCCGACGCTACAAATTGTGAAAAATTACTGAGTTATCTAATGAATAGTGAATGTTGGCCGACGGCTTCTGAATAAAAACTGGATTTTTGAGCACAGTATTGCTGATAGTAGTAGCACATTTTCTAAAACAGAGCAGCAACAAGGTTTTGAGACGGTTCATTTTCAATTACGCAGCCAAACAGAAGCCCTCTGTAGGTCTGAAATTTCCCATCAGAAGGATGTTTTCAACACAGGTGTACGTGCTGTGGAAGGGATATGCACCGTAGTCACCAGGACCCACAGCACTAAGACTGGTGATCATAAAAGTAAAAACTGCAGTGGGATTGAGCAGCAGTGCATTTTAATAGGTCAGGTGCGGTGGTAGATGGCACTTCGCTGTCGACCGGCTAGCTACCACACCTGACTAACTGAAGCCTTATATGGCCCTGAACTACTCCAAGTTACAGTCACGTTCGTGTCCTCCATCCCGTTCAGTGGACCCTAGTGGCCATGAGGCGCGTACCCTCTACGATACCCAAATGTCAGGCAGATCATAGAAAGAACAGCAGGGTAAGCGCAAACTCCCATCTGCCATTAAACATGTAAAATTTTGTTTTGCAATAAGGTGCCATCGGTATGTATATTATCTGCTTGACGAAATCATGAAGTCCCTACCGGAATATTACCTCATGAAACTGGTCGGCATAAAGACACTGAAATCATACAGAAAACCATTCCGGAGCCGCTAAAGTGAGGCAAGGCGAAAATGTGCATCAATTTCTGAAAGTGGAAGAGTTTGAATGGGTCGAGCTTTGCGTATGAAGCGACACAAAAAAAATTGTCCGAGTTTCCTATGCACAATATGCATCACCAAAAAATGCCGGTGCTGAGGCAAATTAAAATGTCTGAACCATGACAGACCTTATCGGTAAAGATGCACCTTCAGAGTCAACCATTTCGCACCTTCTTAAGTCACAACTTAGTTGCAGATCCCTTAGAAATGACAATGCTTACGGTCACATACTTTTATCCTATTAGCTTTCGACGACGAATGAGCTGCGAAACAATGTGTTTTGAAAACCGAATGGACGCTCCATTAGTATTCAACTTGACGTCCCACGGTTAACTGCAACTGCAACGTAGCACTCCGAGGTCGGGGGTTTGGATATCAGCCACAGTGACAGGAGACGGCGATTTGTTGTCGCCAACGTACTGACTAAACCCGACCTACCGGGAACAAACAAAACTTCTGGGATAAGTATGAACAAGGAAGCGAATTCCTAAGCACTGGTATGAATCGGTGACTGCACCGATTTACACGAAAGGTGATAGACCCTAGGGTAAAAATCACAGGTAAATTATTTAGTAAGCAGTACATCAAAACTACTTGTGAGCATTATTCTTCACCGAATATCTGGTACTCAGAAAAAATGTATTTGTCAGAATCAAGCCGTTTTCGTCCCAGTCATAATGCCCAAATCTTCACTTGGTAAGGAGAATTAGAGCAATAGCACAAGTTCCACAGGCCCACGATTTCTGTCTTCCTTGGTGTGTGGTTGAACTCAGTCGATCGTGCAGCTATTTGGCGCTACCTCTCATCGATGGATGTGCCACAGAAGTTTATTTCACTTATTCAAACTCTGTATGCGAATAGCCGAAGCCAAACTCGAGCTTACGGCGACCTTTTAGCCTATATCATAACGAGAAGTAGTGCTCGTCACGGTCGCTCCCGTCAGTCTTTTATTTTCAATTTCCTCATCCGATCTCGACAGTCTATCTAGTGCCCGTTGTGCATGGTCCGTAGACTCGAAAAGGCACACGACGTCGTCCGCGTAATCTAAGTCGCATAGCCTCCCTCTACTTCCCAGTTCGACTCCTACATCCCGGAGATCTCCCAAAGCATCATCCATCACCTCGTCCATGACGAAGTTATGCAGGAATGGAGAGACGGGACACCCTTGTCGAACATCGCCGGTCGCTTCGAATGAAATTGATATTTCACCGTATATTCTCCCCGGACCACAGGTATAGAAGTACAAAGGTCGCAACAAGTTCACAAACCTCTTTGGCATATCCTTTCGATGCCAAACACTTAAAAATAATGGTCGATCCAGGGAATCGAAAGCATCTTTCAAGACGAGGAAGACTACGATCGTAAGGCGGTGATGTGCAAGGCGCGTTTCTAAGAATTGTCGGATGATGAATATCTGGTCGATGCGACCTTGACCTGGACGACTGTCACAACGAGACTACACCTTGACGTGGTGTGATGGCTTGCGTGCCTCCATGATCCAACGAGCTATACAGGTTGGCTTATCTCAAGCCGATGATCCAATCATGCCTGGAAGGTCAACGGGTAGAGGCCTTTGCGCTATCATTTCCTATCGCATTAGAATAATTGAAAGAGTGCGTTTGTACAGTTAGACTGTGCTTTGAATTACTCTACTCGAATCCTGAATTCGTGTTCCACTCACGCAGCAGACATCAATCGAAAGTGAGTCTACTGTCAGAGTCAAACACGCCTGTTGGCCAGCCTGCGCACATTGACGGAACCCAGATCCAGAGGCTGACGAGGCTTGAGAAAATGTGAGCAACAGACTGAAAACCACCTACTACACTACTTGACAATAAACCGTTGCGAGTATTGGGCGTGTTATCAATGGGGATACAATGAGTAGGTAGAAGGGGAAAACAGATTCAGATGGAGACAAAAGAGACAGGTTGAATAAAAGAGAGGGAACTCTGAACAGTAGCATACTTATCACTACCCACCCCATTTGCGCTCGATGCAATGGGCAGCGCGGTTCTGATTGTCCTGCGCGACGACCGATGCAATATGGAATTATTTGTAGACGTGTAACTCATGGAGATTGATGGACGGGTACTGCTAGGGAGTCCAGCCGCTAAGCAGAAGAACGATTAGGGTTCTCAACCAAAGCCTTCGGTTCTGACAAAAACCTGACCGCAAGGCAGCGGGGTACAGCTGAGTGGGCGCTCATCTACTTGGATCAATTAGTCTTCCACTCGTTTTTACGATTGAGCTGCCAACTCAGATCAACCCCCCACTGGGAGCACTAAGAGACTGCTTCATCAGGCCTCTGCCCATTGAACTTCCAGGCATGATTGGGTCTTCGGCTTGAGATAAGCCAACCTATATAGCTCGTTGGATCATGGAGGCACGCAAGCCGTCACACCACGTCAAGGTGTCGTTACGTTGTACGCTGTTGTCCGAGGAAGGCAATGGTTGAGAGATGGTGTGGCGTGGCTAGTTGACGGCATCGGAGGAAGACATGGAAACCTTTATCGGTGGACTGGTTTGTGTAGGTGCAGTTAGACTACCGGGTTAGGTCCAGGTCATCCAAATGATGGTTAGAGGCAGTGGCGTATATGGCTTTATGTTGCAGTCAGTGGCGTTCCACTTAGAAGTGGTTGTTCAGATTTTCAGTCCGCCTTCCATCCTCCGTATTTTTCATCACACAAAGTGATCTACACCACAGGGGTGAAACCCCCATACTCAAATGACTCTCCAAAAGGAAGATTGTTGCGGAGTTTTCACATAAAAACCAGCTTGTCGACTCTGCCCTTAATGAGTGAAAGGGAATGACTGTAATTGAGTGGGAAACAGATGGGAGGTTGTTCCACAGCTCCGCAGTTCTGGGCAAAAAAGATTACTGTAAAAGAGAAGAGAAACAGTTTCGGACAGCGAAGTGGTAGAGATGGCTAGAGGTCTGGGAAAAGGATAGGCGAACGATGATCAAAGGCAGAACTGACAAAGCCAGGTCTGAAGAACAAAGGTCAAAGTGATGGCGATAGAAAATGTCAATAAAGCAACCAACCAACGATGAACATGTGAGTGCAGACTGGATTGATCAGTCGGACGACCTTGCGTTGAACCCGATCAAGTAAAGAAAAGCAGACGAAGCTCCACCCCACAAGTGACTGCAGCATCCAAGTGCGGGGCGGATTTGGCCTTTGTATGGCAGAATAAAATGAGCCGCAGGGAAAAAACGCCTGGCGCACAATAAAACGATAACTGTGTGCAGCACAAGAAGCAAGCTGGAATATAAAAGGGGACCAGCATAAAGAAGTTATAAATGGACCGAGGTGAAATATAATCCACAGACCGTAGGACAGCTGAATCAAAATAGAGGAATAAACGAACGATGTTTGAGGGAAATGGAGATAAGAGAAGTTTTCTAGGCATTGGAATCAACGTGATTACGGCAACCTTAAAAATGCATTCAAGATAATAATTCAGCGATACGCCGACGACATTACAGTCGCCATTGATGTTTATATTTACATGACGGAGAGTGGGGTAAGAAAGAACAATGAAGGGCAGCATCAGCAAAGGAATGAATTGGGTTGGGTGCAATGGACAGAGAATGGTTAATAATTAAAAGAGAGTGGGTGCGAGTATAGAACCTTGAACATCGTCATTCACAAGGAATGGCTAAGATAGAACGCCATCGACTCGGACAGAGATGGTTCGCTTACAGGGATTTGACGTCCACGATAGAATGGGCTGAAGGGACTCCGAACATGGGTAGTTTTAACAGTAGGTCCTCATACCATACTCGGCCGAAAGCAATGGAGCGAAACCAAAGGTAGTTTTCCGTGGTTATCAAGTGGAACCGACCAGGAATAATAAACGAGTAAGTAGATCAGCAGTGGAACGAAGTTCTCGGAATCCGTATTGGCTGTCTCTCAGTAGACCTTCGTACCAGAGTAGCGATAATAAAAATCGTTTCGAAAACCCTATGAATAAAAGAGGTTCGGGAAATTGGCCGTTAGTTGTTTGGGTCAGAAAAATGGTTGTGTTTAGGAATGGGGGAGGTTTCGGCGTTTCCAAAGGATTGAAAATGTAGAAAGACGTAAGAAAAGGCAGAGAAAACGACTTAAAACGGGGGGCAATTCAGGGGGCACCGATTTTTAAGGAGAATTTGTGAACCACCGTTCGGACAGGGTAGTTTCTGCACTTCCACAGAACAGAACGCTTGTCGGTTCTTCCTGGTGCTAGTAGGTGTGAAATGGTGATTAATGGAAATAAAAGCAGATGGAGGAGTTGAGTAACTAGGTAAAACGAAAATTAAGGCAAACTGGGAAGCGAAAAGCTTGTCATTCTCATGTGGTTCACAAACAAGACCATTTTAAGCATTACGAATAGGAGGAAAGTTGGAAGACGAGAAATTTTGAGAGGCGGGTTTGACAAAGGACCAAAATATCCAGCTACCGCTGGCGCATGAGACTATACGCCCCATTTTGTAACGGATAAAGCGGTCTTTGGCTCTTTGTATGGCTAACGAACATCTGTTTCTAACTTATACAGATCGGTGGTGGGAGTGGGCGAGCAGAGCAGAGCAAATGGAAAAGTGTTGAACGCTTCAAGCGAACAGCCCGGTTAAATGTGTGGCTGAACCACTCCGGGAGATTCTGGTTTATCGCGTCTAGAAAGGTGCGAAATGAAAACTCATCCTTTGAAGAATAATGTTATCGAAATTAGAAACGAATGTGGAGTCACGAAATGGTATCTCCAGACTTTGATGGAAAGATATAAAACCAACGGGAATCGGCTGCACATAAACTGGAACATATTCCTCGGAAAATGAGATGACATTAAAGAACCGGATGTTTATAAATGGACATATCAGTAATCAGTATCAATTTGCTCTACAAAAAACGACTTTCCCGATTCTGTGAATCGTCCGGGGCTGTAAGCTAACACCAAATCAAAGTAGGATTCTATCGATCAGCACAAGACTCTACGTGAAACAGGTGCGTCGGCTTCTCAGTTAGTCAGATGGTATCTTGCCAAGAGCAGTAAGGAGAAACAATCACCTAAAAGCCAATTCATTGAAGTGGTTTTCAAACATGGCGAATGGATAAAGAGAGAAAAGTGCAAACGGCTTACCAGCTCGCCGCTAAAAACTTGAGCGATATCACCAAAGTATCAAATCTCGGGAATGCGCTATGAAAATGCATGTCTACTATACTCAGCGAATTCCGCATTTTCTTGGTAAAATCATTTTCGAAGCCCAGCGTTTTCCCATCTAGAAATTGGAGTGGCGTGGTTTTTGCAAATTAACGATGGCGGTGGTCAAGTGGATTGAACGTGTCACTAAAAAGGTCAGATATCCGAATTCCAGATATGCCGACCACTGTGGTAGCCGGTGACAACTCGTTGTTGCCCGACTCGTTACCAAACCTGACCTAATAAGATCTTATGCGGTTCTACGCCACTCCAATTTTCAGGGTCACGGGTCTCGGTTTCTCTTTCCTCCCCCGGATAGTGAGCACCAGTGGCTACGGGGCTTGCCCCTTCCACTGCACTCATATGTCGAGCGTGTTATCAGAGAAACCGGCTTTACCGTTAGGCCAGGCCCCCGTTTCATGGAGGAAACGGACGCGCCCAACATTGCCACATCTCTCAACCAGAATGTCCGATCTACTGCGATTAAGCTTGCGAATGTTAATGAGCCTGCGATTGCTAAGTAAAACAAGCCAGAAGGACAGAGTGTACGATCCAGTCATTTCATGAGTTATATTCGAGAAATTAGACAACAATAATCATCGAACCATATAAATGATGTCTACTAGACAGCCGGGAGACAGCGGAGTCATCCGACGACTATTGTGAACAGAATCCCGAAAATTTTATTCACAAGGACAAGTCCCGCACTCACCTTTTTGTCATGATCATAAGCTGTCCAGTCTTCATCATCTGCATCGTCATTGTCTAACTCATCTGAATCACCAATATCACTGTCATCATGAACATCAAATGGGTAATCCGATCCATGGCGACTTCGTGATACTGGCCAATCATGTTTGGCTTTAGGTCGTTTGACGAACTCCAACGAACGGTCAGCTGAGTCGCTATCATCGGAGGATTTTTCTAACCACGCGTCAGACATGGGGATTCCCTTCAGTTGATCTCGGGACATGGTGCATCCGAATGTCTTGCTAAAAAACGAATAGAAAGCTAGTGTCAACACTGACTGTAAGTTAAGTAAGAATCTATCAAGCCGACCAAAATAATTTCCAAGGTTGTAATGTGCAATGCAGGCGATCCAAAGAATGAGAGGAAACACTCAGTAGTATCTTGTAACAGATGACAACAGTATTAGTTCGGATGCTATACAGTCCGAACTCAGGTTGGGTAAGAGCCTATGACAATTTTTCCCCATTCTCCATAGTCTCAAGTGAAACGCGACAAGGCTCCCTACATCCCGACATTTTAGACGATTTAAAGAAGACCTTTTCGGACGGCGAAGTTGATATTCCCATTAGGACTGTGTGTGCACTTGGAAAGAAGACGATGACAACGAAAGAAAATGATAACATGGTTGACATTAGCATGGCTCGCGCATAAATCAGGAAGCATCGGCACTACAAGGTGAAACAAAGCACCATCTCCCGAGTTGTATAACAATGCGATTTTCCAATGCTTCTTTACTGATATCTAGTTATATATCCAGGTTCACTTAAAAGACTTTGAAATTCCTCGCCGGAGGCTATCAATTATAAGCCAGGTGTTTTTCATACCACTAACTGAATTGCCCTAAATCTGTGGCCAGCACTTATCAGCATGTGAGAAATTTGCCCACAAAATTCATTCTGATCCCACACATCTTCTGCACAACGATCTTTCAAAGTGCCGCTCCCGTATTTCTACACGATCCGCTTTTCGCTCCATACCATCAATAATCGTGCTATATTTGGGACGAATTTTGACAAATCGTGACCGGGTTTCAGCTGAACTGCTGAGCTACCTGTCACAATGTGCCATGACTATTCCTCGATTTTTTTCATATTTTTACAAGGTAATGAGTGTGATTCCCCCCCCCCTATTTCATTTTTTACCGTCAAGTTTTTAGACTGAAATGCGACATTATTTTTTTACACAAGTATATACATAATAGAACACAGTAGCAGATCCCACTAACACCACCGACCTATAGGCAGTGAGATTCTGGTTATTCTGCCCCGCGACCGATGCAACAGGGAAATCTCCTCATTCGACTAATTCATCTGAAATTGTGGTTAGGCATTAAGACGTGGATCGCCAAGTCCTTGTGCTTCAAGGGAACAATCAGCGCCTGTGCATGTCTAGGTTGGGATAAGAGATTAAGAATCTTCGTTTTATTCCAGTTTTAGACCATTTCGGTTTTCTTGGTGCACCATGTGTGCGCAGTCCTTTATCTCAAAGATATACTGAAGACTGAAGGGCAACGGAGCTTTTGTCCATATTGTCGACAAGCCAAACAGATAATCTATTTTGCTCAGTTTATGTGCTAATGCGCCTTTAGTTTGCGACCTCCTACGGTTACATAAAATCCTAGAAACTCCTTACGTCGAAATAAACTAGGTTGTTTTCGCTGCGCAACCTTGTTGCAGTAGGTACTGACCAACTACCTCCGTTTCCCCCTCCATACAAGCAAACATTCTACACGTCTAGTGCAATTCTGCGTTGGCCACTCTCACTGAATGGTGCATAGAGAAATTCAATATGCCATTCAAAAGTTTTCGGAAAGTGGAAACACGGCGTAAGCCAGGTGATCAAGGAAGCCCACGCGTCACCGATTCGCTCTTAACAGCGCCAGCTGGGACAATGAAGTGAGCACTTTCAGATGAACTTTTAGTTGAACAGTCAAAGTGGGTATCTCAATTATGCCTGGAAGTGAACCAACGAATGCGCATACTACTTCTCTCTCAATACCCAGGGATAGATACTCTGGAGGTCAAAACGAGAGGGCACCTTGACGTGGTGTGATGGCTTGCGTGCCTCCATGATCCAACGAGCTATATAGGTTGGCTTATCTCAAGCCGAAGACCCAATCATGCCTGGAAGTTCAATGGGCAGAGGCCTGATGAAGCAGTCTCTTAGTGCTCCCAGTGGGGGGTTGATCTGAGTTGGCAGCTCAATCGTAAAAACGAGTGGAAGACTAATTGATCCAAGTAGATGAGCGCCCACTCAGCTGTACCCCGCTGCCTTGCAATCAGGTTTTTGTCAGAACCGAAGGCTTTGGTTGAGAACCCTAATCGTTCTTCTGCTTAGCGGCTGGACTCCCTAGCAGTACCCGTCCATCAATCTCCATGAGT